>RDPX01000216.1:882751-905040 GCA_003991215.1 Morbakka virulenta
TATCAAAAAGTGCTTACCATTATCACAGACGAATTTCTGTGATAGTGGTAGGAATAGTAATCTTCATATCTATGGCTACTAACCTACTTTATCTTGCTCTGTATGCTCGACAGGGTCTTTCAGCTGTTAAAGTACAAGAACTTGAACCTAAAGATCAGCCTTCCATGTGTATTAGATTTTCTTTTCTTCAAGCAACTTGTTATCTATTTATCTTGTATCCATCTCCCTCTTCAGACTAATAGGCTCTGGACAAGCATCACACTGCTGACACCTTCCTCTTTGATAATTTCAATGTTCATTGCATTACCTGGTTGTCTTCATCGAATCGTACTGAGAGACCTGGAGAATTTACTTACTACTTTACTTTTGCTCATGGTCTTGCACAGCTTGTAGATTTTTCCACAAGGTTATCTTTAAGGCAGGAAAACCTTTTTTAGATCTCTTTTCAAATTATGCTCATAAGCACTACAATCTGTACCTCCGTTTGAACCTTGTGATCATGTTGTTATCACTGCAGAGATTACGCCAACTCTTTCGTATTTTAATGTCAGGTCACATTGTCATCAAAAATACTATTTGGTCACTGACGTTGAGTTTGTTGCAACACGTGTAACTTTTTTTCCTTTGTCTTTATCCTTGTGCAGTTGTTGTCCCTCATTTTAACAAAACCATCTACGAATGTAGGTTTTCACCTCTGATGGCTTGGTTCAGGAGCTCTTTGCCTTTCGAGTGCTTCCCTCCATCACGGTTTTCAAGTCTACGGTAAACTCCTATCTCTTCACTTGACGTTTTTACGCCTTGCAAGGTTCTTAACCACTAAATAAAGGTCGTGTGAACTGAATGCGAGGACACGTTCAAAACAGCTTTTGCAAAGTGATGTCTGACAAAAATGTAAATGGGGAAGGGATGCCTAGTTGTAGATGGTGTGCTTTTCGTGTCAGAAAACGCTGGAAAAACCCCGGCATAAAATGAATGGTTCTGTAGCAAATACTAACTCCACCGTTGTCTTTGCTGTGATGGCCAAAGGCTCACAGATTTCTAGGGCAACTGAAATAACAATAACAAAAAACTCTATATGCATAACTTATATCTAGCAACAATAAACAAGAGGTAAACTAAAGCCACAAATACATATCATGAAATGACAACTGACCTTTTCAATTGCTCCTCCTTTGCCGCCGGAAATTATAGCCCCAGCATGTCCTAAAGAAAGTTTGATCATCCATAATTAAAAGTGAGGGCAGACAAAAAGCCTTGTAAGGCTCGAATAAACAAGCAGAAAACCCCATCAAATTTGTTGCTTTTAGCCTGATCCTTAACTTTCTTAATCTTAGATGACCAAGCCACAAACCTAACTTTTGCATGAAATAAAAAGACGCAAGGGCAAAGGGGGAAGGGCAAAGGGAGAAGGGCAAAGGGAGAAGGGCAAAGGGGGAAGGGGGCAAAGGGGTTAAGGGAAGGGGGCATAGGCATCAGGGTACGAGTGGAAAATCATTAATCATGCGAGAGGTTTATGGTACATCCCCCAAAATGACCCTTAAAGTTGTGCACAAAATTGATTTCGTCGTGAAAGAGATCAGACTTTTACTCTAAGAATCCAATAAAACACATAAACCACCAAAGCAATATGTGAAATTCTAGGTGGCGTAAGTGATAAAAGTACATGAATACGAAAACCCGAATTGCTTGTGCCCCTAAAACTAAATGCAAAAATATGTTATCACTGTGAAAAACATATTCTTAAAAGAAACAGTTTACATATATGGCATGTGATTAATTTAACTGAAAGCTATTAGAGACGTTCGTTGCAATGCCATGTCTCTTCAAGAAAGAGATTGATGTCATATTATCAAATTGTATTGAAAAATGCGCATAAAATTATACCAAGTACAAATGAATGCACAGCAATGCGATTCTGTTCTTAAAAGGACTCATTCTAGGCTATTTACTAATCAATATTTATGTAGATCTGTGTAGGGCAAAAATGACTCTGGTGGTTGTAATAATTACAGGTGGTATCAATGATGATAAATCAAACGGTACTTACCCATTCTCCTTCCTGGAGGTGCTGTTAACCCAGCAATAAAAGAGACTACTGGCTTGGCATTTGCACCTGTATTATGCTGTAACAAGAACTCTGCTGCCCTCTCTTCAGCACCTCCTCCGATTTCCCCAATTAGAATTATTCCTGTCGAAAAAACAAATCAAGTCAATCAATCACCCAGAAAGCAAAATATTAAACTTCTCTGCAAGGTAGGGTTGCTAAAAAATCGGAGGAACTTTCACAATTTCAAACTTTTTAGAATAAAAGAAAACAACTCGAACCTCCCCTGTTTGAAACACCTGGATATGAGGAGCAAAGAAACAAATTATTGCGTTGGTTCAAGAAATGTAAATATGTCATTTAATTAATTACTCATTCACCAACTTACTCACATACACATACACATACACATACACACACACATACACACACACACAGACACAAACACAGAGACACACACACACACTCACTCACTGATTCACTGAGCAGTGAATAAACGACTGTTACGACTGTTAGAAGATCGATATTTTAACAACAAATGCAATTACCCCAACTTCACTAGAAAAGTAAAACAATAAACGGCATATGCAAACATATATATGGGAAAGGATGGAGTCATTTCATTTTTAAACACAAATGAAAACAACTTAAGATTTCTTTTGATGTTCGACAAGACGAAAACTGTCATTTTATTGATTTTGTCAAATACGTCTGCAATATTGAGAAGAATTTATTTTCTTGTTTATCAGATAATAAATGCATAAGCCAAGGTGTCACCGAAAAGTTATTTTAATCATATAACAGAATAATTCTACACAAGCGCGACCTATAAGTTTGCCAAGTGGGCTATTTGATTTAATAGATGACAATTTTGCCAAAATACACTGCCAATATTGAGGTGATTGTGCCGCTCTTTACCGAGTCGTTCACATGTAGGGATTCTTCAGGAGGGAAGTGATGTTGAAAAAAAATAATTACGTTTTTCAATGTCAAACTAAAAACCTGCTTAGTAATGCATTTTCTTAATAGAAGCAATGACCTTACCTTTGTTGAAAAGAAATAGTAAAAAGAACAGAAAAACGGGTTACAGACGAGTTACATTAAATTCGCTCTTTTTACAGTAAAAGTACATTTTATAGAAGGAGAGATGGCTCTTATATTCCACACACTTGAGAGCAAGGAAAACCCAATTTCGAGTGCAATCTGCAATGTATGGCAGATTATCTGGCAACAATGGTAGATAAAAAATACTTCCCATGCAACCTTTCTGTTTTCCACTTTTTCCCTCAAACATATATTTGATTGTCTATAAGTTCATTTTCAGTATCATTCGGTCTAGCAACTGTAAATGTGATTATTATTATTATTATTATTATTATTATTATTATTATTAAATATTTATACAGGATAATACAGTAAGTTGTACAATATATCAAAATATTTACACTGTTTTCAAGAGTAGTCCTGTAAAACAAAAAGACCAACAAGTAAGTTTTAAGATAAATAGTTGAAAAGTAAAAATTAGTGTTGTAATTATAAATTTTCCCTTCTGATTGTATTCAAAACTAACAGATCCAGTACACCTATAATCACATCAGTATTTTTCGTAAAGTAAGCACCAAGCAATTCGCATAAAGTCACATCAAATAAAAAAATTAAACAAAACAAGGTAGAACCACACCCTAAAATGTTATTTCACAGTAAATAAATACACTTAAAAATAGCGGTTGCAGTGTCAAAGTTAAACAATAAATGAATAAATGAGTTTTTATTAATAAGCTATGTGCTAGTTAGGTGCAATAACTATTAATTATCAATTACCAGTATCACCAAAATGATTTGTGTAACATTTCCAAGATTCTACACACTGACAAAACCCAACCCCAAATTTCTGGTCAATGCGCAATATATCATTACTGAGCTATGGCCATAAATGGTATAAACCAATAATATCCGTCGCTTTTTCACATGGTCTTAAAATTAAGAAATGGTTACGTCATGATATGAATGCTGATGCAAGAAATGTTAATGATACCTTTCGTTCCTGGATCTTTAATAAAAACATCTAAGCAGTCCATGAAATTTGTGCCATTAAAAGGGTCACCTCCGATACCTTCAATACAGAAAAAATATTTTTCAAATAAGAAATTCAAAGACAGTAATACTGGTAAAAAACACATGGTCAAATCAAACGAGAAAGGTCTTTTTCGTATTGATAGAAGCCGTCTTTTTCCAACATCTCTTAATCTTCTTTACGTGTGTGTTAACTCTTCGTTTCCCTTTGTTAGTCCTCTTCGCGTGTAATTCCTTGCTCCTTTCTCAGGTATCTGTCAGTTTGGTTCTTGTGATTTATTTCTTCTAAGACAACTTTAAGTGTCATATTAAGTTTTTTTAGTGCTACATTCAAAATCAAAAGAAAAAAGTCGTTTCTATATTAGTATCTATAAGCCAATAGATTTGGAGTGCAACATATTCATCAAGATTGCGTGTGTCACCAATTCTTCAATGTCGTTCCTGTTATTACTCTGTCATATAATATTATCCACTTCCTTCACCTGCAGGGGATTGTGCACAAACATGGCTAAAAAAAGTAATGTTGAGGGAGTCTCTCCTTGTTTCACCCCTTTAAAGATATTTATCTTTCTGGAAGTGTTTACATTTGTTTTCATGTTTGCAGTTGTATTATCATATGTTAGTGCTATAGTGCTATGTGTCTTTTGTTTATACTTGTGTCTTCAAACAAATTCCACAAGAGAAAGATCTTTATACTATCGAAGGCTTTTTAGAAATCTTTAACGGCAATATACAAACGAGGTTGTTAAATTGAATTTATTAAACTCTCTCAACAAATGCCAAATTTCACTGTGCTACCAAGCTGCATCACCTGTAAACAGGAGTTACGGAACTCAAATTATTACTTCCCTGCCTAACTATCTCATCAAGCAAATTAACCCGAGTGTAACAATTTCGTTAAGATCTGTCATTTATCAGCCCATATGAATGGTATACCACACTGCACCATTTTAAACGATAATACAATTTACTGCACTATGCCACATAAGATCACTTCACTGCACCGTACGTCAGTAATATACGCAATGCTACATAGCAGAATATTATACTCTATGGCATTATAGCACACTAAACCAAAAACATATACACTACACCAGACATTATTGTTGTGTACCATAGAAATCAGTAATGCCCCTTAAAAATGTTTTTTCACCCTCTTGTGACAGGATAGTACCCTTTCCTTTGCCACGCCCACTGTTTTACACAATTGTTTCTTTTACATGAAATATAGCTCATGAACACAATTTATTTGGCTTGAAAAATAACATAAAAACGATGCCAAATCCTACCCATTACCAGCAATGGGCATCACTGTTTTTTTTCAATTTTGCCTAATTTCAACAATACAAAAATACCCCACTGATCGTGATTCGGGAAAGATGACTCTTCTTACCAACACACAACGACTGCCCCAATCCAACGGCTGTGGTTTGATGGACGGCTTCATATGTAAGAGTTCCTGACCTTGACACAATACCTTTAATTGAAAAAAAATGAACAAGGAGTTTTAATGAAAGACGATTTGGTAATCTGTAAACTGTTATAGAACACAACGGGAAATTCAAGGAAGATAGTGAGGGGGAGTTATGTGAATGTGCATCAAAAAGGTGTCCGGATGAAAAGGTTACAGAAAGGGTTAATAATTACTTCACTGTGCAATTACAACTATATTATTAATATTAAATACGTGTGGTGTGACCCTGTTTTCCTGCGCAGAAGCAATTGAAAAAAATTAAATAATAAACAAAACAAAACACCTGAAAACCATGACATTTAAACTTAGACAATCGTTATCAATTTTGTGGACATTCATCTGCTACATTGGTCACAATCCTTTATTGGATGTTAACCTCTGCATTACACCATATTACTACAAACAAATGCATCCTTTGTTTAAAATAATTATTGACACCATGGAAGTTTAAAAAATCCAAAAAAACCCAACTAATTCCCCAATTCAAAAATGTGTAGCAAATTTAAATAAAGGCAATTAACCAGCTTGACCAAAATTGATGCCAAAGTCAGCAAACAGCAAAATAATATTTAATAAAAGTTTAAAGTAGATTAATAATCAACAAGTTATTCCAAAAGGGTGAGTGCAAATTTCAACAATATTGACCTACTTCACTCCATCTTATATAATTAAGAAGATGGAATATAATAAATAATTTCTCTAGGTGCTATCTTTCCTGTGTTTCTCAAACCTATGTTAATTTTCCACCAATAACAAAAAATATTTCATTCTCTCCTTGTCATAGATTACCTTTGTCGTCAAAACACTGAATCAAAACTAGAAGAGATGTGATAAACAATGCATTTTATTGTATCTGTTTCATTTTTATGTGAAATATTTCAAATTCAAAATCTTCTCTTCCGTCTTTCTGATAATTCCTTGTTGTGTTAGTTTCAAGTTCAATTCTCTTTCAAGAGGACAGTCAGAATGCAAGAAGGAAATGGTACTGCAATCAGAGAGAGTTGTAGGAAAAAGCTATCTTAATGTGCTCTGGATACCCAGAGGATATTGTGGTCAGAAATTTACTTGAAAATGTATGGCAATCGACCTATTCAAAAAAGTCACTCAATACAACTCTTTCGTGATTAGTTATAAAATGCCATTCTTGGCCTATTTCCGCTTTATTACTGCATGGTAAAGAAACTCTGTGTACGTTATCTTCTTGTGCATTGGCAATGCAATTAACAATTGGTAAATCAATGCTTTTTTTATAGCTCTAAGAAATAACATAGCTGTACTAATTTCCAAGTGACATATGATGTATTCCATCAATTTCCACACGTTTAAAACAAAAATGCAGACAAAAACGCAGACAAAATCTTGTTGATTATTGTGGTTTTTGCTCTACCTTCTTAAGGATTTGCTACAATCACTGAGGAATAAATTCTTATAATTGACATCGAAATTTATCGCTCAAATCATCCTTCACAATGTCAACCCAAATCTGTTGAGGCCACTTTCTTCCTCTTATTCCTCTTGCCTGCATACTTCATGCTATGTTCACCAGTGACTCATCATCCTTGCGTTCTACCATCATCCTTGCGTTCGACCAGCCCATTTCAGCCCAACCCTACCTTGATAACCTTTTCTAAATCTTGGATACCTTTAATCCTCTGAACTTGTTCATTTAAGATCCCATCTTTCCAATTAATGTGACATCTATCTGAACATCTTCATTTCAGTTTTATCTAACGTTGACTGCTTTACCTTCAATGGCCAATTTTCTGAACCATATCAAGAGGCTGACCTTACAGTTGATATCTACAAAAATACTCTAGTTTTCATTGACCTTCTTGTGAGTATTGGAACATGAATCATTCACTTGCACCATGTCCATCTTGAACGTGCTCTCATTTCTTCCAAACACCTTTAGTTTCTTACAAATTAGTCAAATAACAGAAGGACTTCACATCTTCAATATCCTTAGTTCTTCTATTCCTGATTTAGGAGGAATTCTATTGCCTCTGTATCTTTCACAATGCACTCTATTTACTTACTTTACTGTCTCTCTTTTGACATCACTTCCTTAAAGTTTGCACAACATCGAGTTCACTCCAACCCCTTTTCTGTACATTGCACATGGAAATTTCTCTGTCTCTTGATATTCTGGGGTTTCACCTGAAATAATTTTGGTAAGAAACATGTTAACTCTTAAGCGCGTTTTAAACACTCTGTCAAATTATCAAAACCTGGCATCTTTTACGGAAAACAAAACCTGTACACATACACCGAAATTTTATGTAAATAATCATACCTATGCATCCTGGTTTATGTATGTGCCCCGGCATTATGCCAATTTTACATTCCCCTGGCTGAAAAAACACAGAAAAAAAATAATGAAAGAATTACTTTGAAATAAACACTTCACAGTTTTGATGATCTCTAGGGTTGTAGTAAAAACGTTATGAAAGGCATCCGGTCCTTCAGAATGTACTCGTCACTCAATTTCCATATCAAACCACAGATGGCGAGTGTCACCACATAGTTCCAAAGATTATTATATTCCTTGAAAGTAAAACTTTATTGGTACGTTAACAGTGAAAAACTGCAAACTTCGATCAAGTTCTATTGTTAGTATCGCTCACTGAGGTGTACGTCTATTCGTTAGGACCAGAACCTGCACATTAATGTTGCAGGTTCTGATCCAAACTTTATCTGGTCCAAAGATATTAAATCTTCAAATCTTATAACCCTGGTCATATGCAAAGACTAACATTACTTTTGAGCTATCTATACATTTCAATTTATTAAAAGAAACATTAGCTCACTGATATATACGATGGGAACCCAGTTAACAAAACGCTGTATAAATCTGTATAGAGCAAAAACATCGTCTCCCCATTCAATTCAGTGTGTTGCAATAGCTAAAGGGTGCTACGTTTAAGGTAAAAGTACAAAAATGGCCGCTGGATCATAAATTACGCCAAAGAAAAACAATAAAAAAATAACTTGGGGCATATCTTTCGATAAAAAAACCCCCGTAAAACAAATCTAAACTTGCTTCTTCTTTTTCTTCACTCGTTTCTTTTCTTTTCACACTGCCTTTACTTCTCCAGCCATTGCTAAACAATTACCTATTACCTATCTATTAGGGTTGGGTAGATATAGGGGCCGACCTACAATAGTAAGAGAAATTCCGATATCGTGGATAGTACCTGGTCCTCACTGTCGTACTACACCTCAGTAGCTACTTTGGTCACTAATACTTTAAAGGAATTGGCATTTTCTGGAGGCAAGGAAATCTTGTTATGATAGTATAGCAAATTCTGTATTTTATTATCTAATGTGGAGCAAAAGAAAAAGAAAACTGATAGATCCCTGTATATCACAAAGATCAACAGTAAAATGATGCATTCTCAAATGGAGAATGCACCAGATTTATCTATCTATCTATCTATCTATCTATC
Source organism: Morbakka virulenta (assembly GCA_003991215.1). Lineage (NCBI taxonomy): Eukaryota > Metazoa > Cnidaria > Cubozoa > Carybdeida > Carukiidae > Morbakka > Morbakka virulenta. The sequence goes on from RDPX01000216.1 coordinate 891,789, forward strand.
TATCTATCTATCTATCTCTATCTATCTATCTATCTATCTATTTGTCTACCTCTATCTAATCTATCTATCTATCTATCTATATATATATATATATATATATCGCCCCTCTCTCTCTCTATCTCTCACTCTACCCCCCACCCCCCTCGCAACGACTTTAAAGGATTGTGACCCGAAGCAATAAAATCGGCAATTTGAACAAAGTCAATATGAGGTGGTGAGTCCCCAAAAATGTCTAACTACTGTCTAAGTACAGACAACCGGTTATTACAAGTAGTCATTAAAAAAATTAATTTTTCATTTTTCAGTAAATATTAAATAAAAACGTCAGAAACTTCATATTTTTGGGCAGAATTTGCGGCCTAACTGATGTCCTTTTCCAATACCTTGATTATTCCAGGGCAATTCGGTCCAATCAATCTGGTTTTATCTTGCTTCAGTAACTTTTGCTTTACCTGTGTTGAAATAAAGGAATGCAATATAATAGAAAAAACACCACACTAACTCTCTTTATCCTATACCATGTCATGTCTACATAGGGGTTTTTGTCCAATATAAAACAAGCATACCAAAACGCTAAGAATTTGTAATGACTTTTCTAAAATTATTTTTTAGAAAACTATTCATTATAAATCCTTTGCGTTTTGGCTCAGTCCTTCAAAGGTTGCATGTATGAAACTTCGTATCAAACCCATTCGCGTATAATGAAACACCTCACAATTATATGGATATATGGTCTTAAATTCCGTTATCCGTTGTGGAGTGCTCAATACATAAATGTTGAGCGTGAAAAATAATAATATAATAAGGAGAAAAGACTCAAAGGATTACAGTTTCCATTTCGAAAAGAGAGTTTTGTGGTTTTAATCACTCTTCAAGAGATGTACAATGAAAAATATTGAGAGTTACGGGTTATATATTCTATTTACAATATAAGGCGATACGGCTAAGTGTTCATTAACAAAAGCCTTTTTCGGTAGCAGCAAGAAGTGATAAGCTCGTTCCTTTTGTTTAGTGCTGCTTATTGTGGGCGGCAAATAATGAAGAATTTTTCTTGGAGGTAGACCTTTTGTTTGTACTAATGTGGTGGAAAAAATCTTCCAAGAAGTTGTATGTTCGATATTGCCGTCTTTTAATGTCCAGATATGTTTTTGCGTGAGTTCTGTAAATGGTTTTGAATTCGTCATCTGTGTGTCCAATGTTTCAGCAATGTTGTTGTTTTTGCGTGTTACATTGGCTTGGTAGACAACAGATATTAGTAGACAATTGCCGTAAAGTAGGCAGGTGTTCTGTTGTCGGCAGTTGCATGTCTTGTTGTTCTTGGTATTGTTTGTAGCGTTGTTGTTTGTTTTTTGTGAGTTAAGAATGCGCTTGTTGTTGATGTCGATAATTTGTTCTGTGTTGTTCATGCAGCTGCAACTAATCTTGATGTTGTTTCGGTTAAAGATTTTTGGTAGCATGTGGTCTTTGGCAAAGGGGTTGTCGACAAGAGTGATGAAATTATAAATATCACACACAGACACACAGACACACACACACAGAGACACACAAACACACACAGAGACACAAACACACACACAAACACACACGCAAACACACACGTATGTGTGTACATATATATATATATATATATATATATATATATATATATATACATACACCAGTAATGAAGTAATTATTAGCTATCGACAGTGCTCAAAAATAAAAGAATATATAATATGAATATTTTTTTATCGTTCACCATATGATAGCTCTAATATTCTTATCAGAGCTACCATATGGTTAACGACCAAAAAAATCAACAAAACTTAGTTTAGGACTGTCAGTTTAATGTTTTCACAATCATCAGCTAAAGGTTTAGCTTACGATTGTTCACTATAGATAGATAGATAGATAGATAGATAGATAGATAGATAGATAGATGGATGGATGGATAGATAGATGGATAGATAGATGGATAGATAGACAGATAGATAATTAAATACTGAGTAAGTTCTACACAAATAGCAATAGGACTATCAGATTAACAACAGATGCCTGGTTGATTCTATTTATGACGGCTTAAAGTTGATAGCATATCAGTTAGCATATATATATAGCATATATAGCATATATATAGCATATATATATGCAAATTGATGAATTTCAAAACCATACTTAATGGCCAAACGATATCTTATCTTATGCTAACCTTGACCATGTCTTGTTGAGGTATTCCCTCTGTAATACAAACGATCAAGCTGATTTCGGCATCTATTGCTTCTAATATGGCATCTGCAGCTCCTTGTGGAGGTACATATATGACGGTTGCATCACATTCCGTTGCCTCGACAGCCTTAAGAACAAAGGAATCAAGATTAAAATTCAACTTTTCAAATACACGTAATAAATAACTATAAAAACTATATAGTGATAATCTGTCATAACATGAATAAGTGAATGAATGTATTGGAAGCCTTAAACACTTAAAATGTTAAATCATTCATAAAAAAAGGGTCATTCCACATCTTCTGTGCTATATACATCAAAGCACAGTTTTGATATGATGACACTATGCTGTGAAGCCAGATCCATTACATAACAAATTTTTATCATAGATTTTCTTGTAATGACAATCTTTTCCCCATTGATCATCTGCTTTATTCCTTCTTTTTGTATTACAAGATGGAATTAACTGAACTTCCGCTTTTTATTTAGAAGTACCAGGTTCTTTTTCATTTTAACTTTTTTTCAGCATCAAATTGTCTGATATTTCCTGTTTAATTATTTTTTTTATTTTTTTTTACGTACCAGTGAGTCGCCACACATCAAGACTAAAAGCCACTCGAGGATGAGGGTTAAAATTTGATAACTTAAATAATGCCTTATATGAAATAACATGAAATAATAAGGGCATGATCTTGTCTTAGTCACACACTAATGAAAAAGACATCCAAACTATATTTTACTGCATTATTATACCATAAAGCACCATCACTGGTCACTTGATTCACATTTTTTTTGTTAAGGGAATAAATATTGCTTATCAAAACACATTAATTATCCTTCACTCCAAAATAAAGTGTTGTGGTCCTATGGTCAGATTTAGTTGCTCCATAGATATACTACTGTTAATGTCAAATATTCCTTTAAAATATAAATAAAAACTAATTCTCACCTAATTATTTAATATATTAAAGATTGATAGTACTGAATAGTTATATGAGACTGATACTTCTACGTAGAGAAAGACATGGTCAATTTCAACGGCAATAAAATGTAGATGTAACAAATTTTCTTTGTTTTGTTGATTTAACGTCATTTTTCCACAGTAACTGGGGCTCAAGCTCAGACGGTGCCCTTCATAGGGACTAGGATTTGGCAGTGAGGAATTTCTTGGCCAGATGCCCTTCCTGACGCCAACCAATGGTTTTTTCTTTTTGTAAAGTTCTGAATTCTCCTCAATTGTTATGGTGCAGTTGCATTAACCATTAAGCCACAAGCTCCTCAGATTTAACAGAAATATGGTTTCATGAAAGAATAATGAAAATATAATTAAAAAAAACAAATCAGCAATCAGAAGGTGTAGCGATAGTGTGGAATCAGAAAATTCCTAGTGGCTTGCATTAAAAGAAGGTAAATGCTGGTTCTTGGACACATACTATGGAAACAGCTCATGGTGAGCCTGGCTTCATCAAAATAAAGGCAGAACAAACCAATGAAACCAAAAACACAACAAGCTTGTGGAAATAGAAGAATATGGTCACAGGTGAATGACTATCTTGCATAGGGGTGATAAGAGTTATTGCATACCCTGGCTACTAGCATCTATCAACATGATGTATGACAATTATCATAATAATAATAATAATAATAATGATGAATATGATCTATAATCAGTTAAGTGCTTCATGGGAATATATGACCACCTTGACTAGAAAACTTAATGATTAATTACCTTCACATTTTCATCATAGAAATTGGATGTCCAATACCACTAATCTCCATCCTTACCTCTTAATGCAATTTTTTCATACAAACAGCATATTAGTAAGATGACTTTGAGTCAAATGGGTAGCAGTGATTACAATATATGGATCCTGATATAACAACAAAAAACTTGTGAGCAATAAGATTTAAACATTATCCCAAACCATCTCCAAACAATAGAAAAAAAACCTGGTAAAAATAAAAATAATATTTGTATAAAATTCTAACCTCTTCTCCATGTCAATATCAATTGGAAGGAATGTGCATTTGTGTGGGTGGCAAAAATTAGAGTGTGGCAATGGGTGTTGAAAATACAGAAAATAACATAACTAAAAAAATATTTGTTCATGATTTCTGATACAAACACACACATACACACACAAATAAAAATGGGATGAATCATCAAGCTGCACCTCTTTCACTGATGCAAACACTGGTTTTCCAAGATGTTTGGTTCCAGCTTTCTTTGGGGAAACTCCACCCACCAAGTTTGTACCATATGCTAGTGCTTGTTCACTGTGGAATGTACCCTATTAAAATAAAAAATAAGGGTAGAATTAGCATCTCATACCAAAATAAAAGTTACTGTATTTCATTATTGCACAACTGGTCTGAATAAAGCAAAGTTTGATAAAAATAAATTTTGATCTCAGCATCCAAATTTACATGTCAGAAAACAAAAGATCCAATATACCAGGTAGCATCATTCTAGAACACTTTACTGAACAACATTTAAAGCTGTTACTGAACCTATGATAAACAAAGAAATTCAATTCATGAAATGAGCAATTAATGGAAGAATGCTTGAGTAATGAATGAGTAAAATAAAATTGTCAGTAAATACCCTAGCTAGTTTGAGATGTAATGGTGATGTACATCATAACTTATTAATAGCAATGGAGAAAACAACAATTAAACAACCAAAATATAAACTGTCCAAAATAGTTTAGCATATGAACATACCCATGTATTCCTAAGCAGACCAGTCAATATTGACCTCTGGAGGCCTAAGGCTATTCACAGTGTATTTTTCCACATTAACTTTTTACTTTAATTACAAATTATTTCTTTAAATCTCTGTTATGTGTATTTTTATATTTCTCACTCAATTTCTGATAGTTTCTCTGATCACCAGAGATATTTGAACAATGGGAGATAACACAAAACAACTGTTAAACAGGGCTTAATATGGATTATTTGTTAATGTCCTTAAAAACAGCACAACTACCTTTTCCTTTCATATTACAATCCAAAAGGTCAATAAAATCTAAAGGTCGTATCTTGGGGTTAATGATCTTAACAAGATTGGGGCCTCTGCTCTAATTCAGAGTACAGTACTGTACATTTCAATGTGTAGGCAAACAAAAACTATTACCTGCTTGCCAGTAAATCCTTGGCAGATAAGTTTTGTATTTTTAGAAATCGCCATATTTGCACAAGTGGCATCATAGCTGAAGGCTCTTCCCACCACAGGTCTTAGTGCCTGAACTAAAATAACAAGAAGAGAAGCAAACATTAATACAAATTAATTATTTATTACAATCATTCACATTCACTTCCAGGAAGTAATCATTTGATAGTCCATTTGCAATTGCTTGTAAAATGTGTTATATTTTAGCCCTACTGCTCCCATTGCAGCTGATCTGGGAGGAATAAATTTGCAATAATCATGGAAGTGGGGGGATATTTTTGAAAACTAATAATAGGGGGGTTGAGATAAATAAGAGACTACCATTTTCAAAACATAAAGACCAACCTGTGAACCAAGTTTTACACTGAAACTATTACCCACTTGGAAGAGTTCATTTATTTTCTGTAAAGTTCTATCCTGTCCTGATAAGAAACCAGAAGTTTTGAAGTAGGGTTCCTCATTTGAAAAAAATTAATAATTCCGAAGAGGAGAGGAAATGTGAGAAGCCCAGAAGCCCGGTGGATGTACTGGAGCATATTTTCACCAGGTTTTCTCACAACGTTTTAAAATTAGTAAGTGATCTGGCAAGTATGGGTTTTCTGCAGAAGGGACTCCCAACAAAGCAGATATTGAGATGACGATGAGCTATGAAAGGTGGGTGGCATAGACACAGGAGAAAAAGTGTATTTTCTTAAAGAAAGAGAAGATTAAAACTGAATCACTTTTGAGCAATGATGTTGGCCCCTGGTACTACCTTGACTTGCCCTTTGTCTCCACATGCCTGGATATTTGATATGGTAAGAACGGAATAGAGAGTAGGGCAGAATGGGCTATTTCGTAGATTGCTAATATGAAAATTAAGTTACAAAATTCAAAGTTCAAACCAAGTATAAACTTTACAATATCTAATAAACATCATTTTTTTGTCTACCTGATCCTTAATTTATCTTAACCACATGCTAGCAAATGCTGTTATAGTAATGATATTCATCAGGGGAATTGCTTTTGGAGGATTAATGATTATACCAATAATTATTATTTAGACTAGGATGATAAATGTTTCATTTACCAATCTTCAATAAACAATACATATAAATTTTGAATAAATCGATTTCCTAAGTTCATAGCATACATTTCAAAATAAAGGTGTCTTTCAAGTAAAGAGTGTGTTTCTAAAAATATGGGTCAAGACCTCCGGGTCTCCAGAAAATACTATTAATTTGGTGTACCCAACACAGTTTCTTTCTAGCCACCCCCTATCCACCACATTTTGGGAGACTTTTTTGTGGTGATGTCATTTGGTGTTAGGGTTAGAGTTAAGTCTTGTAATGATTAATCAAAAACAGCTTTATCATTTTCATAAAAAAATAATGGAAACAAAAGAGTTTGTGGTGGACAAAAACTCATGAACATATCCATTTATTTGAAATGGAAAAACAACAAATTTTAGCTCTTTTACATGAGTCCTTTTTTAACCTTTTTCTGGCTTCCAAGTTGTTACATCCACTAACACATCATAATCTAAATACTGGAATGACTTTATCAATATATTCATCAAATAAAAAGTTTTATGACAGAAAGGCATTTAAATGGAAATAACTTTCTCTGCAGATTGGCCCTTTAAACCAAACCACTGTAAATCATTAGGATATACAAATAAGTTAGTCACATATATATATATATATATATATATACATAGTAATATTAGTAAAGTATACCAATGTTCACTAAGAGTGCTCAATGTTTCCAGAGCGTTTATAAATCCAGTATAGTATACAAAATAACTATTTATCTTTATTATATATCTTTATTATTTATATATTATTTTGTATACTATACTGGATTTATATATATATATATATATGAACATACATATATAAATATAAAAATGAATCTTCAGAAACAACTTGAGCAGAGAAACTGACAATGTTGCATAAGTATTATAATTCATTGTAAAATTGCTGATTAAAAAATCAGAGAAATTGAAAAACACAAAACAGAAGCTCAAGTGAGTTATAAATGTATTATTTACAAAAAGCAGCAGAATTTTTATGAGCTCTCAGTAATGTTTCACTGGTTATGAATGTATTATGATGGGTGATTTTAATACTAATATACTTTCATCTAAAATTCAGTAGACTATTTAACTTTAGATGTTTATTTGGTCTTAAGCAATTGAAAAGTGAAATAACTGGGATGGGTGTGTACAAAAATTGTTCTTAGTTACTGACAATGATAAAATATATCAATCAGGTGTTATCAGTATTGGTGGAAGTGACAATATGTTAATTTATTGTACTTAAAAAGTCACTAAAATACAAGTGAATAAGGTCAACACCATATGGTTAAGATTTATGAAAAATTATAATAAGGGTCACTTTGTTCATAAACTGAAATATGTGGACTGTTTTGATGTAACAAATGCAAATGATGTCTGTAAAGCTTTGAATAATTTAAGATCACATTTTTTTCTGTATTTCATAGCATAGCTCAAAAAAAGTGTAGCTTAAACAAAGAACAGGGCCTTGGATAAGTGGTGAAATTATAGAACTTATAAGAAAATGGAATAAACATTTCTGTAAATATAGGAAATCAAAAGACCAAAATGACTATGAAAACTTTGTATATTGGAAACCACGTTTACTATAAAAGAAAACTGCTAAATCCAAATATTATAAAAATGGTTTTAATGACAGTCAAAATCACCCAAAAAACTATGGAAATTGTAAACAGATTTTGGTTCATCCACAAAATGTAAAATGAAGTAAAAAACATTGACCTTATGACCAGCAATGCTTTCTGTCTCAATAAATTATTTCAAGTAGCTGTGCAGTTTGTTTTTCCAACAATAATGTATCATCACTTGTTCAAAAATTACCATCACGTACTGGTCAGTTTGGAGATGAACTTGTCAAAAAAAATGTTACTGCAACAGAATGTATCAGAAAACATGTTTGGTATATGTTATTTTTATTTAAGTCATATTACTGTTATTCAAAATGATGTACAAAACCGGTGTTGGCAATTATTGCTCCATTTCTGTTCTTGGCATTATTTTCAAGCTGTTTGAATGAGTGGTACATAATCACTTAACGAGTATCTCATTGGTACCAATCTACTGTATGAATTTCAGTCAGCTTTGCCATTTAATTCTACTGTCTCTTGCCTTAATCATCTTTTTGATCTTATCAGACAAGAAAATGATCAAGACAATTACACAGGTATGATCACACTTAGCTTACTAAAAGTGTTTGACATGGTTAATCATAACATCCTGTTAATTAAACCTAAATCAGTAGGTTGCCTTATCATGGTTTGATTTCTATTATGCTGGAAGAAAACAAGTTACTGGCATTGATGGTGTAAAATCTGGGTCAAAAGACATCTCATCTGGTGTGCCTCAAATTTTTATCCTGGAGCTTCTTCTTTTTCTTATTAATGTAAATAATATGCTGGTGCAATCATGTGTAGACTGTTGCTGTATGCTGATGATTCAACACTTTTAGTATTAGGGAACAATACGAAAGAACTAGAACTGATTCTAAGATTAGAACTAGAGTCAGTGAATGAATGGTTACTTCAAAACAAATTATCACTATACCTGGGTAAAACAGAATCCTTTTCATTTGGAAGTAAGGCTCAGTTGTGTTGGGTAGATAGGCTAAATGTGTCCTGTAATAATCATGATTAAATTAACCTCTACCATTATATTTTTTATGTAACTTTTGATCAACCTCTTTCCAACAATGTTATTTTGGCAAAATTTCCATAAAAAATTATCAGAACATAAACTTAAATTTGAAAACAAAGTTACTATTGGTATATGCACTAATTCAAAGTTACTGCAATTATGCATGTTCAGTCTGGTACAGTGGTTTAAATAAAAAATATGAAGAATAGGCTTCAAATATCCTAAAATAAGATCACAAAAATATGTTCGATGTTCCACCAGGACCACATGTTGNGATAAGGATGGATCTGAAACAAAAAGGTGTCAGCAGAGACCTAGTGAAGGATAGGATAACTTGGAAGTCAATTTCAAGAAATCGTCCAACACATGCTAGCATGTAAACCGGACATTAAACCGAATATGATGATGATGATGATGACTATACTGGATTTATATATATATATATGAACATACATATATAAATATAAAAATGAATCTTCAGAAACAACTTGAGCAGAGAAACTGACAATGTTGCATAAGTATTATAATTCATTGTAAAATTGCTGATTAAAAAATCAGAGAAATTGAAAAACACAAAACAGAAGCTCAAGTGAGTTATAAATGTATTATTTACAAAAAGCAGCAGAATTTTTATGAGCTCTTAGTAATGTTTCACTGGTTATGAATGTATTATGATGGGTGATTTTAATACTAATATACTTTCATCTAAAATTCAGTAGACTATTTAACTTTAGATGTTTATTTGGTCTTAAGCAATTGAAAAGTGAAATAACTGGGATGGGTGTGTACAAAAATTGTTCTTAGTTACTGACAATGATAAAATATATCAATCAGGTGTTATCAGTATTGGTGGAAGTGACAATATGTTAATTTATTGTACTTAAAAAGTCACTAAAATACAAGTGAATAAGGACAACACCATATGGTTAAGATTTATGAAAAATTATAATAAGGGTCACTTTGTTCATAAACTGAAATATGTGGACTGTTTTGATGTAACAAATGCAAATGATGTCTGTAAAGCTTTGAATAATTTAAGATCACATTTTTTTCTGTATTTCATAGCATAGCTCAAAAAAAGTGTAGCTTAAACAAAGAACAGGGCCTTGGATAAGTGGTGAAATTATAGAACTTATAAGAAAATGGAATAAACATTTCTGTAAATATAGGAAATCAAAAGACCAAAATGACTATGAAAACTTTGTATATTGGAAACCACGTTTACTATAAAAGAAAACTGCTAAATCCAAATATTATAAAAATGGTTTTAATGACAGTCAAAATCACCCAAAAAACTATGGAAATTGTAAACAGATTTTGGTTCATCCACAAAATGTAAAATGAAGTAAAAAACATTGACCTTATGACCAGCAATGCTTTCTGTCTCAATAAATTATTTCAAGTAGCTGTGCAGTTTGTTTTTCCAACAATAATGTATCATCACTTGTTCAAAAATTACCATCACGTACTGGTCAGTTTGGAGATGAACTTGTCAAAAAAAATGTTACTGCAACAGAATGTATCAGAAAACATGTTTGGTATATGTTATTTTTATTTAAGTCATATTACTGTTATTCAAAATGATGTACAAAACCGGTGTTGGCAATTATTGCTCCATTTCTGTTCTTGGCATTATTTTCAAGCTGTTTGAATGAGTGGTACATAATCACTTAACGAGTATCTCATTGGTACCAATCTACTGTATGAATTTCAGTCAGCTTTGCCATTTAATTCTACTGTCTCTTGCCTTAATCATCTTTTTGATCTTATCAGACAAGAAAATGATCAAGACAATTACACAGGTATGATCACACTTAGCTTACTAAAAGTGTTTGACATGGTTAATCATAACATCCTGTTAATTAAACCTAAATCAGTAGGTTGCTTTATCATGGTTTGATTTCTATTATGCTGGAAGAAAACAAGTTACTGGCATTGATGGTGTAAAATCTGGGTCAAAAGACATCTCATCTGGTGTGCCTCAAATTTTTATCCTGGAGCTTCTTCTTTTTCTTATTAATGTAAATAATATGCTGGTGCAATCATGTGTAGACTGTTGCTGTGTGCTGATGATTCAACACTTTTAGTATTAGGGAACAATACGAAAGAACTAGAACTGATTCTAAGATTAGAACTAGAGTCAGTGAATGAATGGTTACTTCAAAACAAATTATCACTATACCTGGGTAAAACAGAATCCTTTTCATTTGGAAGTAAGGCTCAGTTGTGTTGGGTAGATAGGCTAAATGTGTCCTGTAATAATCATGATTAAATTAACCTCTACCATTATATTTTTTATGTAACTTTTGATCAACCTCTTTCCAACAATGTTATTTTGGCAAAATTTCCATAAAAAATTATCAGAACATAAACTTAAATTTGAAAACAAAGTTACTATTGGTATATGCACTAATTCAAAGTTACTGCAATTATGCATGTTCAGTCTGGTACAGTGGTTTAAATAAAAAATATGAAGAATAGGCTTCAAATATCCTAAAATAAGATCACAAAAATATGTTCGATGTTCCACCAGGACCACATGTTGGTGATAGTGAGTATAATCATTAAAATTTACTTTTGGTAAATTATAAAGTTACGCAACTGAAGCTGGGTCATATATTTAAAAGCATTAGTGGAAATGCTCCAGGGTATATAAAGGACAATATCAATATGGTTCAAAATACTCACAGTAATGTCACTAGAGCAAGGGTAATGTCATGTGTTATTCCAAGAGTTGAAAGATTTGGTTTCAATTCATTTTATTATACTGGCATTAGCCATGGGAATAACCTCCCTATTCATATTAAACAATGTTGCTCAAAAGACAGCTTTTAAAAAGCTGCCCAAACTCATTTACGATTACGAGTATTAAGGAAGGAAATGAAAGATTATGTAAGAAACTAATATATTTTATAAGAACTCAATATTTCACACTTTAAAATTTATTTTCATCTAGTTTATTTTTATATTATCATAAATAACACTGTAATTTATAGTTTGTGAGATATTATTTGCATTATTTACATCTGGTTCACTGTTATACACAGAAATAATCATAACTACTACTGTTTTATGTGGCATCATCGGTAAATGTGATGATTTTATATTTATAATTTTCTATACATTTATTATTTTTACAAAAATAAATTTAATTCAATTTAATGCTGCCTTAAATTTCCCCCGTTTTTAATATTCTGGTCCCAATCCATACTTGATGGCGCTAGAATTTGTAAAACCGTTTTTCATACCAGAAAGCTGTTTAATCCGCAATAGACAGCTTCGCGGCCATTGTAAATTGATGCAAGATGTAAAACATTTCCTAACTATCTAAACATTTTAACTGCGTTGCTGCGTCTGCACTGCAGCAACCAAATTTCAAAAACTGTATTGCACTGCTTGGGATGCACTGCAACAGCTGCTAATGTAGCAGTCTTAAAGCCAACTATTAAATGCAGTCCTAATTTTTTTATTTTCATAAGCAACTGTTATGCTGCAGTACTGCTCTAACTTTCTTATACAGCAAAAGGCAAACAGTTTTAGAAGAAGATCAGGACCTTGTAGCGACAGACTGAAACTTGGTTCTTGATGACACGACATCCAGTGCCTTAACAAACCTCTTTTTATATGCCTTCTAATGGTAAAAAAAAGGATGCACCTTTTAACATCAAAACAAAATCATAAAATAGACCAAAATTGCTTTATAAACCTGTGAGATAAAAATGCCAGCCAACGGCAGATTGCAACAAATAACTCACCAGCTCTTCTTGCGATTGTCGCCATATTACCACTGCAATGTCGAAATGAGTCTCAATGTGAGACAGGTAGAAACACGCGATATACCAAAACGAGGCTATTGTTTGCTGAACACCAACGCTGGTCACAAATGAAGAAATAAGACCTAGTGCAGGTGTAGTGTCCATTGCAGAAAAGTTACGTGAGGCTCGGCTGAGGTGGTATGGCCACGTTCGAAGAAGAGAGGAACAGGATTGGATTTTTAAAGCATGGGCAGAGCCAGTGAAGGGAAAGAGATCAAGGGGAAGGCAGAGGTTGAGATGGCGAGATACCATCAGGAGAGACATGGAGAAGAAAGGAGTGAGAGATGAACAGACAATGGAAAGACTACTATGGAGAAGGAAGATTCGTGCTGCAGACCCCTGATCTTTGGGAACCTGCAAAGAAGAAGA
>RDPX01000216.1:907530-929639 GCA_003991215.1 Morbakka virulenta
TGTCCATTGCAGAAAAGTTACGTGAGGCTCGGCTGAGGTGGTATGGCCACGTTCGAAGAAGAGAGGAACAGGATTGGATTTTTAAAGCATGGGCAGAGCCAGTGAAGGGAAAGAGATCAAGGGGAAGGCAGAGGTTGAGATGGCGAGATACCATCAGGAGAGACATGGAGAAGAAAGGAGTGAGAGATGAACAGACAATGGAAAGACTACTATGGAGAAGGAAGATTCGTGCTGCAGACCCCTGATCTTTGGGAACCTGCAAAGAAGAAGAAGAAGAACGCTTGTCTTCACAGAATTTCCATTCAGTCAAAATAAATCTCCCTGTGCAGAGAAAAAATATGAATACTTTTTCAGTTAACTAGAACTTGGTGATGTATTATACGTTGACATAGTTAATACTACCAAAAATTTCTTTAACCGTGATTTTGAGAAGTCTCAGGTTGGTCTCCGATGATACATAGTTTCATCTTACACAGAGAAGATCCTCGAATTTGCCTGTCGGGTCTCTTAGTGATGGCTTCACAATATAAACGCTGGTTTCTGGCAAGTCTAACTCACTTAACAGGTAGATGCTTGAACCGACCCTTCGTTGACACCTTCCTATTCAATCGAGCTTGTTAAGTGCATAGGATTATTCCAGACACATAAAAAGTGTTAAATTCCCAGGAATTTTGAGTATTGTGTGTGAGCTTGAGTGTGTGTTCCTGTATTTATGGTGAATCAGTTCGAATTCTTGAAACCCACACACCTTCTATATTTTATGCAAAGAAATTCGGAGGAGATTTTGCTCAAGTATTCATTACTGGGTCAAACAAAAAGACAACTAGTTTGTTTTGTCTCACTTTTTCGTCGCTTTTCCTTTCAGTTCCATCAAAAACAGCTAAATCGAATTCTAGAAACCCATACAAGGAACTGGTAGGACTCCTTCGTTTCAATCCCCCCACCAACCCAATTTGTCAAATCCTTGCTATCCTCAAAATAAGCAAATGATATTGCATTCAGTAAAGCTCTCCCTGACTTGTTCTGAGAGTTCCTCTTCCAACTTTCTTGAATTCATTTGTGTCAACTTCTTAACTTCGTCAAATAATCTGATTATAATCTGACAATATTGGCATATTTTAGCCTTTGGTCATGACAGAATCTTCTTTCGGAGAAGGCAAACAGAATTTTCTTTCTGTAAGCCGTATTTTCAGCAGAGCAAATGTGACTAATTTTTTCTGAGATATTCAGCATACATGAAGATAAATAAAGAGGTGTATTTTCTAAACGTCCAGTATCCTTTTATTAAAACAAATAGTCTTGTACTCCTTCTTATATCTATTCTTCTTAGTTAAACATGTTTGTAACCAAAAGTAACCAAAAGTACGATGGCAAATTTGTTCTCTTCTCTTGTAATACTGATACTCAATTTCTTCAGTTGATCATCTTTGCATATACCTACTGTAAAACAGTGAATGTGTTTTTCTTACATGGATTTCTTTATTTTGACTCTTGTTTGTTTAGTTAGGCTGCATCAATAACAGTGGAAAGTCTCATAGATTTAACATGAGAGTTTTATTCAAATGAAAAAGTAGAGAGATACTGAAAATTAAAGAACGCAAAATTAAGAGCAAGTACTAATAACTATCTTCTTTATAATTCTTTATCTCAAAACAACCTTTCACTTTGTAGTCTTTTGTGAAATTTCATATTTTTGCAAAGCAAAGTATTTATGGAAAAGGCCACAAAAGTAGCCAACCAGAAATGCCATGACATAAAGTTCATACAGTGTTGTTATTAGTTCAAATGATGATCAATAATTTCTTTATTAAATTTCTTAAAAGTGTTATTGTTTAAAAATAAGCCAACACAAAACAGCTGAACTATATTAGGAGGGTAGTCTAGATAAAAGAACCAGAATTCACTCTTTTTAATGATTCTTAACGGTATCAAAAAGAAATGTAAGAAAATTCCAATTCTAAGTGTCATTTTTCCAATCTCAATAAATCTCGATATTTATGTCAACCTCTTTTGAAAACAAAGTTAACTAATATATTACAGAGAATTTGCTGGCCCTGATCCTTTACAACATTGTTTCATTTATTGTTACATTCATTCGTATCTTTTTTTGGTAAATTACAAACATTTAATAAATGCCATATATGTATCCTAGTGGTGCCCCTGAAGAAAACACCAAGGGAATTTTAAAGCTGTGTGTTACTAACTTGTCATTTAAGACAACATTTTTCTATTTCAACTTGTTAATATTTCTTTGCTACACTATTTACATCCAAGCTGTGTCAAATTTTCTGCTTGTGCAACTTCAAACATCCTCACTCAGCAATTTTCACCTTTTCTATTGCTGTCTATTTTCGTCAAAGGTCCAAGAGCGTTTGAGATTTTGAAGGGCTTTATCTGAAATTCAGGAGATATGGTTTTCAACTATGTAGCTCTAGCAATGCCAATATTGATCATCAAAGGTAGACTTTGTCTTTGTCTTCCACTGAAGCTTTTTTCTTTAGACGAAGTGAGGTAATGATGCCTCCCTCTGTCTGCTGGTACTTTAGGATCTAGTTGTAAGATATGACCAACGAGACTCCATCTATTTTTCAGAATTGTGAGAGGTCATGGTTGTTTTTCAGTTACATATTATAAATCCTTGTTTCTTGACTAGATGGGTAAGAAGTAAAATTTGATTTCCAAAATGCTTAAAGAAGGAGATTATGATTGATAAATTTACAATGACATAGGATTTTTCCGTGCTGGAGGAATTATTCTACATTAGTCAGATTTATAGAGAAATACCAAGGAAGAGGTGGAATGAGCTAGTGAAAAAGAACAAGGAAATAAAAGAACTATGTTCAGAGTGCAATAAAAAAACCCAACAAACTCGGTGGCAAAATGAAATTCAAGGAACTTATGCCAAAACAATTAAAAATTTGTTGCCAAACAGCTTGAAGATGGTGATGATGGTTATTATTATAATTATGGTAATATTTTTAGATTTTTGAATATTTTTACATATTTTTAGATATTTACATTCTACAACAACTTTACATCATCACTCTCCAAAGCCTCTTCAGGGGTATGCTCGTACCATTTCTCACTGCATTCCAGTCCTCTTTTCTTGCATATGTCCCAATGAATCTTTCTCGCTCCTTCTGAGCTAACTTCTCGCATGCACTTAAAATGTGTTGGATACTTTTACCTGTTTGGCCACACAATCGACACAGGGGGGCTTCCAACCGTTCTATCAATATGATANGTGATGATGGTTATTATTATAATTATGGTAATATTTTTAGATTTTTGAATATTTTTACATATTTTTAGATATTTACATTCTACAACAACTTTACATCATCACTCTCCAAAGCCTCTTCAGGGGTATGCTCGTACCATTTCTCACTGCATTCCAGTCCTCTTTTCTTGCATATGTCCCAATGAATCTTTCTCGCTCCTTCTGAGCTAACTTCTCGCATGCACTTAAAATGTGTTGGATACTTTTACCTGTTTGGCCACACAATCGACACAGGGGGGCTTCCAACCGTTCTATCAATATGATACTTCACATAATTTGTCCTGATTATTATTATTATTATTATTATTTTCTCTAATTATTCTTTGCGTTTTTTTTATCTAGCATTAGCGCCGAAAATCCAATCCTGGTTCTTGGGCTCTAATTGGGAGTCAACATCTATTTAATTGATATCACTTTTCGTAGGATGTGAGCAGATCCTAGTAGAGCAATCTTTCGCAATTCGGTAAAGTTTATGTTTCCAGGAACTTTGCTGATTTGCTTGTCAGTGCCTTTCTTGATTATTCCCAGTGCTCCGATCACAACTGGTACAATTAATGCCTTCATTCTCCATGTTCTTGTAATCTCAATTTTCATATCTTTATACTTGGAGAGTTTCTCTGCTACTTTAACGGATGTGTTCCGATCAGAAGGTACTGCCATATCAATTAACATTGTTTTTTCTTTCTTGTTCTTAATACTAATATCAGGTTTGTTGGCTTTGATGGCTCTATCAGTGTGGACTTGCATATCCCAGAGGACGATAACTTCTTCGTTTTCTGTAACTGTTTCTGGTTGGTGCTCATACCACTTGTCGGTTGTTTTTATGTTGTAATACTGTAAGATCTTCCAGTGCATGTATGCTGCGGCATCGTTATGCGTTTTGATGTTTTTTGTCTTGGCTAACTCGGGGAACCCAGCTAAAATACGGTCGATACTTTCGTCGTATTTGTTGCGTAATCGGCAGAATGGATTTGTTCCGTCCTTGATGATTCTATGATGGTACAATCGGGTGGCTAATATTTGGTCTTGTGCTGCAATTATAAGCCCTTCAGTTTCCGTTTTTAGACCTGGCCCTTTCAGCCAGTCGTTTGTTTGCTTATAGTCAACATCAGCTTCTTTGGTTCTTAATGGATACCACCCATGCATAGCTTTACTTTCCCATTTCTTCATAATTCTGTCTTGGGCTTTTGTTTTTGCATGTTGTTTCACTCTTTTAGCGAGCTTAGTTACTGACTCGTTGTTCCTTTCCACAATCTCATTCACATTCAACTCTTGTTTAAATTTGGCAGCAAAACTCTTTGTCGAGTAAGACTTCTTTCTATCTTCGAGTTGGGTTATTAACTTCAAGAATGGATCATTAGATTTTTCTAAATATGTTGCCAGGCCATTTGTTGTTGTCTTGTAAGTGGTTTCAACTTGAATCAATCCTCTACCACCAGATGATCTTGGTAAATACATTCGGTCTACATCTGATTTTGGGTGATGCATTCGTTCTTTAGTAAGAAGCTTTCTCATTTTTCTGTCCAGATTCTAGATATCTTCAGCTGTCCAGTTGATGATATTAAAGCTGTAAGTTACGACTGGTAAAGCTACAGTATTAATCGCTTCGATCTTGTTGATGGCATTTAATTCACTTTTAAGGACTAGTCTTATTCTTCTATAATACTCTCTTCAGATCCTTTCCTTCATCTTAGAGTGTTGAATTCCATCACCTTCATCTATTCCAAGGTATTTATAAGTTTATTATTATTATTATTATTATTATTATTCAAATGTCTCACAGCATTGATGTTATTTGCCGGTTGCTGGAGATCAGGCCAAGTCCCTTGGCTTTAGGTATTCAGTACTTTTCTAATAATCTTTGCAGTTCCTAACAAGCGAGATTTTTGTAAAAGTTCTATGCTTCATTCTATTTCAATCTTCTTCAACCACCTTTCAAAGTTCTTTCCAATTGTGCCCAGAGCTCCTATAATTAATGGTACAATGGTGATCTCTTTTACATTCCACATCCTCTTCATCTCTCTCTCTTCCAGTCTTGATATACCTCAATCTTTTCCTTTTCCTTCATATTATTATTATTATTATTATTATTATTATTATTTGTATATTCTTTGACATCGTAATTATTTTTGGTGCCAGGTTATTATCAATAATCTAAGGCTCCATGCCAATCAGTGGCGTAGCCACCTGTAAAAAAATGGTCGCTGTGAGCAAGTGACGTAGAAAGTGGCGGTGGGGGGGCTTGCCCCAGGAAAAATTTGGAGACCACCCACTTCATAACTTGGGAAAACGCTCCTTTTTGGAAGATCATCCTAAAATGAGGGCTATTTGATGAGAAAAAACTTGGTGTTGGACCATATACACTTAACGATAAAAGTCTATATTAAAAACAACGTTTTTTTTCATTACTAAACGTTTCGTTGTCTCTAATACACCATGTTCACTAGCTAAATGATTTCATAAATTTACATTTCGTTAAAATCTATAAAATTGCATAATCTCGAAAGCTAACAATGAGACAAAAACAGAAGACTGTTTCAAAAAGGCTCATGTGGATATAATTGAACATTGGAATTCAACACAGGAGAGAGTTTTTTAACAAACAAGGACTCTTTAATGAGAAGTTCTCTATCATTATTTGCAGTAGCTAAAAATTCAATGTCACTCATTAGGGCTTTGTGTCCGTTTTGAACTAAATGCTCTGTAACTGCAGTAGGATTTCTTGTATTACGACCAGCACCATCGCTAGCTACGCCACTGATGCCAATGCTATATATTTATTTTTATGGGAACCTTTTCAAATTCCTTTGCAGACATATTCCCTTCTTTGTGGAATGCTTATGTCAACCAACACATAAGTTGTTTCCTCTTTTATCTTTTATGACAATATCTAGTTTATTAGCCTGAATGATCCTGTCTGTGCTGAAAGAAAAGTCCCAGACAATTCTCACTTTCTGTTTATCTACAGCTGGTCCTTGCTTGTACTCATACCTCTTTTCTTCCGTCTTCATATTTAACTGGTTACATAAGTTCCAATGAAAATATTGTCTGAATTTATTATGCCAACTAAATATTACTTTTTGTCATAAACATCATCTCATGATGGGAATTTCACACTTGATATCGGAGTTCTAACTGAACCCTAAAATGCCAAACACTCTTCTTCAGATGAAGGTTGTACCTGGCAATGCAGCTTTTGGCAAGCCTGGGACCACAAGGGAAATGTCTATCTGTTTTAGATGTTTCTCTAGCTCTTTGGAAACTATTCGCAGTGCACCTACCACTATCGGTATTACAATTGCTTTTATATCCCATATCTTTTTAATCTCTATACGCAGGTCTTGGTATTTTGCGGTTTTTTATTGTTCTTTTGTAATGAAGTTTTGATCTCCTGCAAGGTCAATAACAATTTCTTCCTTCTTCTCCTTATCTTTAAAAACAGTATCATACATCCTGTGTTCTAGCATCTTATCAGTGTGTATTGTCCCATAGGATTTTTCATTTTTCTTTCTCTTGTACTGTTAATGATTCATACAAGAACCATTTCTCATAGCAGTCTATCACAAACTCCTTGCACAGCAACCATTGTATTTTCTATCCAAGCTTATGATGTTATTTTCGATACTGATTATTTGAAAGATTATTGCACGCACTCATAATTAGGGAAACACTTTCTGTTTTGTCTTTGCAAAGGTGCCATAATGGTATGTTATTTGCTTTCTCTATACTATATGGTACTAAGTCCTTAAGATTTGCTCTTGTGAAGCACACATCAATTTTTCCGTTCTTCCTTTTAACTGCCCTCCTATTAACCATTCACATCTGCTATTGTTTGTTTACTCTTCAGTTTTACAGAGAAATTGCCCATGCGACGTCTATTCCTTCCACTTTCTTTGTCTACCCTTTCCCCTTGCCCTCCCAGCACTGTTGGCAGTCTTTTAACAAAATTAACTTCTTTTTTTGCAACTTTCACTGCTTCCATGCAATTTGAGGTCATACATAAAAAGCAAATGGTCTAATCTAAGCTTTCCTTTCCCAAAAGAAAATCCCTGCTTTAATTGTAGTAACCCCAGAGTTAAGGAAATGAGTGTAATGACGAAAAGCAGTGGTGATAGCGAGCCTCCATAACAGATTTCCCTATTAATGTTGACCGTCCCAAGTGGTTATCCTTCTGAAAATAAGTTCGTTTTCCAATCTTTTATGCTCTTCCTTAGAAGTTCTATAGCATTCCTGGCAGCTCAGATAAGCTTTAGGAATTGTAATGTCCAACTATGTGGCACAATATCATAGACTAACTATGGTCTATCCAGGCCATGCTTAAGTTACTATTACGCCTCTTACTGTAGAGCAGTATCGTTCTATAAATAATGAGGAACTGGTCTTTTGTTCCACGGTATCTCTTTCTACAACCCTTTTGAACAATAGAGTGCAACTGGAAGAGTTGGATGATCAGCAAATGTCTAGGGAAAGTCATTTGAAAGAAAGAAAGTAACGCGAAGTGTCGTAAATTGAATCCAATATGAGAAATAGTGAGATTGAGATTAAAATTTTGTTTGCGGAGGTCAGGCAAGAAAATAATATATTGGTAAGCAGAGTCAGGGAAATCTCAAGATCTCAACAATGTGCTATTGTTAAAGCAATCGTTGGGAGTAGAGTTAAAACCGAGACAGCAAAAATTAATTATTAAATTTCAGTAATATTATTTAAATGAATCAGCTAGTTATCAAAACATGAAATGGCCGATAGGAAACCTGTCTCAAGTCATTAAGTAATAAATGGGATTTTCAATCCAGGATTCTTACAAAATCCAAGTGGTCAACTGACGAGGAATTCGATGCGATTGGAAAAAGAGTGCCTCTGTTAAAAAAGATATTTTAGTATCTTATGAGATTATTGACGATGAAAGTTGGCGTGATGGACGAATGTACCATAATGATCATTGAAGTATCTAGAGCGAGTCCCTGAAGGATAACACCCGCTGTATAGAAATAAAGTTGAACTTGATGGAGTTTCTGAATGGTTTACTTTCTAGTTCTTTTGTTAGTACAATGTAAAATTAGTATAATGATGAGAATGTCCAGTAGAGTTGGCAGAACTGGTAAGAAAACAGGAGAGAGAGCTTAACAGTGAGGTATTAGGGGGTGGTGGTGGTAAGGAATATATCAATAGAAGGGGGAACAGTTTACAAAGCGATGACAAGAACATACAACACACAGTGTCATTATGTTAAAATAAAAGAATTTGGAGAACAGATAATTTTTGAGCAAGTAGACTGTGCAATCTATTTTTGAATTAAGGCCTTCTTTCAATCGAAGAGTTCATACTTGTACCTCCTGTGGCCATAAAATAGCTTTGAATTGCATGAATTTGACGTCAAATTCATACTTGGGCTTATGACGTCAAATAACTGCATCCAACTATTTTCAACCCACAAATTTAACACCTCAGTGTTTCATACCTTTGAAAGTGCATCAGTTGCTTACTGCTCAGAATATCAAGAGGAAATAGAAGAAAAGCTACTGAAATGAATGATTTTTTGAAATACGCACTTGGTACGTTCGTATCAGGTAGTGCAGTACTCTTAACAGGTGTATATGTCTATAAAACATACTTTTACAAAGCAGAAAAGCAAATGAAACGCAAAGTAAGTGGATAACAAAAAAACTCTATAGATACTATTTATAGAATGATCATTTAACAATTTTCTTGTTCAATGTGCTACTTGGAGTAGGAAATGCTTCAACTTTTTGTTTGAAAAAGACGTATTTTTATCAATTTGTATTCAGTTAAATTTAGAATTCTGTCTCGTGTGTAGTTGAACAGGAAATCATCCCCTCTCTTTGTTACGTTAAAGTTGTGGTTCCTATTTCAGTATTCCCAATAGATATTCTGTCATAAAGTTTTAATTTTCTTGCCCTTCTTATGTAAACAAAGAAAAAATATATATACGGAGAGAGAGTATGTGCCTGAGAGAGAGAGGTGGGAGAGAGGGGGAGAGGGGGGGGAGATAGGGGAGAGCGAGCGATAGATAGATAGATAGATAGATAGATACATACATACATAGATACATAGGTACATAGCTACATAACTACATAGGTACATAGGTACATAGTTGCATAGATACATAGGTACATAGAAACATAGATGCATATATACATAGATACATAGATACATACATACATACATACATACATACTTAGAAACATAGATACATACATAGATACATAGATACATACAAACATAGATACATACATACATACTTAGATACATAGATACATACATAGATACATAGATACATACAAACATAGATACATACATACATAGATACATAGATACCTGGATACATAGATACATAGATACATAGATATATAGATATATACATACATAGATACATAGATACATAGATACAAAGATACATACTTAGATACATAGATACATAGATACATAGATACATACATACATACATACTTAGATACATAGGTACATACATAGATACATAGATACATACATACTTAAATACATAGATACACACAAACATAGATACAAACATAGATACCTACATACATGCATACATACATACATACATACATACATACATGCATGGATACATAGATACATAGATACATAGATACATNAATAAGGGACAGGATAAATAAGTATATACATACATAGAAACATAAGTACATAGATACAAAGAAACATACTTAGATACAGAAATACAGAGATACATAGAAACATACATACATACATACTTAGATACATAGGTACATACATAGATACATAGATACATACATACTTAAATACATAGATACACACAAACATAGATACAAACATAGATACCTACATACATACATACATACATACATACATACATACATACATACATAGATACATAGATACATAGATACATAGATACATAGATACATAGATACATAGATACATAGATACATAGATACATAGATACATAGATACATAGATAAATAGATACGGAGATACAGAGATGGTGGATTTAAATAAATCTAGTAGCAAAAATTAAATCGTGCACTTTTTATCCGGCTGCCAAACTCTTATATGGGTATTTTGTAAGGTAACCTAGAATATTTGATTAATTTGACGAGTTTAATCTATAGTTTAATATAGTTAAATAATATAGTTTAATATAGTTTAATCTAATAATTTAATTTTATCATCTTAATGCTGTGGGTGTCTTTTTCAAAATATTAAAACAGTGTCTATCTGGTCGAGTTAGACTCAAAATCAAAACACTCTGATTTCCTCAAAATATCCTGCCAGACGAAAATCAATCAATTTTAATGTGTTTTATAACATATTTGCTACTTTTGTGAACTTAAGTTTCTCTTTCGTTTTTACTTTGAACATTAAAAGGTTTCCAAGGAGAAGCTTAATACAAATATAAATGCTAACGAGGGGCAAGAAAAAGGAGATGGCAATAAGCCAATTTCTACAAAATCAAAGTCGGGAACTAAAAAAGAAAAACCGACTTTTGGAGGCATGAAGAGGGGATTTCTCCTCTAAATGGTAAGCTATACGTTATAATTCTTTCTTAAGTGTAAATGCAATATTTATGCCAATAAAAATATTGGGATTATTTTGAATTCTAACATGTGCTGATGGGAACGGTCAAATGTGTAGCAAAAAAGAAGTAATGTTGGACATGGAGAAACTAAAAGCATGGAGGGTACCCTAAGGATCCATAGCGAATTTTACAAGATTCAGGACTTTCATAAGATATACATGGTATACAGGAGATACTCAATTCGTGGAGATCAGATGGTAACATTGAGGAAATGTTTGATCATGTGTTGTATGTCTTCCTCAGAGTAAATCTAACAGCTGATCGTCAGAAGGGATATTTTTTTAAAGATAAAGAATTCCACGTGGTGTGGGGTCAATTAGAGTATCGAACTGTTAATGGAAAAGTAAACAAGATAAAGAAAATAGGAAACAATTGGACCAACAAATTAAAGAGTTGACCTTACAATTAAAATATTTAAATCCTATGCTAAAGGAGAACACTAAGGAATCAAAGAATTCCAAAACCTAGCTGCACAAGGGAAGTAATTAATTAGTAATTAAGCTATGTTCCAGTAGCTCAAAAACCTAAGTAGTTTGTAGAAAGCCTTACTTCTATCATTTCTTAATACCTATCTAAAAAGGCTGTCTCGATTGATTTTTTAATGGTTTTATGATTTTGTTGTCAAATTTCTACGAAAGCTCAGATTCTTTGCTGCACATGAAAGTATGTGTTAAAGGAACACTACTGTTTTGAGCCTGTGCTGTTTAATGGCAAATTGTACCAAGAAATATACAAAGCTAACTACTAAGCAAATCCAACTTTTGGCGTCATAACTATATCGTCAACATCGTTTTCATTGTATTGAAAGAGAGAATTGCATTGTTTACTTATGTTTCTTGTGCAGATCGGATTTCCTTCAGCTCGGGCAAATACGGATTAACCATCGATATTAAGGCTGATATGTTTAGAGAAACATCGTTGTTAATCAGTAGCAAACTCGTTTTAAGTGATGAAAAATCAGAAAAAAGTACTTCTGGTAAGTGCTAAAAACTCTAAAAGAGGTGCGAAAATAAATGCTAAAATTTTTCTAACTTTTGAAATTAAGTAAAGAGCTCAACAAATGCAAAATTATAAGAAGTCAAACTTCCACAGCAAACAACGGGTGCAGTTTATAATTATAATGTCATATCACACTGATTCTAAAATGATACAATTACAGATTTGTTTTACAATAACAAAATGTAACCATCTTCAGCTTGTTTTCAGTCAATCACTGGCGATTGTCAGTCAGAATGTTCCTATACATGCTGAATGATCTTTCCTCATCACAGGACAACACAGGAAGATACTCGATAAAATGGTATTTTTGTAACACCCCATGAAAAGGACACCATATCGTTCGGAGTTGGTGTTGTACTAGTTATGCAAGAGGAAGACCGCGCAATTCAGCTAAGCCATTGGTTTTTTTGCCAATACCGTAGTCAACTTCGCTTTTCCAAAAAGATTATGATTCTTTTCTTTCACCTCGAAAGTAACACTGAGTGGTACCTGACCCTGCAACTCATTTAGTACTTGAACAATAACGTTGTAATTTAGATGGAAGACAGCTTAGTTCAACAAGAACTCTCCGATCTTTCAACAGATGGTTGAAAGGTTCGATGCTTGCTGTACCAGCGTCAGGCATCATTTCAACAACAGACCTAATGCGAGGCAACAACTCTGCATTATATTTAGCAGAAGAAATCCAGATGCCCTATTGAGTAATGGCAGGTTGTGGTGGGAGGCGCTGTGTTTGGTCTTGTTCTTTAGCACATTTTTTCGTTTCAAAGCCTTGCGGAATATCTTCTTTTCACTAGCTCTAAGCTTGTCTTCCAAAAGCAAAAGCAAATGTTTTAATGGTGCTCTAGCCATGTTGTGGTTTTCACATACTGTGCAAAACAACCTCCTTCCGCCCGCAAAATGGGGAATTTTCCGGCTTACATTCGCCCATTAGTCATAAAAGATTGTCTACATTTAGACATATCATAGTTAAATAAATTAACAAGACGCAGCAGAGTAAAGTGAAATGTCATAATGCAACAGAGTAGTAGACAAGGCAGAGGTCACCTCGGGATAACAGAAGAATGATTCTTAATTCTTTCACTTCGTAGTAAAGGTGCATACATTTCGTAACTAATGTTTGTACCAGGTTAATTAGTTACGGGTCGAGCTTTGCAATTTTACAGGCATTTTTTAAAGGTTAAGACCCATACAAGTAATACTGACACTAATAAATGGACCTTTTAAGGAATGACAAAAAAAATAGAGATAAGATTTAACCTTCAACTTAAGAACATTCAAGTCATATGATGTAGGAGACTCTTTAAAACCAAGAGCGTTCTATTATATCCCAGTGATAGAAAAAAACTATAATCATAGATATCATAGATAGGTTTATTACAATGAGACACAACTACTGCATAAAGGTTAAGACTTTGAAGAAAGGACTTGTGTTGGAAAGTAAACTGTTTTAATTTGTACTTCATTTAGATCGATACAATTGACAAAAATGATCCCAACGATAAGTAATTTTGAAATACCGTTTCTGCTAATGCAATATAACATTTAAAAAGTACTGTGTCACAACAACCAATCATAAAGAAACTTTTAAATATCAGTTTTAGTTGCCTTCTTTGAGGTTGCTCCCAAGCCACACTTCTAATAAAAAGAACCTGTCCTGAAAAGATGAGATGGCAATAAATTTTTTTTTCTAAAAAGAGGAGGTGATAAAAGTTGAATATGAACTGCCTCCAATGCTCTTAAATGGATGGTATTGAAGGGTTTTTCTGGGTGCACTCGATCGACACTCGATCGACACTCGATTGACACTCGATTGACACTCGATTCGTTATCTCTATAAACACTCGACATGTGTTGTTTTATTCTATTAATCAATATTAAGAAAGTACGGACAACGTATCTTGCATCACACCAATTTCTTCCTTGGACTACTATCAGCAGTTTATGAAAATTTCATCCAAATCCGTCTAGAATTTTTCGACAGACAAACGGACATGCGCAGACAAAATCATAATCTTCTTAGCATAACAAAGCGACTGAGATATAAAAAGTACAAATAAAAAACTGAACAAAATTAACTATGCACTCAAGTGTTTTATTTTTACATTAAATCATTTATGTTGAAATGATCAAAATTTACATGACCAAGAATGTCATTAATGACTGGATAGATCCTCCCATTTTCAAAAAGTCGTTCAAGAATAATGTCTCTCATGGGATTTCCGATAGATTATCTTCAGGTTTCCCTTCTAGAGTTTTGATGTGAGGAGATTGACTGGTTCAGGTCAATTGAGTGAAATCAAGTACAACGTTATGCTATTAATATCCTTAAACTGCCCAAACAACCTGATTTTGTATTTGAGAATGGCCTTATTTTTTATTTAGTCCAAAGTGATATGTTGTTATTTGAGTGGTAAAATACATAAAAATTGTACTAAGTACAGTAAAATAGCTAACAACTTTACAAGTTTCTAAAGGTGTTTGATGAATTGCCAAGTATTGTTAAGAAATTTAATTTTCAAAGACCGCATCTTACGCCCTAATCTTCTTGTCTTGACTTTCATTTCTTACTGAATTTGTAAAACCTGAATCACTTAACCTCAGAAGTAGGAAAATCAAGACGTAAAATCATTTACTTATACAGAAATAACATTTTTAATACCATATAATTTTCCACTACGTTTTGATCTAGCAAGTGTTTCATGAGATGTAATGTGTAACAAGAGGATTATAATTGATAATATCTGTTGCTCAATATGTGTTGCCCCAATTGATCTCATTTGTCATAAAAATTTAGACAGACAATCAGGCAGTGACCTCGACATTTGATGAGTACAAAATGAAGTCCTAATCCAGGAGTCTAACTATTTTACTGTCTGTCTCTATTTCTTTCCCTTTAACAATGGCCTGCCATCAAAAAACTTAAGCTAATCTGGGTTTTGCCAATTCGGCGAACTCTTTCCAGTGTTCGTCCTTTTTTGTTGTTGCTCCATGGAAATCCCCAACAATTTTAATAACTTGATTATACGATCTACAAAATGGATCATACATGCAACAGACTTCAACATTTTTGTAACAGCAATGTTATTCAGTTTACAAAAGTGTCCAGTACATGTCACGTATTGCTTTTTGAATTTGGTCCTCGTGGTGCCACGCCCATAATTAGCCATTATCCGGCCTTTGTAAGTATTTTGAGTTCAATTTTGAATTTGTTAAGTTTGAATGACAACAGTGAGATCATGATCATACTGATCATTTTTCTACTTTTAGTTTCGATGACTTGATTGATATATGGTCTTTTTTCCCTTCTAGCCTCAACAAAAATGACAATCGGGGTGGGTGGGGAGGGAATGGGGTGGGTAAAGAGGGATCTCGAAATCTCTGTGAAATGCAATGGATAGCAATGAATAAAAAGTTGATCACACAACGAAAAAATCAAATGATTCGAGATCCCTTTAATGCACTGAGTAGACAGATACAGGAAGTGATGATTCGCGATAATTCTTATCAGTTTTCTTTAAAAAGATGGAAGAATTTTGAAGTGTAACATAAATAAAGAAGAGATGGGAAGACTACGGCTGGTAAATCTCGCATTACAATATTCTGCCTTCAATATCGACGGAATTATTATCAAATTATTTCCTTTCCGAAGATTCCTTATTGAACTTATTACATTTTTGTCAGCAGAGCAGCTACTACAACCGAGATGGGAAACTAAATAATTATTGTATGAAGAAACACCGATGAACCAAAAGCACATTAAAGCGGGCAAAATAACAATGATATTTAAAAATATGAGTCACTTTGATATGCATCATCTCGTGGTAAAATGGTTGAATATTTATTTGAATTATAATTTTTGCAACTAATAAATGGATATTCACCTGAAAAATTCCAGAGACCATTTTTGACATTTTGAAAGTAAATTCCAGTTGGCGTGTAAATTCATTTCGCAACGTTTTTTTTGTTGTAAACATCTTCTTGTCAAAATTGAAGCGCAGTGACATTTTTTTTACAAAATAGGAGGTGTTATTGAATGGTCCTGTAGTTGCCAATTTTCAAAATGAAAATTATTCAAATTTTTCTGTAGAAAATAATAAGTGCACTTAATTTTTCGAGAAATTCCAAGATCAAAAAGAAAATTCATATTTTATTGATAAGAAAATATAAAATACTAATTCAAATTAATCTTTCATAGCAAACTCCTGAAAGGCACACACATTTAATTACCTACGACTGTTTCTGCTGTTGAAATATTAAAACTTTTTACAAAGCTTTCCACAAAATATTTATAGTTTAATGTTAAAGAATTCTAGATCTAATTACTGTTTTATCCTGACTGCAATGATCTCATGATTCTTATAGTTATCTAGTCAGGTTTAAGGATTGAGTGCAGTCCATCTTATCAAAAGCAATATACTAGTACTCTATCAAAAATACTAACCAATTATATATATATTATATTATAATATATAATAATATTATAATATTTTACGGATTTATTATTTGGAGAGCTATGAAAATAATAAAGTTGTCAGCTCTCTGCAGTTTACAAAGAAATTTGATTTTTAAAATCTGCATTACTAACTAGTATTTCATCTATTTTTTTCCTGTAATTTGAACTACTTTCAAAAATTTTCATAGAATTATACCAAATCTTTTTCTTACCAAAAGAAAGAGGAAATACGACGTTTTCACGCTATTCACTTATGAGTATCTTTCGATATTAGTAGATATAAAGCTATCACGTTTTCATTTTCCTTTTTTGTGCTTCTCATTCTATCCTATCTTAAAGATTTTCCATTTCTTTTTGTGTCAATTAAATTACAATGTCTTTTGATTTCCTTCTTTCCTTCGTCTTCCTACAAATGAATTCTTCTATTTTAACTTTTTTTGTATAACACCGTTTTAACGTTGTAAAAATGATATTTAGCTATACTGTTATAATTTCCATGTCGTAAAAATTTTTAAAATCTGATATTTTTTCACTCTATCCTAAAATTACGAGGAAGCAAAGAAACTAAAACAGTAAAAGAGAACACCTCTTAATTGAAGCGAACAATCCCTCTGAATTGGTAGATTGCTTTTTACTGACAACTTTCGGTTAGTTATAAGAAGGAGTACTAGTATATACAGATAACTAAGTCATATTTTCGATGCAGTATTGATGCAAGTTTTAATATTTATTTCTTTATGAGAATAAAAAACGAAATATTTAAAGTAAGAAAACAAATGCGGAAGAGGTTTTAGGAATGGGTCCTTTGGTAGGTAGGATGCGATATCTATTATTGGATAAACTGGCGTTTGTGCCTCTGTTTTAATGAACCCACTATTTAATAACAATGTGATCTGTCAATGAAGCAGACCATATACCTTACACATACTTGGCCCTGTCAATAAGTTAAAGTTCAGTTACGTTCCTCTGAAGCAAGAAATAGCATTGTTTTGATATTAGTGTGAAAGCTACAAAATATATTCTATTTTCTTCAGAACGTTTGAAGGAGTATGCATACATTAGCAACTTCGATTTAAAAGTAAATGGTGGGTCAAATAAATTATGAATATTTCACTTATAGATTTCCCATGCGTTGAGTACACTGATAAGGCGAGGCGCTTTGGCAAGTTTACTGCTTCGATAAATCCGTAACGAATTTGAGTTCAATGTTACAAAACCATTATCGTGATGCCCCTTTCAGCGATGGGTGTTTCATAATCATGACTGAAACAAAACGGTATAGATAAGTAAAAGACACACAAACTCTGATTTAAAAATCTGCCTGCTAAGATTACATTGTGCCACAGAGATGATGCATTTCATGTTGAATTTAGTTTAAGTGTATAAGACTCTGCCCAAGAAAGACAAGAATAACACATAACCTGAATATTTCCAGTCGAAAATTCCGAGTCAATTAAGTGATTCAACAGCTTGCAGAAGAGTTGAAAGATTTTGTCTCTTTTTGTCATATTTGTGTATCTAGAAACTCGAAGTGTGATGTAAAACAAAATGAAACCTGTAAAGTTATTGAAGTGTTATAAAATTAAATTTTAGTTTAGAAAAAGAAAGTGGAAAAAACCAAAACAAGTCTCGTCTTTCTTTTAATAAGACCTTTCTGTAGGTAATTACCCATTTAGTTGCGGAACACAAATGTAGACTAAGAAAAATGACATTTCGCCTAACAATAGATTTATATATATATATATATATATATATATATATATCGTCATCATCATCATATACGGTTTAACGTCCGTTTTACACGTTAGCATGTGTTGGACGCTTTCTTGAAAGTTGACTTCCAAGTTATCCTATCCTTCACCAGGTCTCTGCTGACACCTTTTTGTTTCAGATCCATCCTTATCACTTCCTCCCATGTTTTCTTCGGTATTCCTCTGCCAGTGGTTCCTGTCACCTTGATTGCTCTGCATGTAGTTAGCTCAAGAAAAGATTAATGGAAGCATTCATCATGTTTTACATCATATATATATATATATATATATATATGTATATGACTCAGAAGGAGATTGAATCTGGACAGTATTGGCAGCTTCGTTGGTTTGGTCATGTGGAGAGAATGGACAAGAATGCTTGGGCAAGTAGATACAATGTGCATAACTCAGAGCACACTGTAGCCTGGATCAGGATTCCTTTTCAAGAGCTAAAAAAACCCTATAGAACTTTAAATAGATAATCTTGGGGTTGAGAATTTTTAGAAAAGCATAAAAATGCTAAAATCCCATCCTTGTTGTGTGATTCATTCTTACAATGCTTGAGAATGTTTGGCTTTGAATTGATGATTTTATTCAAGCATGGCATTCTTTGGTGTTCAAATGTGGAGCTGGAAATTTTTCTATAAAAAATATTTCACAAATGTGTTTAACAAATGTGTTTTTCTGTCCCTTTCAGTTTGCTTTGCCAGTTCATTTCAATATCTGTCAAATAGTCAGGAATAACTGCGTATTATAAAGCAGCTACTGCCGCTTTAAGCGATGTGATTGAAGTACAAATGCTGAATATAACGTACCTGTACTTTTCTTTAATTTTCAAACAGGACCTTTATTGACATCAGTACGTTTAGTATTGGCAAGGTTTAACCTGTATAAATATTTCTTTTATTATTATTATTATTATTATTATTATTATCTGTTTTAAAGCTTTCGCACAGGCTGTTCGTATTGCCGAGTATTTTCCTCTTGGGCGAGCCACAACTAGTGGCCAAGGGCCAAGAGGGTTCTTTCAAATGTCCATTACTTTTCTAATTATCCTCGCAGATCCCAATAAGGCTGTTTTTTGCACAATTCCAACATTTACTTTAAGACCTAACATTTCCATCCAGCTATTAAACCTTTTGCTCACACAGCCTAAGGCACCAACAACTACTGGTACCACTTTCACTTTTCTTAACGACCAAAGACGTTTCAGCTCCATTTTTAAATCTTGATACTTTTCGACCTTTTCATTCTCTTTTTCATGTGCCCTACAATCACCAGGTACAGCAACATCTATAATGATGGCATCTTTCGTTTTCTTCTCAAGTAATATTATGTCTGGTCTCCTCGCTTCTATCAAATTATCACATTGGATATTGATATCCCAAATCAATTTTACATTTTCATCTTCTACTACACCTTCCGGGCAATGTTCGTACCATTTTTCCTTCCTGTCGAGACCATACTTTCCACATAACATCCAATGGATCAGCTTAGCGATGTTATCATGTCTCCTCTTGTATTCACGTTGAGCCATTTTACTACACTCACACACAATATGTTGCACTGTCTCCGCTCGTTCTCCACACATTCTGCACAAGGGACTTTCTGAAGTTTTATCAATTCTATTTTTAATGTAGTTATTATTATTATTATTATTATTATTATTATTATTTTATTATATTCATTTGATGATAGGTAATTTTTTTCTACCAGAATCTCACAAGGAAACTTTGAGCATTTCTCACCAGCATCGAATTTCTAGAATCTTATCCCTTCTAAATTTACTGCCATTCAGTGTTCAAGTAATGCACCCGTATTATAAGAAAATAGGTCTGACAGGGTAATTTTGTGTTTTATCCTCCGTCGCTTTGTTAAGCTGACGCCTCTTGCTATTTGTGAAGGTATCATAAACTGATTTGGGTTTTCCTATTCCGTCGAGAGTTTCTTGTCGACTCTCCAATTTGGTGTGCTTTCTCGGAGAGTTTACCTCACTGACTCCTTTCACTGGTTACCAGCTTATGAAAATCTTGCTGTTTTTATCTCCATTCAACATCTTCATCTTTTGGATTTGAAGTAGAAACTGTGATTA
Source organism: Morbakka virulenta (assembly GCA_003991215.1). Classification (NCBI taxonomy): domain Eukaryota; kingdom Metazoa; phylum Cnidaria; class Cubozoa; order Carybdeida; family Carukiidae; genus Morbakka; species Morbakka virulenta. Next base: position 927,706 of record RDPX01000216.1, read on the forward strand.
TTGCCTTCTCCTTTGGTTATCATCAATAGAACAAAAGTTGGTAGAAGAGGGGGATAATCTACTGGGACGGGGCTAAATAGCTGGCACTGGATGCCTCTGAGATGATCTAATGCAAGCAACAGGCCACTTTTTATGTAGCTGCCCACTGGTGCCCAAGCGTTTGGACGTGGATTTTAGAAAAGCAACTGATTCAGCACTCCAACGAGTAGAAAAATAGTGTGATAAGGTATCATGATCAGTATTTTCTCCATTTCATCCAGTGGTATTTAAAAACAGTCTAGCACACAGTGAAGTTATCAAACAGAAAAACCTTGCAACCGTTATAAGATATAATGCATTTTACACAAAATTCTTATAATCCCTTGTTGTGCATGATTGCTAAGAGATCACCTTATTCAAGATAGCAAGAAATTACATCATAAAGCTGTCTCCCCTTAGAAAAAACGGATGCACCACTCAGTGTCCCATCGATTGGGCAATGTCCTTGAGTCACTGAAATTACTAAGCTAGTGAAATGTTTGGTTAAATTATGATGTAGTTACAAATTTTAAAAATTAGGGTATTCATATTGTGCTTAAATAGAAGAATTTGCATGTGAAAAAAGACTTATCTTCACTCTTAACTTCAGATCTGCCTTATTTGCTGGTGTATAGTCAAAGCACTGTGTGTTAAGTTGGCCTGTTTCTCTTTGTAATTATAGGTGTGCGTATTACAGTGGTAAGGTTATCACAGGTCTTTTCTATCGCTCAAGAAAACCAGCAGTCTCAGTTTGAATAGCTCCTCCCATATCTTTGACACCAGCAGCTCTTTCTTTTAGAAAAATCCCACGACCAGCTCCGGTAAAATTTCAGAATATCATGATATTAGTATCACTGAAGTATAGACAGAGAAGGATACTTTTAAAATTTGCAAGATGAATAGGAAATAACAGCAATAGACTTAAAAATTCTTGAATTGACGGACTCAGTTGAAGCCATTGGTGTAGGATATTTATCATGTCGTGAGTCAAAGTAAGTGAGGCAGTAATTGCACTACAAAATAACTATCTTCTAGATAATTTCCTTACCACATATTGAAACCTAACAGCTCGCCTTTACCAAGGTTTTATGGATTACCAAAGATACACAGCCCAATGTAACCATACGTCCTATTGCAGCCTATGCTGGTAGTCCACGTCATTCACTCTCACACCACATAGCTGGTTCCCTATGTCTATAAGGAAAGATGAAGCCACATCACTGCAACAACGATACTAATTTTGCAGCCTTCATGACGCAGCAAATAATCCAGGCAGGCGAAATCACGGTCTCCTTTGAAATCACGTCATTATACTCAAGTACCTCTGTTGATGACACTTTACGAATTATTAAGGACCAACTTGAACACGATGATTAATTGCCATCAAGAGCTGAAGTAAACCCTACAGATTTCCAGAATCTGCCACAAACAGTTCTTACCAATACATTCTTCCTAATTAACAAAAACAAATACGAACAAAACAACGGTGTATCCATGGGAGCTTCAAAATCTTCTACGATTGCTGAAATATCTATACAAGCGTTTGAAGTCATAGGATTGTCAACAGCAGACCAAGGTCAACTGTATGAGAAAGATAAGTTGACGACGTTTCCGCAATTATTAAAGAGGATTATCTATAACGTTTCTTTGAGGACATTTAGAGTCTTCAATCCAACACAGTCTTAACCATGGAGAAAAAAAAGAAAGGCAATTGCCCTTCCTTGATGACCTAGTGTAGAGACAAGCGGATTACACCATATTTGTTACTATCTACAGGAAACCATCTCACGCCCATCAGTACCTTTGTGAGGCATCTCACTATCCACGTTTAGCTTGTCAGCGTCATCAGCAACATTTGGAATGACAAGAAATATTTCAAATCCATACGACCTTAAAAAAGAAGAAAGGCACCATCA
>RDPX01000216.1:946378-962332 GCA_003991215.1 Morbakka virulenta
CTCTCTCTCTCTGTCTCTCTCTGTGTCTCTCTCTCTCTCTCTCTGTCTGTGTGTGTGTGTCTCTCTCTCTCTCTCTCTCTCTCTGTGTGTCTCTCTCTCTGTGTGTGTGTCTCTCTCTCTCCCTCTCTCTCTCTCACAGGTACAATGTCCTGTTAGGACGTTAACGATCATCGACTTCCACCTCTTTCGATCCTGTGACTGTTAATAGTTGTCGCTCCGCTACATTCTTCCATCTACTTATGCTTGCCATGTATGTTATTCTTTGTCTGCCCTTGCTTCGTTTTGCGTTGATCTTGCCTGTCACACTAAGATCTTCTAGTTCCCCCTTCCGCATTACATGTCCCAAAAATTCCAACGGTCTTTTTCAAATGATTCCTATAAGAAAACGTTTTGTCCCTGCTCTCTTTAACTTTTTCTGATTTGTTAGTCATTCTGTACAAGATATTCTCATTATGCACCTGCGAAACCACAGCTCTGCTGCTTCTATTCGTTTATCCATACTTTGCGACAGGGTCCAGCATTCGCTGTCATATGCTAGGATGGAAAACACATAGCAGTTCAGCATTCTGATCTTAGTTATCATAGAAATTTATGTTGTTCTTCATTATGCTGTCTAGTTTCTCAAATGCCGATTTTGTCATTCCAATACATCTTCTAATTTCTTGGTCACATTTGCCAATTTCAGTTATCATGCTGCTAAGATAATTGAAATTCTGTACCTGGTTTGTTAGGGTGCTCTCGCTCAGTACCCCACACTGTTTGTTTGCTTTTTGTTTACTAATTATCATACATTTTGTCTTTTTATAGTTTTTGGTAAGCCCTTGCCTTTTACTGTATTCAACTACTTTGTGTAGGATCTCCTGTAGCTTTTTCTCTGACTCTGCAATCAAGACCGTATCGTCGGTATATCTCAGGTAGTTAATGTTGTATCCTCCGACGAGAAATCTCTCAAAGAATAATCTCACTGTAAAGGTTGAAAAGGTCTGGGCTTAGCACACATCTCAGCCTCTTTTAATGTTGGTGTATGAGGTTGTGCCATTTCCTATTCACTCGTTATGTTCCTATTAGATCTCAGTCATAACTTCATAGGGTCCTGCAGCCTTACTCCTTTTCATTTTTTGTAATTCGGCTCCAACTTCTGATCTCAGGATTAAAATTATTGGTCCCTCGATGGTTTCTCTCGTTTCTGATTTGTTATCTCTATCATCTACGAAATGTTTGGTGACGAATTCTGTCCAGAGTTCAAGGATTTTATCCCTTTCCATTATGACTTTTCCATCACTTGAGCTTACGCAACCTGTAGAAGAAAAACCTTTGAAACCAGTTATTTCCTTAATCTTTCTGTGTATAGCGCCAGGTTCCTTGCTTTTGCATCTTTATAACTCTTCGCACTGTTCATTAAGCCAGATTTCTTTGGCTTCGCTGCATTTCATTTTGATTTCCTTGTTCACCAGCTTGTATTCCTCGCTTTTGCGTTTGGAAATCTGTTGTCTGGAGTGCATTTTGTCCAAGATCTCGTTTGATTTTTTTCTCACGTTTGTAACAAGTTCTTTTGCTGCAGATACTATTGCTTCTTTAAAGGTTTCCCACTTCGTTTTCCCTTAATTTTAAAGCAATTCAAATCAGTTCTGGAGAGTTGAAGCATATCTTCTTGAATGGTTTGGTTTTCTAGCAACGTATTGTACTCCATTCTTGGTGTTGCCTTTTTGTTTTTGGTTATCTTCAGCTTAACTCTTAACTTGCATATGGCTGGGTTGTGGTCACTGTCACAGTCTGGTCCTGGGTATGTCTTCGATTGTTAAATTCCACTCCTATATCGTTTCTTGATGGCAATGTAGTCAATCTGGTTCTTGACATCGTGTCCCGGACTCCACCATGTCCACATTCTGCGTAGATGTTACTCGTACGATGTGTTGGTTAATACATACTCATTTTCTTTACACTATTGAACCCATTTTTCTCCCCTTTCATTTTATGTGACCAGACCAAACTCTCTAATAGTTTTTCCATCTGGTTTACTCCCTACCTTCGAACGCTGCTTGCGTTCGTTGGTGCATTTAGTTGAAAAATGCTGATATCTACTTGTTTTCCTTTCCGTTTTACTAACATGACTCTATCTGACAAAGCTCTACCAAGCTCTTTAGTAGAGCTTTGTTTTACTCCACCTTAATATAATACCAAAAATCATCACCATTGAACCCATCGCTGTTCGTCCAACTTGTTTCGCATATTTCCAGAATGTTTATCTTTAAGCGGAACATTTCTTGCTTCACATTGTCCACCTTCCCGCTTTGAGACAAGGTTATTACATTTCATGTTCCAATTTTCAGTGGTTGTTTCGTGGTGTTGCAGACAGTAGTCTGATGACGATCTGGTGCCACCTGCTGCTCGTGGGCTACCGTACCGAGCAAGGAATTCAAGTCATTAACATGGTTTCCCTTCACGCCAGTTGCTTTGTTCAAAGTGGTGCGCATGTTCATGATTTTCTTGCCAATTAAGATCGGTGGCTTGCCGTTGCCTTCCCTTCAGTATTTTTGTCGACATACCAACCCTAGACGGACTGCCTTCCAAGGCTGTTAGCTCCTTCTGCCCTTGTGGATGATATGTAACCCATATCAAGGACCCTTGCAGGTACTACAACCACGGGTCAGGGCCTAACCTACGACCCTCCATCTGGTGATTTGTCCCTTTTGAACTACACGCATTGCACGAGATTTAATAACATGATCCTGACATTAACCCATTTCATGCTCTCCCCCTCCCCCCTCCCCCCCATTGAGCTAGCCGGCTAAACACAAGATCTATCATCTTCAAAGTTATTTATTGCAAATATAGCTTGCAGGATATTTAAGATGAAGGTTGACGATAATAACTATGAAGGAAATGAAAAACACATAGGTCTCTTTGACCTGGCAGTCACCACTCATAAAAAGGTCAACAGTAGAAGCAAAATTCAACTGCTTTTACGTAATAATTCTATTACAAGAAGATATCAGCTAATTGTACGCATGCAATTTAAAATAATAAATGGTAAAAAGATAGACAAAAAAGCAATTTCTAAAACATTTCCTATCAATATCTTTTCACAATATAGGCTCTCAGATTTGAAAAACTCAATTGATCCATGAAAGACAGTTGTTTAATCGTATAATGATTCCTTTAATTAAAAAAATGATGAACCACCTTCAGATGCGTATATATTGCTTTATTGAAACCATCGCTGTAATATCCTTTGCTAATTAATAAACAGTTGGCAGCATTACCGTTGAAAAGACACAAATCTATAGCACAGAAGTTGACAATTTGTGTCTGAAAAATTCACATTCAAAGGATGAGACCTGGTCAGGTTAGTCCAGCTGACCTGCTGAGCTTAGCCCAGGTGACCTGCTGATGATTGAAAATCAGAATTAAAAAGAGACTTCGTGGAATAAAGACTTAAATATTGCAGAGAGTTGTAAATTAGTCAAAAATGCAAGAAGTAAATTTTTGAGACAATTGAGATATGGGTGCTATTTGTTGCTAAAAAATACAAAAAGGTTCAGAAAATATCGCATTAATTTGGAAAAGATATTATGTGAAAGTAGTCGTTTTTAAGGGAAAGAAGAAAGGATATCAAACATGAACAAGTAAAAAGGATGGAGAGATTGAACGATTATAATTTCGTCTTTCTGAAAACGAAAAGACAATTCCAGCTATTCAGTTTGTAGCAAAGAAAATTTCGTTTTCTTTCAGATAACTTCTTCCCGAGTTAATACATTTAGTATGTTGATGAAGAAGCGTCTTTCTTTTTTGAGCAAGAAAGATTCTGTATTGAAGGTGTTAACAATGAAAAACGTAGAAGTGGAATTTAATAGAAAACATAACATACCAGTTTCAAGGAAAAAGAAAGTAGACCTCTAGTGGTGCAAGATTGTGTACAGGTGCTATTAGGAAGAAAAGAATATAAAAATGACTCTTCAGTATCTTAGCAATATATAGGAAAAAAAAGAAAATAATGGGAAAATGAACAGAGAATTCAGTGATGATACCACATTGGAGGATTTGAATCACGCGAAAGTATTGATGACACTGGTCAACAGCCAAAATGGTTCTGACATGTTTTCAATTTTTTCTGACTAATTTTAGGCTAAAATTTCCAAATCTGACCTCCAAAACTCTCTAACGCCTATCATTGTTCCAGTACAGCATATGCCTACTTTTTGGTATTTGTTATTATTTAATTTCCTGGTGGAATCTTTCTCCATGCTCATCGCTGACTTGACCCAAGTTCTTTGGAAAGAACTCCAGGTGAGAATGAAAGAAATGTATCTTAAGTGACATTCGAACACCAAGCTCTTGGTAACTCATCAGCATTTCGTCAACAAGTTCTTCATAATTTGGAGCTTTAAAATTTGCGAAGAAAGACTTTGTAAGAGCCACAAAGCTATCCCAAGCAGCCATTTCTAACTCTGATAGTGCATTTCTAAAGTCTTGGTCATTCATTATAAGACGAATTTGGGGACCATTAAAAACACCTGCCTTTAATTTAGCATCAGATAATATACCTTTGAACTTTGTCACCAAATAATGAAAACCATCACCATCTTGATCCATGGCTTTCACAAAGTTCTTCATTAATCCGAGTTTCAAGTGAAGTGGTGGTAAAAACACCTTTTCAGGGTCAACAAGACTTTTATTAAGACAGTTAAACTTCCCAACTAAGTCTTTTGGTCTCTCTGGCCAATCCCTTTGTATATAATGTTTAGTGTCTGATCTGCTATCCCATAGACAAAGGAAACACATATGCCTTGTGTAGTCTTGTTGCAATCCAAGAAGCAAAGAGATTACCTTTAAGTCTCCACAGATGTTCCAATGATGGATCTTATAGTCAACTGCAGACAACAGTGTCTTCATAGTTTCATAACTTTCACTCATTCCATGGGCGTGAGCAATTGGAACAGAAGGTAATTCGTTACCATTATGGAGAAGGACTGCCTTCAATGTATCCTTTCCAGAATCAATAAATAACCTCCACTCATCTTTTTCATAAGCATGAGACTTACAAAGATGTTCCATTAGTGACACAACATCATAGCAGTAACAAAGTTTGCCATCCATTTTGAAATACTGTGAGAGCTTCTCATGCCTTTGGCGGAAAGTGGTAGTGTGAACTCCTTCTTGCAGCAAATTCCATTGGTTGAGTCTGGATCCTAGTAGTTCACTTTTCTCTTTGGGTAGATTAAGGTCTCTTACAAGGTCATGCAACTCTTCTTGACTAATAAGATGGGGCTCCTTGCTCTCTACATCTTGAAAGTCAGTATCCATGCATTCACCATCTTCACTAGATTCTGACTCACTTTGGCTACCTAATGGAGGTTTGGGAACTGGTAACTCAGGACTATGAGGAACTGGTCTGTGAGCAGATGGCACATCTGGATACTTAATCTTAAATCGAGTTTTCACAGAATAACCTTTGGTATTAGTGAGGCAGAAGTAGCAGTCAGAAGAATGATCTTTTTGTTCACGCCAAACCATTGGTACAGCAAAAGGCATACCAGAAGGCCGTTTGCCATGCATCCATTCATTCAAATGATTCACACAGGGTTTACATGCAATGTGAGGTGCCCATTTCTTGTCTTGATCACCAACAGGGCATTTAAAGTATAGTTTGTAGGCCTTTTTAACATTTTTTGTGATAGATTTTTTCAAGGTTTCAGGTGTAAAAACTCCACAGATGTAACAGAAAGTATCTGAAGAATTAATGCATTTGCGACGTTCCATTCTTGATTAAGCACTCTCAGTAACCTTCATAGAATAAGCAATCTGAAATCAAAAAAAAAATTATTTTAGTATTCGGCATATTTTTGTGTTTAGTGTATACATGTTATCACAAGATCAGAATATATATATATATATATTACTTTTTAAGTATTATATAAATGCTTAATTGTATAGTGCTTATTACTCTCCCTGTCTTTCATACACACCCGAACACACATATATACATATACATAAATACAAAGCAGTAAGACATGAATAGGAAAATAATGAATTTTAATAATACCAATACTTTTCTTCCATAACTGGCGTTTTTACGAAATTCATGGTTCTCGAAAACTAGAATGTGATAAAGAAAAATGGAGATCATATTCGTAATCTACAGGTCAAAATTAGTAAGAATCACTACACACTATGTCAGAAGCATAAAACTTTTAAATTTTGTAGACCAGTTTAATAGATATTTTCAAGAGTACAACAAAAATTAGAAAAAAAAGCAGAGTGTCACCTATACAGAAAATTCCTATTTTACAGATATTAGTATTGAATTTTTTTACAGCTGTACGGGTACACTATTAAATACCAGAGCTAGAATAATAATCATTATAATCATAGTTCTCAAGCCTTAAATGCCAGGGATGGTAATTAGGTTAGCTCCTATTACCTGTAAAAAACTCCTATAGAGTGCGCCTCAAAGAGCCTCTTACGACCAAGTCCAGTTCCTGGCCTTCAGGTGGCGAGACTAATCCTACTGACAGGATAAGGGGTGAAGGACAGGTAACTGGCGCCCGAAAACCAGTTGCTTCGGTGAGAGGGACCTCGTCTGCCTATGAAGGCAGTTCATCTAGGAGAAGCAAAACTCTGATTCCAAATCTCCGCTGCCTTGCGGTTATATCCAATCTTGGAAAAGGCTTCAGGAGTAAACCTTGAGGAAGATATCTGCTGCTGCCTTACAGTATATACGCACTAGGTAAAGGCTAGGTCCACAGCTTAAAACTGTTGTTAGCGTCAGAAGGGACATTCGGCTAAAAAAATAAAATGCCAAACAAATAAGATGCTGATCAACTGTAAAAAGAACATGCCGGGTCGGTGGAGGCCCTGGTTACCAACGACCGCCATACCCAGTGCTCAGCAGGTTGGATATGGAAAACAGACTACTGATGTAAAAAAGAGGACGAAAAAAGGAGGGAAAAGAGTGAAGAACAAAAGGGAGAAGTGGAAGCCGCTGGAGAAAATTATCAATGCGGGGAGTCTTAATGTGGGAACCCTCACAGAAAAAGGTAGGGAATTAGTTGAATTGATGGCGAGAAGGAGAATTGACATTCTATGCATGCAGGAAAGAATGTGGAAAGGAAGTAAATCAAGAGCATTAGGTAAAGGGTACAAGCTGTCCTACCATGGGACTTATATGAACAAGAATGGCGAAGGAATTGTTCTGAAGGAAGAGTACACCTCGAGTGTACTAGACGTAGAGAGAATGTCGGACAGAGTCATGAACTTAAAATTTTGAAGTTCTGATAAATATTGTAAACGCCTATGGACCACAGTGCGGTAGCGAAGTAGAAGGAAAAAAGAAGTTTTTGAGGGAGTTGGGTATTGTAGTAATGAGAATACCACATGAAGAGAAAATTATAATTGTTACTGAACTGAACGGTCATGCAGGAGAAAGAAATGTAGGGAATGAACAAGGAGATACAGATATGGAAACAGGAGTGAGGGTGGGCAAAATTTATTGACTTTGCAAAGAGTATTTCTTTAGCAGTCTAAAACACATAAATTAGAAAGAGATTGCAGCAGAGAGTAACATACAGGAGTGGTGGAAGAGTCACGAGGCTTGATAATATCTTACATAGAAGGAGAGACTTGAAAGAAGTAATTGATTGCAAAGCTCTTGGATGAGAATGTGTTGATCCTCAACACAAAGTTGTAATCTGCAAGCTCAAAAAGTAAAGAAGCATAAAAAGGTAATCAGAGAAACGAAAATTAAATGGTGGATATCAAAGGACCAGAATTGCTGGAGAAGGTTAAATTGGGAACTACAGGAAATTATTAACTTCGAAGTGAATATCTTAGGCACTGGCTACAGATAAAAGACAAAATAAGACAGTCAGTACAAACGGTACTAGGTGTGACATCAGAACAACACCAGAAAAGCAAAGAGACCTGATGGTGGAATGAACCCGTTCAAGCCAGTATTAAACGAAAGAAACAGACGAAGAAGAGATTTGATAAAACTGGAGATGAACAAGACAAGATAGAATTCATTGCCACTAGAAGGGAGACAAAATGTAGAGTAGCTGAAGCAAGACATCATGCCACTTCACCGACTATACTCAAAAGAAGGCGAGAAAGAGCTATTTAGAATTGTCAAACAAAATAATCGTTCAGCGAAAGATATCAAGCATGTGAAGGTGATATGAGATGTAAATGGACAATTGTTAACAATTGAGGAAGATGTTTTGAAGAGGTGGAAGGAGTATTTTCAAAGATTGTCAAATTCGGGATACCCATGAGAACATAGAACGATCGAAGCAGACGGGAAGCAGAGGGTTATAAATAGAACTGAAAATAAATAGATAAAAGAAGCAATGAAGAAAATGAAGAATTAAAAAGCAGTCGGACCAGATAATATCCCAATACAAGCTTGGTGTTGCTTGGGAGAACCAGATTTGAAGCTACTAACACGGCTATTCAATAAAATACTTGATGTAGAAGAGATGCTGGAGGAGTGACGGAAGAGTGTCTTGGTACCAATAAATAAGGGAAAAGATGATGCGCGGGAGTGTGGGAACTACAGGGGAACCAAACTGATGTGCCACACTCTGAAGTTGTGTTAAAGAGTGATGGACAAAAGACTAAGGTCAGAAATCAAAATCAGAAAGTAACAGTTCGGTTTTATGCTAGGACGCAGTACAACAGATACACTGTTTGCGTTATGAATCACAGAGAAGTATATCCGACTGGTACAAGATGTACAAGGACAGTTTAAACCAGTGTTCAAAGGGCTACAGGAAGGACGAATTACTTCGGAGTGAAGGCAGGTCTGCACCAAGGCTCAGCTTTTACCCCTTTCTTATTCGCAATGATAATGGATAGACTCATCGATGATGAAATAAGAAATGTTCCTGAAAAAATGATGTTCACAGACGATATTGTACTGTGCAGTGAGAAAAAAGAAGAAGTTAAATTACAGCTGGAGATGTGATGTTATACCCTGAAAAGGCGAGGAATGAAAATTAGCCGCACAAAGATAGAGTACCTAGCTTTGAACGGAAGCCAGAACAATAGAATACAGCTGGGATGGGTGGAAATCCCTAAAGTGAGCGAATGTAACAATAACAATAATAATAATTCTTATGATAATGATAATAATCCGTCAAGACGATTCCCTCTCTTCATTGCTGTTCTGCCAAAACATATGAACTAAAAGTATAGGCAAAGAATGACCAGCAACAGGAAGGCTTTTTAGATATCGTAAAGACCTTTGGTAATGACATCCGTATGAAGTTTGGCATCAGTAAATGGGCAAAAGCATCTTCTAAAAGAGGAAAACGTCTTGAGTTTGAAGCAATTAAGCTGAATAATGGCACAACTTGTATTTTAAATATAAACAAAAAAGGGAATTAAATAAACCACGGTGTTAATGAAAGGAACCAAATACAAAGCTGGGCAATGACAGAGAGGATCACGAAAGGACACTACCGACGAGTAAGACCAGTCGCAAATTAGCTTAAACCCATAAACACACTGGCTGTTTCCAATGTCATCTACAGCTTTAACTGGAAACTCATAGAGATCAAGAGGCAAGGTTCTAAAACAAGAAAGTTCCTCGCTATGAAAAGAATGCACCACTGAAAAGCAGACACCAATAGTCTATGCCTAACAAGAATATCAAAAGTCAAGGCCTGTACCTGAAGAATGCTAGAAGGATTCACTGGGACTTATGCAGGAAGAATGGTTTTCATTATTATAATCATTATCTCTCTGTTACACACTGATTTCAAATAATTCTGTTTTGGTTTTTAAAAAATTTAAACAGTGGACTCATGTTCCTTAGTTTTGATAACAACAAGATTCCTGAAGTCCAAAGTACTCGTCGGAGGATTCTGGCAGAGTGTAGCAACACAGTCTTTTTCAATTCTACAATTCTGGTAGCTATCCAAATCTTCTTCAGTCTTTTTTTCAATGGTTTTGGTGTGGTTCCTAACGCTCCAAGTATAACTGGGATTATTTTAATTTTTGTGTTCCACAGTTTTTCAGTTCCTTTGCCAAGTCTTGGTATTTCACTACTTTCCCCCTTTTTTGTCATCAATCCTGATATCATATGGAACAGCAAAGTCTATAATCTAGCATTTTTTGTTTTTCTTGTCCATTAGAATCATATCAGGTATTCTTGCTGCAACAATATGGTCTGTTTGTATTGAAAAGTTTCATAAGATCTTATACCCTTGATTTTCGCATACAGCTTGCGGTTCATATTCATACCATTTTTCTTTCATTTCAAGACCGTGTTTCCTCCATACCTCCAAATGTATCTTTTTTTCCTACCCAGTCATGCCTGCGTTTATATTCCTTTTGTGCCATTTTACTACATTCAGTTAAGACATGATTGATGCTTTTATCTGCTTTACCACACATCCTACATTTACTATCTTGTTGAGTGTTATTTTGCTTTCACTAAATTTGTTCTCACTGCCTGTTCTTGTGCTGCCATAATGAGGGTTTCGGTTTCTCTCTTCAGACATTCTTTTTTCAGCCACAACTTTGATATTTATCTGCCACATCTTCAGTTTATCTGATGCACTGGCTATGTAACACTTTCCCTTTCCAGTTTTCCGTTCTTGTCTGTTCCTTTTCTTAAACTTCCTTTCTNATGCCTGCGTTTATATTCCTTTTGTGCCATTTTACTACATTCAGTTAAGACATGATTGATGCTTTTATCTGCTTTACCACACATCCTACATTTACTATCTTGTTGAGTGTTATTTTGCTTTCACTAAATTTGTTCTCACTGCCTGTTCTTGTGCTGCCATAATGAGGGTTTCGGTTATTCTCTTCAGACATTCTTTTTTCAGCCACAACTTTGATATTTATCTGCCACATCTTCAGTTTATCTGATGCACTGGCTATGTAACACTTTCCCTTTCCAGTTTTCCGTTCTTGTCTCTTCCTTTTCTTAAACTTCCTTTCTTGTCTGTTCCTTTTCTTAAACTTCCTTTCTGTTTCAGCATCCTTATTTTCATCATCATCTCTAGCTGCAAATAACAGTTTTTCCCTGCTGTCTCCGGCATATCTTCCAAGGCAAACTATGTAAAGATTCAGAGAATCTTTACATAGTTACCACTTCTAATAAGACTATTAGAAGTGGTAACGATGTCATGAAGAAGATATTAATTTGGTCTCTGGAGTAGAAACTAGCAGAAATAACTGCTTAAACAGAACTCACGGAAGTGTTTTACAAGAATTAATTATTTTTTACTCTTGTGCAATGACTGCTGTGAAAATGTAGTCTTGTAATTGTTAATAAGAAGGAAAGAAATTGTATATGATTAGATATTAATAAGATATTAAATATTTATGAAAAATGAGGCCCAAATGTTGATAAGGAAATAGTAATTTTGTTACTACTTGATAATATCATTCGTCAGCAAGATCGAGTGACCTGTTGTTGTTATTCCAAAAAGTGGTGGTAGTCATAATGTGATAGGAAGCAGTGATAGGAAATGGAAGGAGTAGCAGGATAACTACAAAGATCTTAACAACGACGACATGGTTGAGGGCGGGTGGAGAGATAATTTTGAGAATGACGTGGATGACGAAGATGGTGATGTTGATAACGACGACGTGATAACGGTAAGGAGTAAAGAAGAATTATTTTTTTTAATGAAGTGAGAACGACGATGACAATGTTGTCGACGAAGGGGATGACGACTACAACATGGTTTGTGTGCTGTGAAGGGGAGGAGGATAATTTTGTTAACGGTGTGATGATGACGATAACATTGTTCACGACGACGACGACGATGACGACGTTACAGCAATCGAAAGTACACAAACAACTAAGCGATCCTGTGTCATTAAGGAATAATCTTGTCTGTTCTAAGGTAGGTGACACTCTAAACCATACTGACAATCCTTTACAAGATTTCAGTGCTCGATGATGATTTGTGTACGGATATTGAAGGGTGGACTTGGGTACAAAAAGACAACGGAGACAAAACCATTAATCCCATAGCTTGGGACTGCTGTAGTCTATATATATGGTTTTAACGTCATGTTTCCCCAGTAACTGGGGCTCAGACGGTACCTTCTATAGGGGCTTGGATTTGGCAGTGAGGAATTTCTTGGTCGGATGCCCTCTGTGCCATCAAACGTTACTGAAGAGACTCTTAAACCAACTATGGAGAGGATGTCGATCGTAAAGGCAAAGACATCTGCACAATCAAGAACTGAGTTCACAAGCGTGTTTAAGAAACAAATTTGCCTTTGGAGTTTCATTAAAGACGATGAGCAACCATCGGGTACAGGTAGCGATAACACGCAAACTAAAATTTATTTGCAAATGCCAGGACATCTGATGGGCAACCATATCTCCTTTAATAAGCGCTGGTTCTGAAAGACCCGCCGCCCCCTATAAGTGCCGCAGCAAAATATGTTGCTTTTGGTTAAGATAAGTTAGTGTGTAGGTTAGTTGTAAAATAATTAGTCTTCCAAACTATCTCTTCAGCTCGACCACCTTAATTTATTTTGGTAAAAAAAGAGTTTGGACACAACGTTTGATTTTGCTTTCGCTTTTTCCCAAACTTTCAAAATAACTGCGGCACCTAGAACCTTAAAAATTAAATATGACGTTAAAAGAGAAAATACAGGGACAATATACTGCCAGTGAAGAAAACCGATAAATCTATACACTGTAGTGGAGTCCTCTTCCAACTTCTTTTCTGGGTATGTGTAACGCTGAAAAACAAAAAATCCACATTTTTGTTTTATACAAGAACCTTTTTCTGTGATTTTTGTTAATTCGCTGGAGGTGATTTCAAATCTGTTGTCACAAATTCTCTATTGGGTATAGACTCTTTAAAATTTGCATTTTTTCCCCGATTTTGGAAAATTCCCATAAATATGGTATTATACTTTACAGTAAATACAACTTAAATTTTATACTTTAAATTATTTTTTTTTGTTCACGAACCTTCCATCCTTTATAAATACTTGGACTCATCTCATTATGTAACAAAATACATCAGGCTGGTTGTGACACTGCTCAGAATAAACCCTGGGCTCCTCACATTATTTGCACCACGTGCTACACAACAATGAATGAGTGGACACATGGCAAAAAGAGATATCTTTCCTTTCCAATACCTATGGTATGGTGAGAGCCCAAATATCACACTACTGACTGCTATTTTTCTTTGGTGAAAACAGCAGGATTTCCTAGTAAAACGCCAAGGAAGATTGAAATTTTCGATCTGAAATCTGCTGGACACCCTGTTTCACATTCCATGGGGCTGCCTCAACCAGAATTTGAAGAACGTCCTTCTACAGATGCAAATACTTCAGAGACTACAGGAGATTCGAATGATTCAGACATCGTAGAGATAGCAGGCAACTTTCCTAGTCTGTTCAATCAGTTTGAATTAAATGATTTGGTGCAAGACTTGACTCTATCTAAAGCACTTGCAGAGCTTCTACCTTCGAGACTCAGTGAAAAAAGGTTAATTAAGCCGATTTAAGAATATCCTTCCACAGATATAGAGAAAGTGAGTTTCTTGAATTCTTTAGTTGTGATAGCGATTTTGTACATTGCAATGACATTGGTTGACTTCTTTTAGCTTTAGGTATAACTGGTTACAAATCAATGGATTGGCAACTTTTCTAAGACAGCTTAAAGATAAGTTTAAAGTATGTTCTTCTTGATAATGGAAACAACTTTGGTGCCGTACCTATAGGTTACTCAGTAAATTTAAAGGAGGGTTACGAGTGTATTAGGACGGTGATTCGCCTTCTTCGATACCATGAATACAATTGGATAACATGTAAAGATTTAAAGATGGTAAATTTCAGAGGGCTTCACAAAGCATCGTTGTATCTATGCTTGTGGGACAGTTGGGACCATGATCATCATTGGATTAAGAAAGGCTGGCTCCTGGACCACAGCTGGAAGCTGGAAAGCCAAATTTCACAGAGCAAACCCTAGTTGACCGCTCCAATACTCCAGAAGCGGATTGTTAAAGCCTTGAACAAAGACCAAGGATGCTTTTATCACATCAGGCAGACTTTCCCCAGCCTGTCGTACGAAAAAGTGAAAGCATGGTTATTTGACTTCAAAAATCGATGAATGACAATAAGTTTGAAGGAAGTATGAGTGTGGATGAAAAGGCAGCATGGCTTTCTTTTATACCAGTTAGCAAGCAGTGCTTGGAAAATT
Organism: Morbakka virulenta; assembly: GCA_003991215.1. NCBI lineage: Eukaryota > Metazoa > Cnidaria > Cubozoa > Carybdeida > Carukiidae > Morbakka > Morbakka virulenta. The sequence goes on from RDPX01000216.1 coordinate 960,567, forward strand.
ATAAATCTCCCAACTATAGGAGCTTGATTGCCGACAAAAGCTTGTTTGCAACCTGAGCATCAAGCTTCATTTCCTGCATAGTCACTTAGATGTATTCCTAGAAAACCTCGGAGATATCAGTGACGAACATGGCGAGAGGTTCCATCAGGACCTCAAGGAAACGGAGGAAAGATATTAAGGGAGATGGGACATACACATGAAAAAGCCGAAAAAGAAGCTTCCTGATATTCATTTGATTTTCTTTGTATCTACTTTGACAATATATTTAGCGTTAGTATTTTGGTTATATCTCCAGACATGTTTTGATATACGAAATTCGTTCATTTTCACTGTGGGAGGCACATTTTTACATCCACATTGTGTTTCCTTTCATAAAATAAAAACTCAATGAATTGTTGATTCTGAGTCATTTACAAGTAAGTATGAACCGCTAGTGTATAATTTGTTCCAATAAATCTCAACTACACATTTTGTTTGTCCGAATAAAAAAATTAAAAACTTTCCTTATTTTTGCAAAATGTGTTCCATATAAGTCCTTTATCTAAAAACTGATACTTGATTGGAAAAAACAAGTACAACTTTCGAACTCAGCGTGTGGGAATTACCAAGGAACAGTTTTCATTTCCTCTGTACAAAAACCATGTTTCCCAGTGTAATCTATCAACATTGCTCTCTGGGTGGATTGCCTTGTCCTTTGTTAAGAGCTTCTTTGTTCTTCGATCTGTCTCTTAAAGTCCGGCCTTTTTCCAGTTAAGGAAAACAGCGGAGTATTTTAATACAGGAATAGCCCGCGCATTTGTACCCTAGATGATATTTCCCCCATTCAACTTTGTCTCTAGTATCTTTCTCACCCTTCTCTTATATTCATAGCACACTTTCCCTTTCATCTGTTTAACCTGCACTTTATCTGCCTGCAATATAGTTAAATAATTGTATCCTTCGCCTTCTTTCAGTGATATTTAACTGTATTATCTGGCATTTTGATCCCATCTGATTTTATCCTTTTCTCTTTCTTCATTAACGACGTTGAACATTTTGCGATCCCGAATTCCATGCCAATGTCCTTGCTAAACAATCTGACTGTTTGTATAAGTGAAGCAAGTTCTTTTTCACTACTTCTAAAGATCGTCCATCTAAAGTAAGTGATTGATCTCTTCTCTTTTTGTTGCAAATTCATACCCAGGCTTTGTCTTTTTCAATAGACTGATTAGGGGGAATGAGTGTTATAGCGAATAAAATGGGTAATAAGACGCCTCCTCCGTGAAATATACCTCATTTAATCCTAACCTCTCTTAGTGGTTCATTACCATATGTCAGGTAAATCTTCCAATCTTTCATTGTCTTTTCTAGGAACTGCACAAAAGTATTGTTTATTCCTAGGATACGCAAGCACTCCAAAATCCATGAATGTGGCACCATCTAATTCTTTCCTATAGTCAATCCATGTCATTGCCAAGTTCTTTTTCCTTATTCTAACCTCTCTGAGTATCATCCTGTCTATATACCATTGATCTGCTGTTCCTCTGCTCTTCTTTTTGCATCCCTTTTGTTCCTCAGGCAGAAGCTGGTTCCTTTCCAAGAACAATTAATTTTCATTTGACAATAATGCTTTTAGTAACTTCCAACAAAGAGGTATACATGTGATGGGACGGTAGTTACTTGCATTTTTCCTCTATGAATTGTCTTTCTGTAACAGAACAGTTCGTCCACGCTGGTATCTCTTCCCTATAAAATATTTCTCTAAATATTTATGCATTGTTGTAAAG
>RDPX01000216.1:962397-992282 GCA_003991215.1 Morbakka virulenta
GCACTCCAAAATCCATGAATGTGGCACCATGTCTAATTCTTTCCTATAGTCAATCCATCTCATTGCCAAGTTCTTTTTCCTTATTCTAACCTCTCTGGGTATCATCCTGTCTATATACCATTGATCTGCTGTTCCTCTGCTCTTCTTTTTGCATCCCTTTTGTTCCTCAGGCAGAAGCTGGTTCCTTTCCAAGAACAATTAATTTTCATTTGACAATAATGCTTTTAGTAACTTCCAACAAAGAGGTATACATGTGATGGGAAGGTAGTTACTTGCATTTTTCCTCTATGAATTGTCTTTCTGTAACAGAACAGTTCGTCCACGCTGGTATCTCTTCCCTATAAAATATTTCTCTAAATATTTATGCATTGTTGTAAAGGTTTTTTTAGCAAAAAAATCTGGACACTATCTGATCCAGGCGCCTTCCAGTTTGGCACTTTTTTAAGAATCTTTTTAATTTTCTCCTCCGCAATATTCACTTCTGTTTGTCTTGATCCAGCATTCATTCCCGTTTTTAAAGCCTTCTTACCACTTTGCGTCCTTATTGTGTTCGACCTCTGTACTCCGTATGTCTGACCAGAACTGCTTTGCTTCATCACATGCGGCACTTCACTATCATACTGCTCTCCTTCACTGTTCAGTTGTTTATAGAATCCACTTTCGTTGTTCGTGAATCGTCTATTCTGTTGGTATCGCTTGGTTCTTTGGTTATATCTTGTAATCTTTTCTTTTTTTGGATTTAATCTTCTGTCTCAGCTCGTCATTCACAGATTGCAATCATTTCTGCCTGAACCTGTACTTTCATTGCATTGCATCGGAATCTTTTTTCTTAACTGCTTTCTTGTCATTTAAAGCATTCACTTGACCTAGATCTCTGTTCAACTCCTTAACTTGTCCTTCAAGCATACGTTACCCCCATGGTTCTTTTTTGTTTTTCTTTATTTTTGCTTTTCATTCCAAGCATTTGTATCACTATTACGGCTCCATAATATATCAGATCACTGGTCTCACTAATGTTGTTTACCTTAGTCTTGCCTATTACGTTGTCCTCGTTTTGCACAGCTGTTTACAGCTTTCCTTTTTCAACACCTCTCAGTCTCTCAGTGATGGTAATATTTTTTTCCCCTTCTTATCTATCTCATTTAATTCTTCAATCGAATTCTTCTCTTCAGCTTTTACTTCTTCATAAAGTGAGAAATAACCCATCCAATCAGTAATCCTATGATAAACATTTGACACCAGATCAACAACATCCTCAATTCTACTCTCATCACTAATTCCCTGTTCCACCTGTCCATGCGATGCATACCCGATCGATCGTTTTATCTCTTCAAGCTCCAGATTCGATAAGCACTGCTTCTTTGTGATTTGATTCTTCTCATCTACTAACTTTTTTCAGCAACTGGTAAAATATCTTTACTAACCCACACATTTCGCATTCTTTTCCTGTAGCCATTACAGCTTGGCTCACTTCTATAATAACATTCCGAAACAATCCGGCTTTCATCCTCTGACCACTTTCTCCTAACCTTCCTTGCAGTAGTTTGATGACGACCGGGCTCATACTGCTGGACCATGAAACATATGTCGGACGAGAGACTTGCCCCAGTGGTTCCAGTCTCATTCACGCCGTTGTTTGCAATACTTTGATAACCCATATTGCAGTCCAAAGCTCTAACGGGTAGCCAGTTTATGGTCATTTGATCAACAATATCTCTCTAAGGATGTGAGTCCATCCTTGAAGAGCAATTCTCTGTAATTTCATTACATTAGTGTTTCCTTGAACCTTGTTCGTGTGCTTCTTGTCCGTCTTTGATTGTTCTGCGGTGGTAAAAGTGTGTCGCTAAAGTTTGGTCTTGAGCTGTTATTATTAGGCCTTCCGTTTCAGCTTTCAGAATGATTCCTTTTGGCCACTTGTTTCTTTGTTTAAAATCTACATCTGCTGCCTTGACTCCGGGCTGGGTATTGTCCATGGAGGGCTTTGCTTTCCCATGTTTTCTTGATATTTTCTTTGGCTTGACTCTTGACTTCTTGTTTCATTCTCTTAGCAAGTTTCCTCACTGAGTCACTGTTTTTTCTCTGAAACAGTCTAAATATGTAGTTCTTTTTTATGTTTATCAGCATTTTTCTTTACCAAGTATAGCCTTTTACTCTCTTTGTGTTGGTTTATCAATCTCAGCGGGTAATTTTCAGGTATTTCAAACTGCATCGCTAAGTCAATTGTTATAGACCTATTATTTGTTTCCAGCTGTATTAGGTCTCTGCCACCAGATGATCTAGCTTAGTACATTCTGTTTCCTCTGACCGAGTGGTGTATATTCTTTCGTAAGGAGCTTTCTAGTCTTCATGTCAAGATTCTTGATTTTTTTTAGCTTTCCAATTCATTATGCTAAGATTTTAAGTGATGGCTGTTATAGCTTAAATGTTTGTTGCTACAATCTTCTTAATAGCATTCATTTCTGATTTTTCCTCTTTTTCTATGTACAAGAGAGTCACCAGACATCAAGGCTAAAAGCCACTCGAGGGTGAGGGTTAATGAAATGGATAGACTGATAGGTGGATTGTGATAACTATTGTGAAAGGGACGAAAGATATAAATGAATGAATAAAATTTGATGACTATAAGGAAGGTTTTGACAAGTGTTTATTGACATTTGATTTGAAGATGTCCATACTGTGGTCCTCCGGGAAGCAATCTTGTGGCAAAGTGTTTCGCAGATTGGAGGTTCTTGGAATAAAACTCATTTTATGGAAATTCCGTTTGTTGTTAGGCACATGGAGGAAGGAAGGAAAATTCTTTGCAGTAGTAGTAGCAAGACGCGTTCTTGTTGTAAAAGTTTTACGAGGAGGAACTAGTGATTGAAGTTTAGACTGTAATATTCTTTCTTGAACTTTTCTTTCATGGTCGAGTGTTGCATGCCATGGTCTTGTTGATTTTAAGGTGCTTACATATTTCTTATTAGTTCAATTGGTTAACAGGAGTCTTGTTGTTGAGCATTGCCTTTGATACTTTCGTCAATTTAGCCTGAAAGTAATCTTAGCCTACTTACGCAGTCCAGATTACATCATTGAGTATGTTTACAATGTCTAGGAGATTTGCTAATTGCTTATCACTCACAGGGTCTAATTTCAGGTCATCTATGTAAAAGAGATGATTGGTTTTCCTATTCTTTTAGAATTAGTTCTCCATTCACACTAGTAAGATGATTGAGCCACAATTTAGCTATACCATCATTGACTGGTGCTTCCCAGTTGCTGCATTTAATAATTGCTTGTGGAGTCTCCTTCGTATTTCTGTCCATTTCTGCTGTTCTTGATTTTCGTTTATTTTTCCTTGGTGTTCCTTGTGTGTGTTGTGTATAAGCTGCTGGAGGCAAAATTCTCCAAATCGACGACGAACCAGATTCAAAATCACATGAACAACGATATCGATTTCTTCCATGGTACAGAAGAACAGCTTGAAATGAAGGCTATTCGTTACCAACCAGTCAGGATAACCTAGCTAATCAGCATCCAGGCGTCACCACGTGGAGGTTGCCTTCTTGGACGCCCTGGTGTTCCTTATGCAGTGGTTGCTTCTCGTTGTAATAAATCTTTCTAGAAAATGCAGATTTTCCCACGGAAGGCTAGATTTAGAATTCTGTATCTTTATAGTGCTTTCTTACATCACATATTTTAAATTGTGGTCAGTCTAAGATCAACTCTTATCTATTGTCTGAACCTTGAACTACAAATTCATAAAAATGACAAGGGCCATNGCTTGAAATGAAGGCTATTCGTTACCAACCAGTCAGGATAACCTAGCTAATCAGCATCCAGGCGTCACCACGTGGAGGTTGCCTTCTTGGACGCCCTGGTGTTCCTTATGCAGTGGTTGCTTCTCGTTGTAATAAATCTTTCTAGAAAATGCAGATTTTCCCACGGAAGGCTAGATTTAGAATTCTGTATCTTTATAGTGCTTTCTTACATCACATATTTTAAATTGTGGTCAGTCTAAGATCAACTCTTATCTATTGTCTGAACCTTGAACTACAAATTCATAAAAATGACAAGGGCCATGCTGTTCATATCAAATGACAACCATGATTGTCAACATTAGCCTTGGACAAAAGAATATTACAGTTATAATATTGTCACATAATAACCGGCTAATTCCAAGTCATCTAATTTTATCTTATAATCAACGTAAGAACAATAAGCCTTGAATATTCTTTAAAAAGTAGATTTTATTAGGAGTATTAATGGAATAACTTAATCTTTAAGTTGAGTATCAAATCAACAATAAATTATCAAGTGAACGAGCAGTCAGGTGTAAAGGACTAAATCGTTAAAAAAGACGTACTTCAGAGAAGAATGACTTTTAATCCTGTTAGGTGAAAAAGATGTGTTCACTCTATGTTTGGGGCTGATCTTTGCCAGAACATTTAAAGCTCGAGCTGAGCAAACAGAGTTCATCAAAACAAACAGCTTTTTTGTCATTTTCTAGAGCAAACTGCTAGAAATTTGGTAAGTTTACATCAGTAATATTATGCAGAACATTCTGTTCATCAATTAAGTGTATAAAAATCATAAAAGTTATTTACAAAAATATTTTAATAGTACTTGTTTGAGAAATTCGAGATTAAGTACACCGGGAGTCTTCATTGTAGATAACTGGACGAATTTAGCAGATGTGTTATAACATTGGGCAGAAATAACGTAACAAAGGATAACAGGTATAGGAGACATGAACATTTTTTGCGAAAATGGTTTATTCAGAAGAACAAAGTAAATTATTAGCATTCCCATATCTCAAAGCCAATGTAGCCACAGAGGAAAAGGGGAGTTAAAATTACAATTTCTCAATTCATCACCAAATACAAAGATTGGATACGATGCATCAAATATAATTTAACTACTTACTTGGATTATTGAGAAGAAAACTTCGTGAAGATATCCAAAGAATTCCAAATAACAAACAAGGTTACAAAGAGAGGGGGGAAATGTCCAGACAAATGTACAGGAAATAGAGCAAGATCAACAAACTCATTATTAAAGAAATTGAAAAATTCTTTGCATTTGCAAGTGGTTACAAGTTGCCTGAAATGCATTATTTCTACAATATGTTGTCCAGAGTTGTGCGTACTCTTACTCTTACTTGGAAAAAGATGTTAGTCACAACTCAGAGTACGGTATATACATTATACATTGATTGAGTGAGGGCTTGCTTAACTTTACGGAACTTTCGCAAATAAGTAAAAAGAAATTGTTTGCTTTTGGTTTATGATAAACGGAATGAAACAGTGGACCCTGTGGAAGTGAGAGCGGACGATAGCAATGTGATTTGGGACGAGGTCGCAGCAACAGGTGACAAGACAAGGCACAAAACAGTTGTATCTTCTTTATCATGCTGTACGATAGCCCGAACTGCACGAAGAGTATAAGCGCTTTAAATGATAGGAATTTCTTGAAAAAAATTGGTTTTACTACAACTGTGTCGAAGCAGAACATTCTCTTGCAATGCGTAGACGCAGTGACTGTTTTGATTGCAAAGAGAAGCACCATATGGAATTTTGCGAGAGGCTGATGTCTTCTATTCCTGATGGTAGCAAGTAACGGCTTAGAATAGTAAGAGTCCATTCGATATCATATCAATTACATTACATGCCATTAACAAAGCCACAATACAGGGCAAGCACCACGTAAGAGGACGCACTTCATCGAGCAGGTATTGGCAAGATATACGAATGGGTAAAATTTTAAGGCTTAAAAATTAATTGGACCTTTGTAAACAGGTTTGGGAAGTCAACTATAACAATACAGAGTAGAAAGCTCCAATGTACTTGCATCAAAGACTTAAAGACAAAGTTTTGACAAATTACTTTAATTTTGCGGCCAAGAATCAGCAGTACTTTAATCACTTATCCATAACATTCTTGGAGCAGCTGGCTACAAGCGAATTTGGTCGACAGGCTTACCCGTCCTACATGAAAATCTAAATATTGTTTCTGGTGAGTAATTAACAATGTTGGATGGATTCTCTGTGTAAGGTTTTTAATTATAAATAGCCACTCGGACAGAGAATTCTTTTTGTCCCGCCTTTGCGAGCTCGAAATGTTACATCTGTCAAACTTGCTGTACTTGACCCAAAGAGTCTAATTGAAATATGGAGGTTTATGAACGTTTTCTTGAACAAATACAGTCAGAATGGTTCCACAAGACACGGTTACCATGGAAATCTTAACGATCTAAGTTCCCAAGCAACAAAGACATGGCCACCGCTCAGCAACGACTTGCTTTCTCACGGTTAAAGAAAATTTCCAGGTAAGAAGAATAAGATCAGATGCTGCAAGATCAGAATGCAGAGGAAATAATAGAGCCGATGCTTGCAGATGTTACAGGGAGAGATCATGGATTTCATTTCTCACCAAGCCGTCATTTCAGAAGATACAGAATGGCCCAAGATGCATATCTTATAAGATGTTAGAGCTGCACATGAAAAAGATAAATGACATTACAAACTCAACTGTCTGTCTCTGTCTTTCTGTCTCTGTCTGTCTGTCTCTGTCAGTCTGTCTCTGTCTTTCTGTCTGTCTCTCTTTCTTTCTCTCTGTCTCTCTGTCTCTGTCTCTGTCTCTCTGTCTCTGTCTCTCTGTCTCTGTCTCTCTGTCTCTGTCTCTGTCTCTAAGTAACAAACAATTAATGCTTGAACATACTAAGCAATTGTAATGGAAAGACTCTATAAAACAATAACAAACAAATAGTAGAATTTGGGAATTTCACTCTTCAGTAGAAACCATTACACAATCTCAAGCGAATTTCATTTACCTAAGTAACTCCCTAAAGTAATGCAAGTATTAAACTAATAAAATCAAATTTCAGCATATAAACTGTTGACATTCTTCTGTTGTGTCATCTGAGACATGATAACAATGAAATTTGTATCATTAGAATGTATTAGGATTATGAATTCAAAGAGTGCTTTTTAGTTGGTGTTGGGAGGTGCCGTTGTGCTTTGACTTCACATTGTTCTTGAGGTTGCAGTCTTGAGAAGGATGATGGCTAAAGACTTACAAGAGAATTCACACTTAAAAATTCAAACAGAATCCTCAAATATGAGAAAAAATACTGTTTTAAACACTTGGAATGTAACCACTAAGGATTTACAACACATATTTTCCTCACGATGGTACGCCAGTTCGGATTTCTCATCCGGATTTCTTCGTCAAACGTCTGCTCCGGTGGCTTATGTTACTATACTAAAGAACTTTAAAGTTTGCTAAGTATGATTCAACAGAATTTCACCGATTTCCTTCTTGAAATAGTTTAAAGGGACACTTATAAGTTGCATTGAAAGCTGGTCTGAGAACAATAATGGACACCGAGACTTTTAAACCCACAGGGCTCTTTTTGGCAAACCAAAATTTAAATGAAGCCTTGATTAAAGAGATAAACACCGAATATCTCCACTAAATAAGATCTCTAGCGAACTGAGGCTCCCCCCGGACAATTAGGGGGACATCAAACAGTCAGAAGTGGGACAGGACTTGGTGAATCAAGTCAAGTTCTTAAAGATAAATTTTGACTTACCAGGTTTTAAATCATCACAGAGAGAAAGAGAAGAAATATGTTAATTAATAGAACGAAAGCATAAACGTGTGGAAAAAGCATATTTAACGTGGCATTGTTGATTCCTTGGATCTTAATATGGCCATAGAAAGGGAGGGGCACAAAGCTTCCTTGCCCATTTGCTATTTCCATCTCTAAATGACTGTTTGGTAGCTATGGAAACTATGTCATGGGTGGTGTTTAAAGTGGAGGAGACTCAGTAAGAGAGTTGGAGAAATTTGAAGGCGAGGCTGCCAAAATCCTGCAGGAAGATTCATTTAACTCTCATAAATGACACGGCAATATAGCATCACTGGCGTCAGGTGAAAAGATTATCAATGATATTTAAATGACAATGTTGAAGTTAAACGAAACTCAAAAATCTCTGGCGTATCTCAGGATTTCGACAATTACATCAACCTGGTAAGACTTACACAAACATAAAATGATAGCCGCAATTAACATTGTCTGAGGTATGCCTGAATTGAAGTCTCCAGTCTTAATATTCAGAAAGATGTTGTTAAGCGAAATATGCTTTCCAAATATTTTGTAGAACAAGACACTTTCAGACGACATCACGAGTTGATAAGCCACGTGGATTAAAGCACTAAAACAATGCTGCTACATCAAAGTACCCAGAATACATAAACAAATGTTTAATGAAAGCAATTAGCGAATGCCATCTGTTGTCAGGCATCCTAGTGGCACTTTACTGACTACCCAGTCGTAGCAGGTGGTATTAAGTCAAAAACTACGTAACCGTGTAACCGTGATTTGAGGGATAGGTAATTCCATTTCAGCTAAGCTCTCGCAAACGAAAACCCAAAGGATTTAGGTACGAAAGGTGTCTCTTCTGTTAAAATTCAAGGACTTCTTGTTTAGGGGTCATAGAAACTTTCAAGTCATTGTTCGAAATCCAACCTTCCAACAAGAAGAGGGACATGGTTGAACAAAATACTGATGCATCAAGCAACTTGGATGCATCACATCTTGGAAAGTGCAAACTTTGAAAACTGATGCATATTTATTACAGTAGTGGCCAAGTGGTTAAATCAACCAATTACCATATAAGAGGTTCGTGATTGGAACTCGGCAACGCTCTGAATGTACTGCACCCAGTCTGTTTCTCAATTATAAGTGGCATACTTCTGAGTTTATACATGTCCTTGGGGAAGAAAAACTTGGGAGGAAAAAGTAATTAAAAAATTAAAAAGATAAAAAATTACAAAGAGAAAACCATCAAATAAAACAAGTAATGGTCTGCGCCACAGTGGTTTCAATTGCTTAGGGGGTACAACTGTCAAAGAAACATATATTACATATAATTAACATATAATACGATTCGTAGACAAGTTACAGTAAAGAGTAAAACAGACTGGTGTATTTCATTTTTACTTGATCTTCAAATGATTTTAAGAGCTTTTTTAGTCTGGAAATATTCAACTTAAAATTCCCATTTCAGCTGCTACTATGTTCACTTTCATTTCTGGAATTTCGCACAGCTTTGCAATCTTCATTTTCAAGCTAGCAAATAACTTCATCTAATTTTTCTTAGCAACAATATCAGAGGCAGATTAGAGGGGGTTTCCGGGGTTTGTGGAAATCACCCTGGTTGGCTGGTTAAAAAAAAAGTGTTGTTCGTTTTGACACAAAAATATAAAGCACGAAACCGCTCAGTACGAAGCAATGTGACAGCCAAAACATGTCACCTTGTTCTCTCATGTTTATTCTCTGATGATGTATTTATTGTTTGTGATCAGATCTACAAGTATTAAGAGCAGTTTCTGTTATCAATTTATTTACATGATAAGCCAGGTGATGATCTCAGATCTATTGATTTCTGATTAAGTATATTTGTGTATTTGTGTTCTTTGAATTGTTGGTATGCTTTTCATGGATGTGGTTCTGAAATTTAAGACTATCAAAGATTGTAAAATTGAGTTTTTCCTTTGATTTGATTTTTTTGTGTGTGCATATGCTATTCCATTCTTTATCTTTTTCTTTATACTCTTTTGTAAATTATTTGTTGCGTTTCTTTACGACAGTAGGTTCTTTCAAAAGAAAAAAGGAACCTCCCCCCCCCTGAATATATTCTGAACCTCTAACCTCCCCCAGATCCACCCCTGAATATATTGATAACCTGTCAGAAAAAGTCAATAAAAATTGCTACAACTTGAATTGACTAAATTACGGCAAGTATTTATAAATAAAATAATCAATAAGTACATAGAAAATAATAAATTATTATCTTTTTCCATTAAGCATTATCGTTCTTAGAAAAAATAGTTCACACAGCTCATGGCAATTGATTATATAATTAATCTCTTAATTAGTTTAGTTTATTTCAATTCTTCTTTTCTGCACTGTGTTTTATGAGCGTTTGTTTTGCTGTAATTCTGTTTTTGCACACTAAGAGCTATATTGTTTTGAAAACTTTTGTAGCTGAATTTTCATGAAAGATCACATTTTTCCTGTCTGGTGGTATGTTGTACAGCAAAATCTAGACGTGTAGTGCAAAAAGTAAGGCCATATTTGGAATCAGCGCATCAGATTTAATCAATGAATGTGTAAATATCTCATTACTTAAGATCTTTGTTCCCCAGTGTTATCATCGTAACAAAAAGGATATGTGCATTTCGTATCACTAAATCTTTTATACCCATGTGTGCATTATTAGACATATCAAAATTGAAAAATACACTTAAAATTAAAGCTGATGCTAAAAATCACTAAATAAATATTTTATGAAAAAGAATTAGAATTAGATCCGCTAAAGAAAGAAAGATTAAAAACTGTAGCTTTCTAATAGGAATCTCAAAAAATTGTAGTTCAGAGATGTGTTGAAGAAAGGGGATTCAGGAGCCGGCTTTTAACATATCTGGATTTGACTCAAATCATTGAGATTCAGGGGCAAGAGTGTCCATAACTGTGGACTTATATGAAAACCACAGGGCGTCCATGAAGGCAACCTCCACGTGGTGATGCCTGGATACTGATTAGCCAGGTTTTTCTGACTAGTTAGTAACGAATAGCCTTCGATTCAAGCTGTTCTTCCGTACCATTGAAGAAATCGATCTCGTCGTTCATGTGATTTTGAATCTGGTTCGTCGTCGATTTGGAGAATTGTTTTTTAAAAATCCAACCAGGAAATGTGCGTCTTCGACGCCCCTGTAGTTGGGAGAGATATTCCCGGTGCAGCCTACTCACTTGGTCTCCAGCAGCTTACACACACACACACACACACACACACACACATGAAAACCACAAGATGTGTTTAATAGAATTGATTGGCTTTTAGTATAAATAAAATCTTTGTTCTGAATTTCCGATAAATTAATAATCAACTAACATGCTTAAGCGAAGTGGATATTTGTCACTCAACTTACAGTTATTATTGTATGTGGCTGAGAATGACTGGTTCACGGTGCACCTTACGTTAATCGTGTCTTCATAGGTCATCACTTTTTCCAATTATTTCTACGCTTTTTTTCGCTGGACTCAAATATATCTACACGGCTACTTCCCCTCTTAATTCCATCCTGAATAAGGTACGGTGAATTTGTCAATCTTGTCACTGATTCGATGTAATATAACTGTGGACAGAATCTTTCGGATACTGTTCAAGAGCACAGGTAGTTTCTTGGGTTTGTTCAATGCAATGAGAGTTCCTTGGGCTACAGCTTTAATCAGATGGTGATTTTCAAAAGCTCATTTGATGATAGGTGTAATGACTGGTGATAATACATCATTGCCATATGTCAATGCTTCAGTACTAGTCAGGGCCCGATGAGCATCCATTTCTTAAGGTTTTTATGGCTTCCTTGACTTCCTCCTCTTTGATGGGAACTTCTAGTGGTCTGGGTTCTCCTTGGAAAGGGTCTACCTATTATTATTCTTGGTCATTGAACCTTTTTTTTGAACCATTCACTAATTGGTTCTGCTTGTCAGTTGCAGCAAAATGACCATCAGCATTGTGCACAGAGAGTGATGATATGGATTTTCCAATTTTGAGGGCAAGAGCTGCCCTAAACATTTTACGTCATTCATTTGTGGAAGAGATGCCATTTACTGGAGAATCATTTCTCACGATCTCATATTCTTTAAGACATTTACTGATATTGCTTTTGATGTTTTTGCATTCTTTTCTTAGGCTGCTTCGACCTTAACTTTGGGCATTTTGATAGATGTGTAACCTTAGTGCATTCTGCCTGTCTGACAATTCTCCAGTAAGTGGATCTTCTGTATGGTGTCGGTGCTTGTTTTTGTATTTCAGTACACCCATTGCGTTAGATGCTGATGTTTCTTTACCATTTAACATGGTGCCTAGAGCTTTGTTTGGATCAGTGTCCTGGTGTATCTTGGTCAGTTGATTCCTTCTTCTTTTCTTTTATTGCTTCTACGTTACAGGGTAATTGCTGCGCCTAGCTAGATCATACCCGACCTGACCTTTCTCTCTGTTGTGTTTCTTATGGCACAGGCTGACGTTTATCATGCAGGTGCTTGTAACTCCTGGCTTGTGATCTGAATTGAGATCTGCACCTCCATATGTGCGGGAGACTCAAAGCAGTGGTTTGCTTTTCAGCTTAAGCAGCACAAAATCAATTTGGTTAAAAGCGGCAATGGTGGCATTAGAGTCTGACTTTCCGTTGGGGTCAGCAATGTGTCCAGTCCAAGCTGTGCTGTGGTGGGAAGGGTTCTTAAAGGCTGTGTGTGCAGCTTATAGGCCTTGGACACTAATGAAAGCTGCCAGTGCTTCGCCATTGATATTTCTTTTCCCCATTCCATGGGATCCCATGCACAGGCCAAGTTCTGGTTCTGTGTCACTTTTGCTGAGTTTCCCTAGCTTAACATAGAAGTCACCACACACAAATAACAGCCATCTTGATGGCACTTTGGTGGCTGTGCTCACTTTATTATAACGAGCTTCAACTAAAGAAGGATTTTTTTAGCTTTCTTTATTGTGGAACCATATACATTAAGAATGCTGCATTTAGTAGTTCGGCCATTTCTCAAAGGTAGGAATAGATCAATAGTGGCAATGTGATCGCTGACGTGTCTGCAGTTAAGGACTTGCCTCAGTAGCCTTGGTCCCTATTTCAAAGTTCAGCGCATGGTGAATAGTTTCTTTCTGCTGCAATGAGGACTAATTTGTGCGCTGCTTAAAGGATCTATCCAGTTTGAGTGGCAAACTTTGTCTCTTAGATCCATGCAATGTCGATGTTATAGTGCTCACAATCTTTTCCTTGTGTCTGTCTCTTTGTGGCTGATTCCAGGCCTTGTACATTCCATGTGGCAAAAGCAAACTTCTGAGGAGATGGCAATGCTCGGGGATGCCTAGTCCAGCTTCTGGTTTAAAGAAAGGTGGAAATGAGAGAAGTGATACCTCTATGCAGCTCACAAGCCTTGAAGACATTGGCTTTCCAACAGATAAGTTGGTACAGACAGGGAGGGCCTGGTAAAGTTGTCGTCTTGCCGCCCAAAATCAACAAAAGGGTCACTGTTATCAGTAACAGAGACAAAAACCATAAAAGCACAAAACCATCGTTAAAAAAGGCAACTAGCAGAGCTAAAGATGTGAAAAAGGAATGTTGGAAAAGAATATCTATCATTCAATAGCTTATAATAATCGATCATTTACAAAATACCAGGACCTTTGACTGCAAATCATCAATGACGGCAGCCTGGGACGAGCATCACACAGCAAATCAATCAGAGGTATAGGGGATAGCACAGCGGCAACCACGAAAAAACAGTATTGCAGCAAAACAATTACAAAGGGATGATTCTGCGATTTATTAGGAATAAGTCGACATTACTGGTTTTCAATGCGGAAGGAATTTATAGCTGTGAAAGAAAATTGAATGGTTAGGAGAGAAATTTTAGAGTTAAGAAAAAGTTAAGAACTTTTTTGGGAGGAGGTGAATCTGCAATATTGAGACGTTTTGTCCATTTGTACTTATAATGATGACAATCGCAATAGTTCGACAAATTGCAGTTTCGACACGTTAATTCTAACCGTACAAAAATTACAAATATATATATTTTCTATTTTATCTTGATCATGTAACTAAAATGAGTCATTTTAACCGATTCTTTTATTTGCGAAAATCATTTATTTTTTTATCTCTTCTATTGATGAATCTGGCATGAATCGGTTTGGTCATTCTGAGTACGGTTTTTTAAAGGAAAAATTGAAATTTTAGTAATCTCCAAAAAGTTGTTTGCAGAAATGAAAAAACTTGCTCCAAGTCTTGTAACAGTTGTTAATTTTTCTGTTTTTATTTTTCTTGAATTCCCTGGGGAATGATTAAGGATAAATGACGCATGTGGACCGCAGAGCAATCCCTAAACCTTATAAAGACATATGGTCTGGTGTCAGAAAGAATCTCTTGACATAAAGAAAAAGGTCTGGGGGAGGCTAGAAGAGATAGAATAGCAGATTTCTGGAAAAAAAAACAAAGTTTCACCAAAATTCAAGCATAAGTTAAACTCATTTCTTTTAAAAATGTTTCAAGAGAAAATTAGGAAGCAGCAGAACGACCTTCCTATGGTTATTGTACATCTCGCGAAAGTGTACGATTCAATACCAAAAGATATCACATGTTAGAAAGGCTTGTCAGAAGAAATTTTCTGGATTATGAAGGATATGGATAGCGATAGTATTCTATCCAGTGTAAGACAGGACAAGGTGTTTGATATAAATATTGCATTATACCAAGTTCAGTAGCTTAGTCCCTTGATCATTTCCTGTTTACCCTGATTTGCGATATTATTACTGACGAGATCCAAGAAAACGCAACAAGCAATGGTCTTTGCCGATGATCTTGTGTCATGTGATTAGTTCAGGGATACTGAAGAAGGGACGTTTTCAGGTCTTAACTTACCCAGCCCAAAAAGAAAATACCTGTCATTTGTGAACAACCCTGATTGGTTTGAATTAAAATATAAAACATACATGAATTCAATGACCCGCTAACTGTTTTAACCTTGAAGTAGCAACATAAGATCAAAAGATCAACACAACAATCAACACAACAAGACGATGTAAGATGTAACTGCAATAAGGAAGCGGAAACAGGTTTATTAAATTGAAGAAAATGTAAGCAAGTATCACTTGTAAGGCTGAAGCTTAATTGGAATCACTCTTCTCCAAGACATGCCTTACACCTACTTCAATATATGATCCAAAAGATTTGACGCCAAAAAATTGGGGAAAAAATGGGTATCACGAAAATATGCATGTTAAGATACATAGAATAAAGTAATTGAAACGCATCAAAACCAACGAAATGAGGTATTTATCAACGGTGAAGACTATTTAAAACAAAATGAAAAGACAGAGTACCAATGTTTATAAGAGGATGATCTCTGATCCTCAATTTCTCTATGATGAACAAATTTGTGAATCAGTTCCTTTGAAAAAATTTAGGAAGTCGAGATTTCTGGAAGATTTATAAGAGTGTTTTCTATTCTGACAAACAAGGCTATCATTACTGCATTTTTATGGTGTTCGGTTTTGTGTGTTCTCTAGAAAAAAGACTGGTCTCTTTGCTGCTTTGTTTTTCACCAATTATTCTCTGCATGATTTTAGTGTTTCTATGGAAGACCTGCTTTTTCATGATGATTAAATTTGGAACTCTGTCATGATAAATGCAAGGCTCTGTATAAAATTGATCGATCTAAAGCTACTGGTTTAGATCTCCAACAGTTGTTTTGAAAAAGAATCCTTCTGAGCTATCTTTCTTGCTGTTCAAACTTTCCAATCCTTGCCTATCAAAGTCTTGATTTTCGTCTTCTTTCAGATCATGACAAATGTCGACTTCAAAGTCTTCTTCCTGTCATTAGTAAGGCCTTTGAACGACTTCTTTGTATCGTATTTATATAGTTCCTATATTCATTGTATCGATAGGCTTGCTTCTTTGTATCGCACTGAGTACCTTATGTCTGAAGCCATTCTGTATCTCTTAAATTCCACCATTAGTCCTTGCATAGAATTTGTTTCCACATCCACACAGATGATGTTCTTGCTTGAGTTCAAAGACGTGTCTGTAGCTTAATAGCTTGTATGACTTGTTTTAGTCTTTTTCATAACTTTTATCATGAGAAGTGTTCTGATGTGCTTTCATTGATGGTACCAGCTCAGTCTGTTAGACCTCATGTCATTTAAGAGGGTACATCAGTGGGGTCCCCTAAAAATCACTTAATTCTGTATGCAAAATTGCCTCAAAAATTCATCATCGTTAATTAATATTTCATGGAAAGATCGATCAAGCTGCTTATTCTGGCATTTATTTATAAAAAAGACCATTTTGCAGAAATATTTGACAATTGATATAATCATTATAAAAATAAAAAAATACTGTTTTAATAAAGCGGACGATCGTTCATTATGAGTGGTCAGTACATTCGAAATGCATGGAAACAAATACTCAATCTGCAGACAGAGCTCACTGCGCTTGCGTAGTTTGAGCGCTCAGACAAGATCCCACCGTAACTGTTTAGGCTGCGTTTGCTCCGGCAACATGGCCAGAGAGTTCTGTTTCAGCTTGTCAGAGTGATGTCTCTAAAGCTGTGTTCTGCACTGATGAGCCCACAAAGGGCGAAACGGTACTGCCTGCAGATTGAGCACATGCATGGAAACAAAAGCATTAAGAATTGAGTAAGAAACTAGAGAGAAGGTGGTAAAACCACTCAAATGTAAGTTTTTTAACAAAAATGTATTATACGAAAAATATAATGCAAAAGGTCCGCCCCAGATCTTAATGATTACCGCTCACTCCGGCTCCTGATCAGTCTCTCACTGTTCACCAGGAGAGTTATGAACGATCGAAGAAAGTAGAGAGAAGGTTATAACTTTTGCTATTATAAGAAAACACATTGTTAAGAAGATATTGTCAAATTAAAAAAGATAATCATGTCTGATTCACATCCCCTATACCATATGCTTAATGACACAAATCGTAACATTCGACATTCTTTGGCAAACAGTTTACATTTGATCTCTGTTTTCATTCCTCGTGACAATTTTTTCAAATCAGTTCTTTTTTGCATACTAAAAAGCAGGTCTGCTATTTTGTCTATCAACTTGAAGGAGAAGGAAAGCTAGTATTTATTCAAGTTATTTCAACTTTCGATTTGTTTCTGACACCAGCAACTGACGGTGCCAAATTGTTCATTGTACAACAAATCGCTTGGTAATAACTTTATGCGAAATAAGTGAGCACCTTGGTAAGTTTCCTTCTAAACACAGAAAGACTACTCTGGACGTGTTTTAACAGCTGAAAGATAAGCTGGGAAAAAATAAAAATAGAGAGAAAAATTGGAGCAACTATTTAAAGGGAGTACAAGACAACATAAAAGCAGCCTGCAAGCTAGTTATTGACTGAGTTTTCTCTTGGGTTGGAAAGATCGACCCCCTGTGGATTAAGCGGATTTGCTAACACCAGTTCTGGAGATATCTTGGAAACAATAATGAAGAAAGCACAACCGACAATAATACTGGACGCCGCTGCATCGACGAACTAGCAAATAATCTCGAATCTCGATTAGATTTGATTCAACAAAGTACCGTATTCCTTTCGGTACTTAACAAAACAGCTATTCATAATTGGAAGGTCATGTTGTTAGGATACGCCCGATGCAAACATAATGAGAAAATAGAGGCGAAAAAGTTATTCTATATTTCAAAAGGAAACCACTAAGACGACAAAAGATATTTACTGTTTTAAAAAGAAAGTGTTTTCAGTTCATCACAAACCAGCTGTTAGCGATGTGTCTGATGCTGCTGCCCCAACAATGGTAGGTTGTCGTGATGGAGCTTTCGTTATCATTATCATCATCGTTATATCGTGCTTGCTCTGACTGTCATTGCTCGGTCTTTCCAATTCTACCTATCGTCCATGGTTGCAGGGAGATATCCAATTCGACAGCTGGAGTTTTTGGATATGTTATCGAAAAAAGTACGCACAAGGCGTCCTCTTCTTGTGAAACCACGTTGATAGGGACCACGTTAAGGTTTTGTTATCGAGTTCGTGTATGCTTCTCCAGAAAGGTTCTGCTGATCTTAACCGGCTTTTTTGAAGGATGGTTGCGATGGGTGGTAGAGAACCGTAGAGGAGCTGTTTAGTTAAATGGTTTTGCTAAGAAATGTTAAGTACAGGTCACAGCATGCAGATGTAAGCTACAAGGGAAGGCTTTAAAAGTGCTCAAAGGTGAAAATCAAGATAGGGTTACAGTCCTAAGCTTCATTAAATTTAAAATAACGTATGTAAAGCCGTGAACTTTGTATAAACCAGCTCCAAGATAGAGCGTCTTTTCAAAATATTTTGTAATAATTTTTCTATCTTGGTTTTAAACAGCGATTACCGTGTTTTTTAATGAAATGTGTTGAATCAACAAGATTAATTTCCTATATGTCTAATAATTACAAAAAACCAATCGAGCCAAATCATTAATTATAATAATAATAATAATAATAATTATTATTATTATTATTATTATTATTAATATTATTATAATAGTAATTATGATGATGGTGATGGTGTTTTTCAAACAAAAACCTTAAGCAAAAACTGAGAAAAAACTAGAAGAACTTCTAAGAGTAGTCAAGCTATTTATTAATGACATCAGAAGGAAATTTGGATTAGATAAATGTACTAGACCTACATTTACCCGGGGAAATCTGTTCAGAAGTAGAGATATTAGTTTGGATATTATAACTGTAATTCAAAATCCTGAACCGGACCAGACATAGATATGTAAGTAACTGAGGGCGATGATATTCAACACTGAGCAATGAGAGATATGATTAAGAAGGAGTGCGATCGATGTGTGAGGTCGATTTAGAAACATCTTTAGCACAATTCCCAAAACCGTGTTGATGCTGTAACCTTCTTAGCAACTTTTATTGTAACATATAGTTTCAACATCATAAATTGGACTATTACAACAATACGAAAGGTTGCTTCTAAGATAAGGAAAGTATTTACCATCCATTGAGTTCAACTTCCTATGGCTGGAGTAAACAGATTCTATATCGTAAAGGAGGAGAATGAGAATTACCCAATAACAATTATTATCATTGGAAAGATCAGTTATAGAAATGGATACTGATGTAAACAACTACAATGACTGTATGCTCAATCTTGTCAACATTCATGAAAAAGGAAAAAACATGTTTTATATCTCTTAAGCTGCAAATAAGTGACTCTAGATAAGGCCGAAATGATGAAATCCAGTATTACGTCAAGTTGCGACTGTGCAGGAGCCAGAAATTATATGTCTATTTGATAGAGGGGTTTTTTGTAATTATTGTTCTGGTTTTCATTGGGATGGATAAAAGGCAACACGATAAATGCTCCTAAACATAGCAACATCTACAAATTGCTTCAAATATGTGGGGGGGGGGGGGGGGGGAAGGGGGATTAAAATAACACTAAGGTCCTCAAGTAAGCTATGGTTCATCTATCTGTCTGTAGCTATCGAGCAAATGAATAATATCTGATGGCATTTGCTTGAAAGCGTTAAGAGATGCAATTACAACTGAAAAGCAAAAACTAAAAATAGCAAACTTATGTCAAGTGTGTCTAAACATTGGTAACCGAATCTTAAAAAGACTCCCTGAAACAGAGCGAATCATATAACCTTGTAACCTGCCACCACCCTCCAAAAACGTTGCAATTTTTTAAACCTTGCAGAAAGAGACTATTTATGTTTGACTGATAAATCATTTATGATGTATTATACAGTTTTGGCTCAAAAGAGCCAAAAGGTTGGAAATCCTACTTTTTTTAGATCTTGCTTTAAAAAAGAGGTCAAAATCGTAAAATCTCGTCTGAAAAAGGTCTATCTGGGAACCCTGTTAGTTGTGCATTTTAGCGATCAATATAACATAAACGAGGCTCCTTGATTAACAGTCCAATTTCAACTTTGATTCTTTAGAGCCAGAATCACTTTCGACTTCTTTTATTATTTGCTCTTTCGTTATATCTGGAAACAGTTTTTCAAATGCGCTACCATTCTCAAACAAAATCCAGGGCTGAAAAAATACTAGTCCACTGATAGAAAACAGGTACCATTTCCCCTTGGAGAGCGATGCAAAGTATACAACAGTGTCGATCCATTGAGCTTTGAATACACCTGCGATCGACAAGCAAGAGTGCTCTGGTGGCAAATTCAGTGATTTTGTTTGTTTTATTTAATAGGGCAGACAATATTTACCTGTCTTCGATCCCCATTTGTTATTTACCCAATGGTAAATTCTTAATGTTACATGAAATTGTTTAGGGAAAATTTAAAGTTGTTTGGCTATGTTCTCATTTTCCTTTGGAGAAAAGTTTAAATCAGATTAGCCATTTGGAATTTTTCAATCCCAATTTTCAGAAAATTGGGATTATTTGAGGGATTTTGGAATTGAAGACTTCGTTTGGGATTAGAGGCAGAGTCTGGGACTATTTTGGGATTATTTACAAAATTACCAAAAAAAATTAAAACGATTTTTAAGGAGAAAGTCAGTCGGATTTCAATTGCCTGTGGAACCGTGTGAAACCGTCACAGGAAACTTCCATTGTGCTGAGACTTCCTGATTTGTTAACATTGGTCAGTTGTTGACATGTCTTTGATTTTAACATGTTTCCTGGTGAAAAAACACCTAATTCATTTCAAAAAGGTTTTTTTATTTAGAAAACATAATTTGTAAGAACTGTGGATATGTACATGTGATTGCCTGTGTTTCTTAAGTGTGATAATGTGAAGTCCTTATGTGAGGAAAAAACATCTTTCCTCTTTCTGTCTTAATTTGATTTGGCAGTCTGGCTACAAAGCCCTCCAATCCTTATATATAAGCTGCTCCTCTCGGTCATTTAATCAGTCTTGATAAATCTTGAAATAGCCATTCATCGACTCATAGAGTCCTTTTCAACTTTTAAGATCATAATAATGCCGAAATTCAAAAACTCATAGGAATCAGGTATCAAATACCGTATGGAATGGGAGAAAGAATTTCCATGGTTAACGAAAGCAACTGATGGAACTGAAAATAGGTTCTGCAAGCTCTGTAGAAAGTCTCTCCAGCCAAGGAAAAAGACCTTTCAGAAACACGCAGGGCCAACTGACCATAAAAATAGAGTTGGGGATGCAAGCACATAAAAAAATACCTTTCCTGCTGTAGCTACTACGAAGGAAAATGAGGCTACAAAGAAGGCAAAGATAGAGTTAGCTGTTGCTGTATGTTGTCATTGTTCCGTCCTGACAATTGATCACTTTGGTAAAATCATTTCACGAAATGCAATTGGTAGCCCTCTAAAGAGTTTAAAGCTTCACCGTATGAAATGCTCAAAGATAATTTCAGGTCGTACTTGTGACGGAAACAACAGGAGAAGCCCTTTTCAAAGCTGTGAAGTTGGTTTTAAAAAGAAATGGTCTCAGCATTTCAAATTGCATTGGATTTGGAAGTGATGGAGCAAGTAATGTGGTTGGTGAAAACAACTCTTTGAGGTCCAGAATATGCAACGAGTCACCAAACTGTGTACAGATAGATGTGTTGTATTTGTCACAGTCTCACACTTTGTATTCAAAAAGGCTTTGTCAAGTTACCATCTCACCTGGGCTTTATCATCTCAGAAATACCAAAATGGTTTTCGAAAAGTGCTTTTAGGCGAGATGCTTACTAGGAACTTTTTCGAGTGATGGATCCCAACTACGAAAAAACAGGAATACCAAATCCTTTTCAGAAGATGTCGGTGACAAGATGGCTTGTAAGGGGCAAAGTGCTCTACAATATTCTTGTTAACTGGAAGGGCTGAGGGTATACTTCTCTTGTACAGACCCAACTGGGAAACCAGATGCCCGATATAAAGCAAGAAAGATTGCTGATATGCTGAAAGATTATATTAACAAACTCTAGTTTCATTTTGCCACTCCAATTGTTAAGGAGTTTGAAGAGGGTAATGCTATGTTTCAAGCAATGGAGAAAGGATGCCAAGGGATGCTGCTTCAGCTCGTTGCGCAAGTCGGGGAAAGACTAAGAAGAAGAATAAAGAAATATTTTCTGTAATCAGTGGTTTGTCACCCAATGCTGTACTATCACATACAACCGTTTTCCATTTTCAACGCTTCCATTTCCGCGTTTGCTACATGTCGATTTTGAAAAAATTTGAAGTCAATACAGAAAAATAGCATGCCATGTGTGGAGTGAAGAAAGCGTTTTCCAAGAAGGAAATATTCCAACAGATGCTGTTCAGTTTTGGATCGGGATTTCAAAATATGAAGATTGTACCGGGGAGGCAATCTTACAGAGAGCTGGCTATCTATGTTTTATCTTGTTTGTCAACCCCTGTAAGCAATGTAGTGGCAGAGAGAACATTTTTCCATGCTGCATGCATCAAAACCATGCTACGCAATAGATTTTGTTTAACAATTTTTGATGCAATACTACGCGTAAGAATATCTTTGTTAATGGATGAAAAATGCTGCAAAGAATTCGTAATTACCAGCAAAATGCTTCATCAATTTAATTCTGCAACACTGTATTCCCAAGATGAAAATTAGAGTGAATATGACATTTCAGCATTGAATTCTTTGAACTAACTTTATTTTATGATACTTTTTTTTGCTGTAAGAGGCTTAATGATATATCTTTTTTGACTTCTGATAATATATATAATCTTGGTTTTGATATTTGGCTTCTTTTTTCGCATCTCTACTGAGAAAACAGTTGCGGAGGAGCAATATACAATCAGAAACTGCGTCTCTACGGAAGAGATGGTCGTTGATAATTTGGAATTGATTTGGGATTATTTGATTCTAAATTTGGTATTGGGTCCGAATTTTCATCTGGCAATCCTGGTTTAAATGGGTAAGAAAAACAACTCATTCTGATCTCAACTGTACCTGTAACTCAGTAGAAATCCCTTTTGGCAGAAGTAGTAATTATATTGGTGAAAAAAATAACGTACAGATACTTGAGTGTCAGTGAAGGAGCGGCATACAGCACGCAAAAATGGAAGAAAATGCCTCGAAATCCAAAAAATAATGCTCAATAAACAGTACACCTATTAAGAAGAGCACTAACTATCTAAACACATCTCTTCGTTACACTGATTTAAACGTTTTATATTTCACTTCCTTTTATAATGTTTAATTAATATTCCTGAATTGTATAAATTGTAGATTTTTTTCTATACTTTTATACCTTTTTTGTCTTTTTATAACATTTTTCATAAATCTTTTAGAACTGAATTTTTAAATAATTTTAAAAGAAAAAATTTTAAAAGAAAAAATTTTAAAAGAAAAAATGAGAGAAAATATTTCAGAAACAAAAAAATTTCCTTATGTTATTCACCCTAGATCATTTGTAGTGACCGGGAATGATCTTATAAACCAAATTGAAAAGAATATTTATAATAATAATAAAAATAATAATAATAATAATAATAATAATGATAATAATAATAATGATAATAATAATAATGATAATAATAATAATGATAATAATAATGATAATAATAATAATAATAAAAAAAACGGTTAAAGCATTCAGTGATGATATAGGAATGGAGTTCGGTCTCGATAAGTGTGCGAAAGCCACTGATTTAGATGAAGGTACTGTGATAAAAGAACTAGAACAAGAGGGAACCTATAAATACTTAGGTATAAATGAAGGAGACGGCATACAACATTCAAAAATGAAAGAGAAGATTAGAAAGGAATGTATTAGACGAGTGAGATCTATTATGAAAACTGAACTGAATTCCAAAAATAAAATAACAGCTATAAATTCTCTTGCAGTGCCGGTTGTTAGCTATAGTTTTAATATCATTAATTGGAATCTGAGTGATCTTCAAAAGCTAGATACAAAGATAAGAAAGCAACTAACATGTAACAGAATGCATCACCCCAAGTCAGACGTTGATCGTTTGTACCTCCCAAGAAATAAAGGAGGCAGGGGAATGATCCAGTTAGAACTTTCTTACAAGACATCCACCATTGGCCTTGCAAAATATCTTGATTTAACAGACGATTGGATGCTCCAACTTGTCAATAGACACGAAAATTCAAAAAGACTTCACTCGATTCTCAAAGAATCAGGAAAATTTTCTGAACAATTTGGTATTGATTTAAATGCAGAAACTCCACCATCCCCAACGCTAGCTGCTAAACAAACCAAGCAAAAAGCTAAGAAAAGTGGTTTGGACAAACTCGAGTCTCGGTGGCAAGAAAAACCCCTCCACGGACAGTTCGCAGCCCGAAGCAATAACGCTGATGTAGATAAAGTAGCAACCCATCAGTGGCTGAGGAGCTCCGGACTGAAAGGGGAAACAGAGGGTTTTATTCTTGCCGCTCAGGATCAGAGTCTGTTTACCAGAAACTACCAGGCCAATATCTTACACAATGGTGCCACCCCGGAGTGTAGGTTTTGTGAAAATGGAACTGAAACCATTGACCACCTTATCTCAGGCTGCTCAGTATTAACATCAAATGAGTATAAAAATCGCCATGACCGAGTAGGCCAATATCTGCACTGGAAAATATGCCAACATTTTTCCATTGATACGCCATCAAATTGGTATGAACACCACCCTACTCCGGTCACAGAAGGTAAAGACGTGACAATTCTCTGGGACTTCCCAATACAAACAGATCGCACTATACAGGCGAACCGTCCTGATATTGTCATAAAAAACAAGAAAGACAACACCTGCTTGTTGATTGACATGAGTGTCCCTTCTGATAGGAATGTTTCTGCGAAGATTTTCGAGAAACTTTCTAAGTATAAAGATCTAGAGATTGAGATAGGTAAAATGTGGCATCTGAGGACAAAGACAATACCAGTGATTGTTGGAGCATTGGGTCTTATTAAGAAAGGAACTGACACCTTCCTGAAGCAAATACCGGGTGAACCCTCATTGCAGGAAGTGCAAAAAATTGTTTTGAATGGCACTGCCCATCTTCTTAGGAAAGCCCTCTCCATTTAATTGTTGCGAATTGATGTTTGTGGTTTTGTCAGAAAATGATTTTTATTATGTTTTGACCGGTTTGAATGACACCCTTCTTGTGCACCTTAAAAGTTTTTGTTACCCAACTTCCCTCACCCTAGGTCACTGGTAGTGACTCGGTGTTGGATTTTAAAATATCAATTCTAAAGAATTTTTCAATAATAATAATGATAATAATAATAATAATATGTTAGGTTCAAAAATTGAATATTAAACCTAACATAGTGGACATGCAGAAGACAGCTTTATTAGGAACAGCTAGAATCCTAAGAAAAGTTCTTGAGATGTGAAAAATAGGAGAAAGTACCTTATTAGCCCTAGGTCATTAGTTGTGACTCGCCTAATAAGGAGAATTACGGTATAAAGATCAGCCAGTTAAAATTTTTTCAAAATAATAATAATGATGATGATGATGATGATGATGATGATGATGATGATATAAAAGTAAAAGATAAATATTTTTTTACCTTTTACAGGTAACTAAAATTAATTTTATGTAGCAAAATTTAAAGTCTTCAGAAATATAAGCAAAATAAAATCTGAAAATAATATAGATGAATAGGATTTAGTAAAAATGATCTGATTAAGAGCGTAGGATGGATACTTCAGGTTGCATAAGGAGCATGTGCCTATGATAGACATAAGCACTGATTGGAACCCAGTTTCATATACATATGTTTTTCACTTCTCAAAAAATAATAGTGTACACTAAACTGAGATCAAAACCAGTGTTTGTGGCTGTTATCTTGATATGTACTAAAAACCTGAGTAACCAATACTAAACCAAATCATTTGTTTACGTCTTTTACCCAAAATAAAGCTTTAAAGCCACCTTAGCACAGAAAGTTCCTTTTTGTCTCGGCACTTTTGAATATTTTTAGTTAATTCGTTTCTTCCCTTTCCCAATTCTAGCTCCCAAAGCAAGTACAAACCCAGCAGTACGCCACTTATTACCGAGAAACAAATTGGACGCATTACTTCCAGGGACGTGGTCAGGGTTTAAACCACAAACTTCTTGCATAGTTATCTATTGACTGAGCCGCTAGGCTACTACGGCATTTTGCAACCATATCGTTCACATGAGTGCACTATTCTTGTCCTAAATGTACCGATGGACATCTCATCCAAATTCAGTCCAACCGGACTGGGTTTCCTCTTTCAGCATTCTATTGTGGAATACGGTGACGAACTGAAGTAAGCGAGAAGTAAGGTTGAAGTAAGAGACGCAAAGAAACGGTCTTAATTGGTTTTTTCAAGTAAATTAGAAATTCCCGTTACTTCGTGCATAAAACAGAGGAATATAGTAACACTACTTTTCAAAAGATAAATCTTTTAAATATGGAATTCGATAAAGCTCCAAAAACTGAGGAAAAGGACGAAGGAGAAAATTGTGTACAACAAGAAGGATAGGATGACAGAACAAAAAAAATGTCTGTGGTCAAGAGTAAAGGATAACAGACAAGGAGGTGGAAAAAATGTCATTGCAATAGCAAACGATGGCCAGGAATAAAAGAAAGAAACAAAGAAAGTGTTAGAAAAAAAGAAAATTTTCTGTGTATATTCCAAATTTCTGTCATCTTTTGAAACTTTTGCACCTCTAAAATTTTCATAGTCTTTTCTGTGCTGATAATTTTTCTATTTTAATAACCCGTCATTGGACACGCTTCTAAGGCTTAAGAAATGAAATGGAACGAAGTAAGGTGAATAATGAAGTCTTATGGTAGAAGTTTAATTGCCACTCTTTACGCTATGGGATTTCGAATAAATTTTATTACCGTCTTTTTACCTTGGTAACAATCATATAGAGCAGTCTATTTCTTTGTTATGTAGATGCAGCAAATATCTAAATCGCATTAAGAAGATCATTTTCTCTACGTAATTGTGAAGGAAATGATCTACTGACAGTGCACTAATGTTGTAGCAATATCATTAATATTTTAACGAAATAAGTTTTTTTCTCAGAAGAAATATCTTAAGGGCAACTGACTATGGGCATGCACAGTCAATGCCGAAAATAATTATTTAGCATTGATTGACGCACTACAGGGGATTCTGAATGGTAAGGAAATTAAAGAACAATAAAGCTTTAGTATTGCGCCATATTGGAAAAAACACCAGTTTAATTGCCAAGGGTCCATTTAGCAAAATAGAGGATAAAATTACTGTTGCCATGAACTTAGCAAATTCTGTCAATTAAAACAAGACTCTTATACAATTGATTTAAACAATATAAATTGCTTTACCTTTGCTTAAATCTCTTAGTTTTTATGTCAAGTTTTATTCAAATACATATTTTGTAACTCTCAAAAAGGCAAATTTCTTTCATTTTTCTTGTTGTTGTATTAATTTGTTTTTTAAATAAAATATTTTTTCCCCCAGTCTGAGGTCTGATCTCATGTCTAGCAGTGTTATGCTATTTTATGACTCCTAAGCTTGATTTTCACTTTACTGGGTCAGGCTGGATGGAGCTAGATCGCACCAGATTTAAATCCATGCACGCGCAATTTTCTAGGCTCTAGATCGATCCAAAACGGATTAGAAAGAACTAAAAAATAATGTAACTATTTCTTACCTGATTCTGGTTTGACCAGACTGGATAAGCTTTAAGGGCAATGAAGAGCCAATATTTGATCATGTGACTTTCAATTCTTGAGGACACCCACTTTAGCAGTAGAAACATTTACAAACTGCAATAGTGTATACGATAATTTAGAGAAGTTACGAGAATAGCATTTTACAATAATGGGAGACCAACAAGAAAAACGTTTGAACTGATTTGTAAATGAAAGAGACTACGATCTTGTTGAAAACCCTCAAAAACAACTACAAAAAATATGGAAAGGAGCGCTTCGACCGCTTGAGCAGCAAAGCCAAGGGGTTGACAATGAGAGAAAAGCAATGTTTGATATGTCACCTTTTTAAACAGCTTTCTTCTCCTTGAAAATTCTGAACTTTATGGACTCAGAGGAAGCCATAGATGTAAGAGCTTTATCATGTCATGAGTCGTAAGCTTTTTCTGAGCTACGTTTCGAGAGATACTTCTCCCATCGTCAGGCTCTTACATCTATAGCTTTCTTCTCCCTTTGACAAAGAAAAGGAAAGACCTTTGTACTAGATAACACAAAAAAAAAATCGAATAAGAATGGTACTTCTATAAATTCATTGGGCCTTTGTCATTAATCAAGTCAAAAAATGTTTGTAAATTATAAGCCCTTAATTCTTTGTTTTATGAATTTGGTAAAATTGATGAGAACTTTTTCAGTTGTCAGAGTAGTAAATAAATGGTTCACATCATTTTTCATTTCTGATGACCTCCGTCAAAGAGGTTATGTTTTCGCCTAGGTTTTACCCTTTCACCTTTCTCCTTTCTCCTCGTTTGTCTGTTAGTCTGTCACTTTGTTTACCTGTTTGTCTGTCTGCTTTCTTGTCTGTTTGTCTTGTCTGCCTGTTTGCTCTTCTGTTTTTTTGCTTGCCTGTTTTCTGTTTGTGTGCAAACTAACTCTAAAACTCATAAACAGATTTGGATGTAATTTTTGTAACAGGTCAGTGTTTACCAAAACTTAAGTCAGAAGAAATAACCATCAATCAACAATGATTGAGGTTATAGTTTTTTAACACACAGATTACATATAAATGTCACTTGCACACCACTATTGAATGAAACTATTACTCATAAGGAAATATATTTGCTGTAAAAAAAATTAAAGAACATTTGATAATACCTTAAAATACCTGACATTATAGCTACCAATACTATGACTACTGCTGCAACTGCTATAATAGTAGTAATATTAAAACAAATACTACTAAAACCACTGCAACTACGCCTGCTAAAACTACTGTTAATACTGTTATTTCTACTGCTCCTACCATTGTTACTGTTACTGCCACTATTACTGCTACCACTAACAATACTAGTCCCAATACCACTTCCATACTTCCTCTTTTTACTTTTCCTTATCCTCCTATTAATACGACACTGCTACTACTTCTGGTACTGGTACTACCTTTCCTCCTTCTTCTCCTCCTCCTCCTCCTCCTACTACTACTACTTCTGCTGCTACCACCACTACCATCTCTACAGTGACACGATTTCTACCACAGCTGACACTAGTACTTTTATTACTTCTATCACCTCTATCTCTTTCACTACAACAACTACTACTACTTCTACTTCTACTACTGTTACTAGGTCAGCTACTGATAATAATATCACTACTCCCAGTGCGACGAATACTTGTACAACAACAACCACTACTACTACTATCGTTGCCAATACTGGTACTACTAGCACCATCACCACTACTCCTGCTCTTGCAACTAAAGCTACACTCTTTATCACTGCTACTACTACTGTTACTACTACCACTGTCTTTACCAATGTTACATCCTGTGGTCTTCAGGGGGTAACACAAAGAAGTGAATGGAAAGAATAACTAAAGAAAAATGTGGATTAGTAATACAACCTAATCTATTGAAGAGTTATTAGATATTAATAAAGAATAGTTCTCACCTGAATAATTATCATCTCCCAATGTCCCGAATATGGAACGGTCTGAATACAGATATATTTTTGAAATTCCAAACAATTAAGTATTCCTAGCCCAAAAGTAAACTTTACCTGATATCTACAAAGTATTCAAGATCATAGCTCCAATACAAATGACTGATACAATCTTGTATTATATTTAATATTTCCTCTTCAAAATAATACATTGACTAAAGCCCTTGGTAGGAAAAGGATTATTCATAATCCTTAATGTAAAAATATTTAAAAAAACACAATCCTTACATTTGCCATTCTTCTGAGTGACCTCATTTGAATACAGCAAATCAGAATGTACATTGAATAAATGTAGTAATAATAATCAAAGCAGTTTTGTCTTTTATACGCCACTACCACTACTTCTAATATCACTTATAATTCTTTCTTCCTCCTCCTTCTCCTCCTCCTTCTCTTTTTATTCATACGACTAAGACTGCTACTATTACCGCCACCACTGCTACTACTACTACTACTTCTACTTCTTCTTCTACTACTACCACTGACACTATTAATTCTACTGTTACTTATTAAAACTGTTATTACTACTATTGACACTATTACTTCCATTACTAGTACTGGCACTGCTACTACTATTACTGCCACTACTACTACTACTACTACCACTGTCTTCTTTACAACGACTCTACTTCTACTACTACTACTATTAGTACTATTAGAGCTATTACTACTACTACTATTACTACTACTACTGACACTACTACTACTACTGACACTATTACTACTACTACTACTACTAC
>RDPX01000216.1:992338-1005768 GCA_003991215.1 Morbakka virulenta
TTTTTTTGCTTGCCTGTTTTCTGTTTGTGTGCAAACTAACTCTAAAACTCATAAACAGATTTGGATGTAATTTTTGTAACAGGTCAGTGTTTACCAAAACTTAAGTCAGAAGAAATAACCATCAATCAACAATGATTGAGGTTATAGTTTTTTAACACACAGATTACATATAAATGTCACTTGCACACCACTATTGAATGAAACTATTACTCATAAGGAAATATATTTGCTGTAAAAAAAATTAAAGAACATTTGATAATACCTTAAAATACCTGACATTATAGCTACCAATACTATGACTACTGCTGCAACTACTATAATAGTAGTAATATTAAAACAAATACTACTAAAACCACTGCAACTACGCCTGCTAAAACTACTGTTAATACTGTTATTTCTACTGCTCCTACCATTGTTACTGTTACTGCCACTATTACTGCTACCACTAACAATACTAGTCCCAATACCACTTCCATACTTCCTCTTTTTACTTTTCCTTATCCTCCTATTAATACGACACTGCTACTACTTCTGGTACTGGTACTACCTTTCCTCCTTCTTCCCCTCCTCCTCCTCCTCCTACTACTACTACTTCTGCTGCTACCACCACTACCATCTCTACAGTGACACGATTTCTACCACAGCTGACACTAGTACTTTTATTACTTCTATCACCTCTATCTCTTTCACTACAACAACTACTACTACTTCTACTTCTACTACTGTTACTAGGTCAGCTACTGATAATAATATCACTACTCCCAGTGCGACGAATACTTGTACAACAACAACCACTACTACTACTATCGTTGCCAACACTGGTATTACTACCACCATCACCACTACTCCTGCTCTTGCAACTAAAGCTACACTCTTTATCACTGCTACTACTACTGTTACTACTACCACTGTCTTTACCAATGTTACAGCCTGTGGTCTTCAGGGGGTAACACAAAGAAGTGAATGGAAAGAATAACTAAAGAAAAATGTGGATTAGTAATACAACCTAATCTATTGAAGAGTTATTAGATATTAATAATGAATAGTTCTCACCTGAATAATTATCATCTCCCAATGTCCCGAATATGGAACGGTCTGAATACAGATATATTTTTGAAATTCCAAACAATTAAGTATTCCTAGCCCAAAAGTAAACTTTACCTGATATCTACAAAGTATTCAAGATCATAGCTCCAATACAAATGACTGATACAATCTTGTATTATATTTAATATTTCCTCTTCAAAATAATACATTGACTAAAGCCCTTGGTAGGAAAAGGATTATTCATAATCCTTAATGTAAAAATATTTAAAAAAACACAATCCTTACATTTGCCATTCTTCTGAGTGACCTCATTTGAATACAGCAAATCAGAATGTACATTGAATAAATGTAGTAATAATAATCAAAGCAGTTTTGTCTTTTATACGCCACTACCACTACTTCTAATATCACTTATAATTCTTTCTTCCTCCTCCTCCTTCTCTTTTTATTCATACGACTAAGACTGCTACTATTACCGCCACCACTGCTACTACTACTACTACTTCTACTTCTTCTTCTACTACTACCACTGACACTATTAATTCTACTGTTACTTATTAAAACTGTTATTACTACTATTGACACTATTACTTCCATTACTAGTACTGGCACTGCTACTACTATTACTGCCACTACTACTACTACTACTACCACTGTCTTCTTTACAACGACTCTACTTCTACTACTACTACTATTAGTACTATTAGAGCTATTACTACTACTACTATTACTACTACTACTGACACTACTACTACTACTGACACTATTACTACTACTACTACTACTACTACCATTACTACTACTACTGACACTACTACTACTGACACTATTACTACTACTACTACTACTACTACTGACATTATTACTTCCATTACTACTACTGTTACTATTACAACTGTTACCACCTATTGATGCTACTACTTCTTCTACTACTAGTGCTGCTGCTACTCCTTTCACTACTACTATCAATACAACCCCACTGTTGCTGCTACTCCTACCACAACAAGTACTACTACAACAAGTACTACTACAATCTCTACTACGACACCTCTACTACTTCTGCTACTAGTAATACTTTTCCCTTCTATTACTAAACTACTGCTGCTGCCACTACTACTGCTNCCACCTCTACTACCTCTGCTACTAGTAATACTTTTCCCTTCTATTACTAAACTACTGCTGCTGCCACTACTACTGCTACTACTACTACTTCTACCATTATTACCACCACTACTACTACTATTGCTACTACTATTACTTCTACTGCTATCACTAGTACTACTGCTGCTTGTACTATAACTACTACTATAAGTTCTGCAACAATAACCCCTATTGCTATTACTACTTTAACAACTATTGTTACTGTTACTATTGATGCTGTAATTTCTACTTTTACTAATGTTATTAATGCTCCTTCTACTACGCCTTCTACTACTACCACCACCACTACTACTACTACCACTATCATTGGTACCACTATCATAAAACTAATACTGTCACAGTAAACACTACTGCTGTTGAAACGGCCATAATTTTGCTACTGAAATCAGGGCTATCTTTACCACTGTTTCTTTTACTATAGCTGCTACATCTTCTGCAACCACTTTACGTTTGTACGTTTCCAATTATGATTTCTTTTCTGTAACTTTTCTATTGCTGCTACTTACTCAAGCATTAATACTGTTATTATTACTACTGCTCTCGTTATTTTTACTACTAACACTAATCATTGGGAGTACCACTACTATTACTATTACTACTACTATAACTACTGCTACGCTATTAGCATTACTACTATTACTATTATTACTATCACTCCTGCGGTGACTAATTTTACTACTCCCGCTACCACTACCACGGCTGCTAACTGTTACCTAATGGGTGCTGGATTTCTGTTTTTGCCTTCCTGTCTTTCTGTCAATGAGGAGGATGGGTAGTGTGTGTGTGTGTGTTTGTGTGTCTCTCTCTCTGTGTGTGTCTGTGCCAGTTTCTCTCGGTGTCAGTCTCTCTGTCTGTCTGCATCTGTCTGTCTCTCTGTCTCTGTGTGTGTCTCTCTCTGTGTCTGTCTGTCTGTCTTGTTTCTCTCATTGTGTTCCTGTTAGATGTATTTCATTCAATACTGTTCTATATAACATTTTGATTAGACTCTCTTCATTATCTTTTCTTAGTAGGGAAATTGTACTTTTCCTGGCTGCAGCTAATTTGAGAATTGTTATCTTACTTAATAGCTTCCAAGAGTTTTCACTTGTTTTAAAAAGTAAAATCTTTTTTTAGGGTTAAATTGAATTACTTTTACAAAACAATGTGGAAATATTAATTAATTATTGTAAGCTGGTACTTTCAATTAGTCTTCAACATTTTTCATTTTCCCCCTTAATTAAATAGTCTCATGTATAGTGAAAAGGGTAGTAGACTATTGTTTCATTCATTGCCTTGGGTTATCACATGAACAACATTTTGAATTAATTCCAGGGGGTTATATCCTTTACATCCATATATAATAATTTACTTGGCAGTAGCAGTTAGTACTCTATTAGTTAATATTACTAGTTTATTTAATTATGAAGATTTTAAAGGTTTTTTTAGCCAAAAAATGTTATTGCCTCGGTACTTCTATCTCCCCCCTTCTAATATGCCTGGTATGGCTAAAAATACCCTTTTTGAATATTGTGTGAGTTCTTTTGTCAGTTATAAGTGTAATCTATCCAATGCTTAAAAGGGTCAGGAAAAGTAGATCACTAAATAAACAATAAAATAAACCAGCAGCATAATATGACATTTATAGAAATCAATAATCTAAATTAACCTAAATTGGTTTATAATTAACCTTACTTCTTCTTTCATATATCGCCTATTATCCCTTGAAACTCTTCAAACAAACCCTATTCTTTATTTAAAACAGCTTACTTCCAAGAACCTTGATCTTAACAACGAATGTCTGGGAGAATGGCAGGTATAAAAGTATCCCATTTAACTTGGTGTCTGCATAATTAATAACTTTAACTAATTCTCTGACCCAGTAAACATTATGATATGACCTCTACTATTAGATTGTAATTAACACTCACCCAATATGGAAAATGACTGAATCCCCCAAAATATGCTTTATGGAGAGCTTCGCTCTGAGAGGAGAGCCATTGGAGGGTCACAGCTAGCATTAAGTGACCAAGGTAGACATGAGAGCCACCAGGATGAAAAGGTGGTCCTGGAAGGGCCTATTCGATGACAGCTCAAAGTGAAGCAGAGCCCTGATTCAGCTATGTCTTTTGTAGCATTTCTAACCATAAAAATAATGGCATTGAAATCCAAATATCATATGTCATTTGCTAATCAGAAATAGTTACTCTTGTTTGCGGATGTAAGGAAGACCGTGTTTTTTCCATTAAGCGTCTACCTCAAGCTTGCCACCCCAAATCGCCTTCTATTTAAGCCCAATTATGGGGTAATAGTCTGAGGTGCTTATTCGAAAAAAGGTGGCATGTGTTGCGATATTTTAGGACTTTTCATATTAAGGTAAACGTGATCTAGCTATTAGGCATAGCGCCATCTGAGTAGAGTAACCATGAAGGGTAGGCCAGAGGAAGAGAGAACCTTAGCGATGAGATGTTTGACTGCCAGAAAATTCTCAGGATGAGGTTGAGACTTCTCAGATGGACGGTGTTCAATTGCCCTCTTGCCTGGTACATGTGATCCATGTCTTGCTGCCGTAAAGCAGCGTGGTGATGATGTAAGCATGATACGTCATCTTCTGGATCCTCACTGTCAGCTTTGGATTTTTCCTCATTCAGAATGTGAGGCTAGCAACAGTTGTGGCCTTTCCGATCCTCTTCTCGATTTCGACTGTCAAAGGAAGGTACAGAAAAATAATTTAAGCGACGAGATGTATCAACCTTAGACATTAAAATATTTAAATCATATAATGGAGAAAAGGACTTAGAAGCAAATAAGTTCCAAAATATAGCTGTCCGATAACATCAACTATATTCATAGAAAGAGATACTACAATGAGATGCAACAACTGTATAAGTATAAAGACATTGAGAGAAACGAGTCACACGAAATGCAACAAACTGAGCTGGTTTCAACGAGGAAAGCTTATTACAACACTTTCCATGATGATATCTATAGAAAAGACCAGCCACATTTGGTCGATGAGGCAAAGATTAAGTGTAGCAGCAAAATTCGGAGCTATCAAGTTACAAACAAATCTATGAAGTCGCTCAAGGACTTCAAGATGAGATAGGAAAGCATATGTCTATATGTGACAACAGTACTTTGTGCAAGAACGTATGGTACATTTATAGAGGTACAAGATATACTTAAGCGTACGGTACTTTCTAGCGTGAAACGAAGAACCAACGTTTCGAAAAAAAGTAGACACTAACCCATTTCCTGATAGCCTGACAATCAGGCTCAAAATCTTCAGCATGTTTGAGTTTTCTTTGCTAAGTTGCCTTGTGGGCAGTGTCAGAGTGCAAGTTAGTCTTATCATCATTGATATGGATTATTTGAAGTAAGGACATCATTGATGTAAAGAAAGAGGCGAGTTTGACCAAGATTACAACCTTGAGGAACAAAACCGTTAATGAATACTTATCAGGTATAATTACGTCCAAGGTGACAGGCATTTCAAATAATCTGAAAGAAAGGACTGAATTCTTTGATAGACCTTTCCCTCAAATATCATAACCAGAAAGCTTGTGAAGCAACCCAACGTTCCACTGTTTATCAAAATACCTTGGAAATAACCAAAGATACAGCACGTCCTTTAAACCCTTAACCAGTGTTGTTGATAATTTGTTGAAAGATCTTTCTAAGGACATAAAGAAGAATTATAGGCCGACATTTGCAAAGACCAGACGGATAGACTTCATTCTTGAGGAGAGGACTACATTACAATTGTTCCAAGAAGAGAGAAAACAAGACTCCGATATTCAATTGAAAAGTTTGAAGAGCTCAGAAGCACACTTTTTCAAGACAATAACGAAATTGGATCAATACCAAAAGATTTAGATCATCAAATCCATGACAAATTTTTGCAATCAACTTTGGTTTCAAGATAACAGACTCCAAAATCTGATCAGTTATGAAGGAAAATCGGTCAAAGAAACACCAGTGTCATTAAGAGACCAATTGGCAGAGAGCAATTTACAAAAATATCAGCCTTTCCCTTTTTTTACTTCCTGAGGAAGTAAAAAATCCCGGAATACCATAAAAATTAGCCCAATAAGCTATTTATAAGAAGAATTTAAAACACCGTTGTAAATCTTCCAGAAATTTTGACTTCCAAGGTTTTGGAAAGGAATATATTCAATTGTTCGTTCTAACTAGATTTAATATTAGAAATAACTCTTTTACAAGCATTGCTAGCTCATCTGAAAGAAACCGGAGATTCATAAGTTCATCATGTTGAAATTGAACATAGAAGGGATTTAGACGAAGCATGAAAGAAGGACAATGAGCATTGAGCCACTGAGGAAGAAGATGAGATACAAATATTTCAATACAAACCCGATCCCATTCCGTACTTTCAGTTTTATCAACAGAACCTGATTCCACAGAAACGTATCCCTAACAAATATAACAAAGACATTGGGGAAATTAATCCCAGTCAGCCTGACCAAATTAAAAGTCTCAAGATGATGTGATTATCAAGAAGAGTTAAAAAATTGTTTTAACCTTTTGAGTGAGAACAACACGATCAGAAGATCCATTAGGAAGTAAAGCTGAAATGTACATTGCTCAAGAAAAAAGTAATAATTGATCTAAAAGAGAAAGTTTTCCTGATTCTAAATCAGAAAAATCTCGTTGGAACATCAACAAGCTGCCCACGATCATCAGAAAAGTAACTAACTTCTACAGATCTGTCAGGGCAATGGGAATGAGTTAATCAGGTCTTGCGATGATAACTAGACTCTTCGCCAGACACAAAGATGGTGATAGTGTGATGCTTGACAAGAGCCTTATCAATGGAGTATTATACTCTCTCAATAACTGAGCAACATCATAAAATAGAGATCGGTACAAGGAAAATGGATTCAAAGTGGTTTGAAGAAAAGTCAATCTAAAAACCAATCTTTTAGATTCAATTTCTTGTTCCCCAACAGCTGGAAGACCCTGTCGGGGCAAGATAGCAAGACCATGAAGATATGTTGTACAAGTCTGGTTGAAACAAAGGTAAAAACCATCACAATTAAACTGTTGGTAGCATTAGTAAAATCTCTTTTACTAACGCTTGGGATCAAGACCAAGAATACAATGACAGCCAGAAAGAATATAAACTTTTACAAACTATAAAAACTGAAACGAAGGCTTCTGAGATTACTGAAAGCTAAGGAGATACCAATGTTTGAAGCTTACAAATTTTTTTCGTGTCCATGTAGAGCCAGCACTGCCACATCTTGAGATCATTCTCTGAGATGTGGAGTCGGTTTTGCCCCCCCCCCCCGATCCTTTGCTCTCCTTGACCACTAAAGGTCTGTGGGGGTATCGTGAGCTACCTTTTGGCTGAGGTTTTCATGGGAAAATAGAAAATAGAAATAGATATATGAAACTATCACACAGACACAGATCATCAACAGACCGACTAACCGAGTCCTATATTGAGAAGAAAGGGTGTCTTAAACAGCGAGACAGGAGAAAGGGGGAACATCCTTCCATATGATAAACATGAAGGGTGGCGATGAGGTGACGCTACTATCCGTCTTTTTTATCAACCCACCATCTCTTGAAGGGCTGTCAAACAATGCTAAAGAGGCCCATTCTCACTATGAGGAATACAATCTTCCAAGACACCAGTCTGGTGATTGAAGATCCCAGGGTCAAAAATGGTAAAATATTTGGCGAGGGTACCTTCTCAAGTGGAGTAATAGCATTCTTTTAGCTAGATACGGAGCTTATTTACTGAAAAATAAGATCAACAGAGGCTGGTCGTTCAAAAAGGTGTGTTGCAAGCAATGCGATGCGTAATTTTCACAGATGGTAATACATTTGTCTTAGTATTTAAAAAGGTGTTAAGAAAATTTTGTTCCTTTAAAAATATTAATACTTGCTTAACTTGCCTACTTAAATACCACGCCCAAATGTTTTTCCAGTCGAGAAAAAACCCCTAAATCTCACAGATAATCGCAAGACGTTTTTAAATTTTGCTTCAAAATTTAATTAAAAAACCCCTGTTTTCCATGAAAATGGTCACAACATTTGTATTTATTTCAGGCTTAAAAGTGTCCACAACAAGTCCAGCCTCTGTCACGACATCTGCTTTTTTTGTCACTTTCCAACAGTGTATTTGGCTTAAGTTCGTTACAACAAGAACAGCTGCTTCCTTTAGCGGTAAAATTAGTCCG
Source organism: Morbakka virulenta (assembly GCA_003991215.1). NCBI lineage: Eukaryota > Metazoa > Cnidaria > Cubozoa > Carybdeida > Carukiidae > Morbakka > Morbakka virulenta. The sequence goes on from RDPX01000216.1 coordinate 1,000,732, forward strand.
ACACATCCAATAATTATGCTGGTGTCATTTGAAGTTTTGGTGTTGTTTAAGTGTTGCTTGGGTTTGACAGACATCTCACCCTTTCTCAGTCTACCAAAAAAAGAACTTGCTGATCCTGATTGGACACCATGTCTAGCGCGGTCCTTTCTGTGGTTAAAAAGTGACAATTGGTTTTACAAATGATTTAATATCTTTCAAGTGGAGCAAAATAATGATGCAGTGAAAGCCATGTATTGCAATTAGTGATGGTTGGAATAAAGGGATTCTTAAAACTAACCATTTCCGTTTGGCCATCAGAGATATTCTTGTTTTTTTCATGATCTTTAGAAAGACTCCCTCAAATACAGCATGATACATGCACTCTTTGTGTTTTCGTTCTCCCTGTCTTTGTTATAGAAGTAACAGTCCTTGAAGCAAGGCTAAATTACCCCCTTCTGTATTCTGGGTTGATTGTCACCTGCCATTCTCAATGTCACCTTCATTTTGTTTCTATAATTTTGGAAACAATATAATTTATGCAACTACTCTTCCTAAACCCCTCCCCCTCCCCCACCCTCTCCCCCCAAACACAAGCGCAGATACTTACACCAGAAAAGGTTTTTTTAACTTTACTGCAGCTAAAATTCTCCCATTTATCACAACAGGTTCCTACCATTGGCTGCTGAGCAGCCAAATTCATGACCATTACTTTATGTCTCTTGCGTGTGCTGGAAAAACGACGTTTCCTTGAGGCACCAGCGTTGATTTTGAATTTTTGATATTCGTTTAACTTTTGTCGGAGAACAATGGTAAAAGAGGATCGCAGTGAAGACTTGGTGAGTCATGGGCTGCTTTGGCCAAATTAATCGAGAAAAAAAGAACATAGTGGGGAGGAGAAAGGTGAAAAGACAGGTAGCTAGCCAGCCAGATAGATAAATACATAGATACACATATAGATGCATGGATGGACAGAGCGATAGAAAGAAAGATAGATAGATAGAAAGAAAGAAAGATAGATAGATAGATGGATGGATGGATAGATAGATGGATAGATAGATAGATAGATAGACAGATAGATAGGTAAATAGATGAATGGATAGATAGATGGATAGATAGATGGATAGATAGATGGATAGATAGATGGATAGGTAAATAGATGGATGGATAGATAGATGGATAGATAGATAGATAGATAGATAGATAGATGGATAGATAGATAGATAGATAGATAGATAGATCGATCGATAGGTAGATAGATAGATAGATAGATAGATAGACAGATAGATAGATAGATAGATAGATAGATAGATAGATAGATGGAAAGATAGATAGATAGATTCATAGATAGATAGATAGATAGATAGATAGATAGATAGATAGATAGATAGATAGATAGATAGATAGATAGATCNAACAAGCTCGTGGACCAGCGACTTTGACCGCTCGGTCATCCTGGCATGCAGGCAGTATCCTCAATTGGTCCAGGTAGGTATTTGATGGTCACGCAACGCGTCTTTTTCCTTGTTGAGGTCTCCAAAATAAAAGATCGCTCACAACTCTTTCTTTTTCGTTTTCTTTTTTAAAGTTCCAAAGTCGCCCGCACGGGGAATCGAACCCGTAACCTTTTGATTACGGTGTGCTGCATCCAATTTGTTTCTCCATAACAAGTAGCAACTTGTGTTAATTTATTTTTGTTTTCAAAGATGGAATTGAAAGAGGAGAAAAACTACAATTAATGGTTTCTTCTTTATTGATAAACAAGTCCCAGCAGAAGCCTGGCCAACTAGTGTAGAGAACTAGTGTAGAACAGAAAGTCGTACAACGTTTAGGAATTTTGTTATTTTGTCTACTAGCATTTTTAAACAGTACTTATGTTCGATTATAAATTTGAACGTACAACATTTCTGAACTTATTAGGGAAGTTACGGACAAATTTGTAAGATAGATGGATAGATAGATAGATAGATAGATAGATAGATAGATAGATAGATAGATAGATAGATAGATAGATAGATAGATAGATAGATAGATAGATAGATAGATAGATAGATAGATAGATAGATAGATAGATAGATAGACAGATAGATAGATAGATAGATAGATAGATAGATAGATAGATGGAAAGATAGATAGATAGATAGATAGATAGATAGATAGATGGATAGATAGATAGATAGATAGATAGATAGATAGATAGATAGATGGATAGATAGATAGATAGGCAGATCAATCGTTAGAAAATTTCAATTTAAAATTACCCACTTTACCTGGTACGTCCCCTGTACATAAACATAGGTGGCACCCCCATCCCCCCCTGCTTACGTACAGAGCAAACCTCTGTTGACGAATTCATTTTGTCGTTGCCGGGTTCGTTTTCAGTTTGATCTTGTGTTGTGTTCTAACGCACCAGGAATGGTTGATATAAAAGAAACAGATTGGAAGGACATGGCTGCTTCCTCAGTTTCAATTGGTTCTTTGCGTACACTTCCGACAGGTTCCCTATCACGTGATCCAACCACTAGGCAGCAGAACAAAGCCGATGACCGAGAAAAGACAAATGCCAGCTTGTTTTGTATTTGAGCAACCAGACGGTGAGGTGGGAATTCATATTCCATCTAGTCGATCCAGAGTCATTGCTATTACAGCGATTTACATTTGCACTTCTACGCTTCATTTGCTAACAAGGGTAAGTTTGTTTACATATTTTCAATTTCATTGAAATGGCGTAAATAGAAGACGAAGCGATGAGCTACTACCTACTTCATTAGTGGACCTGCTCAAGCAACATGTTTTCCTTTTTGAGCACAAAACAGAACACGACTGTTTCAAACAGTGACCTGTTTACCGCTGCAATTGATAAGCGCTCTTTAAACATGACATAAGCCAATAAATTCCGACAAGCATATATTGGATGTATAAAACAGTTGATCGTCATGTTCGTGTTTTTCAGATAAGTAATCAAAAAAGTCATTTCAGAATGAAGATCTTGGTAGACACCCAGTTGTATTCAACGTGTCTGGTAGGCAAACCTTCATTTTCGACTTTATTGGCCAAAGAAACGAACCATGACAACTGCGATTAACTTTCACTTGGGTGTCTGCTACTTTACACGTGTTTAATAACTAAGGGTTGCTCAATGAATAGGTTGCTCATCCATTCAAGTGTTAACACACTAATTAAGAGTATTTATTTGAAGAAGGTGCCACTAGTTATTGAGTGGTGAAAGCCCGGGGCGACGATATCCACTGATGGAACCCCCAAAATCCTTTTTTTGTATGAGTAAGCAGCTGTTTTCCAGAAATGTTTTTTTTAGTAACTGCATTTTATTTGACTTAAAATTAGCCCATAACCCGTTTTTATTGATAGTAAATAGTTTTTACAGAAATTTTCTTGTTGGTGGTTAATTGTATGGTGGGTGTTGAAATGTCAGCTAAATATGCTGACACTAGTTCAACGTTGTTATATATATATATATATATAAATAAATAAGTATATATATTATATATATATATGTTTATAAAGTATAGATGTATAAATTTATTTTCGTTCTTGATAAACTTAATTTTATGCATCAACCACGAAAAACATCAATGGATAGATGTGAGAATAAAAAAAAGAGAGTATCTTGAGAAAGAAGAATGGCCCAGCGGTTTGGAGAGATATCCTTCTACTAATTAATATTTAACTAGTTGCATTATTTTTGAAATCGAATGCGTCGTTCTTTTCGTCAGTTTACGGGCCTTAATTTGACTACGGATACGATTAAACGAGTTGGCTTTACTAAAAGCTGTTGTTGTCCTCTTAAGAGATACGCTAGGAAGGTTGAATTCATTCACTTCCAATGAATGTATGCATTGAGACCGATTCGAGCTACACACACACACAAAAAACACCCCGCAATATTCTTTAAAAAAAATCAGACCAAAGCGGAATCAAATAACGAGCCAAGGTGTTCAATGTCTTGGCTTAGGATTGCTCAGTAAAGAGAGGTGTCAGACCTCTCAGTAGAACAATATGACTTTTATTCAGAATTTACATGACAATTCGGAATTATCATCTGGTCAAAGCTAACCAATGCTGCTTCTGTGGTAGATTTGTTTTCTGCAGGTGACTGAAACGATCAAATAAATCATTTGAACAGACGGTCAGGCAGATGCAGACAAGATCACCATAGAAACACTTTATGCAGAATCACCTAATGCGTGGGTAGCAGATGTCATTTCGCACAGGAAAGCCATTGAACGACAGCCTTTGTACAACTTTCTTTCAGGAGGGAGCCTAGCAATCAAATGAAAAAAGCGCTTAGGTGGTGTTTATTCAGCACTGTGACACAGTCACAAAAATATGCCCGGCCCAGCATCAATTTGGCCACATACTGCTTCTCTTATGGTCACAACCTTGGGATTCTGAGGCGAGAGAGGGTTTTTTTTGTTGAAGGATGTTTGAAAGCTTTCATCTGCTGAACAAGAATATATAGTTTTAATTTGACTATGAATTGGGCATTAAATGTTAAAATATTTCAGAACCATGCTGGTATGCCACTAGCTCTGGTAGGGGGGGGGTGAGGGTGGGAAGGGGTAAGAACATTTAAAATACACAATTAATAACACGCGCTGTGAAAAGAGGGGGAGGTGATTATGAATGTTTTAAATTTAAATTTTGGGGGATCCCTTTATTTTTCGGGGGAAAAAATTTTACTTAGAGCATCCTGATATTTAAACAGATTTGAAATTCAGGTAATGAAACTCCCAGTTACTATTTCAAAACCAGTTGGGTGTAATTTGTACTTGCCAACTGACCCATTAAGCTGGTTTTACTGAACACTTTATTAATTTTTTTAAAAATATTTGTGCTAAAGTTTAACTTTTAAAATGTACAAGCAGGGTTTGTTTGGAAAGCAGCCCTCTTTGGATGGTAAAGCGACATTTATTATATAAATATTATAAATAAATAAGGAAAGAAAGAAGAACATACGGTAAAAAAATTATCTTTTTACAATCATTTTTCGTTGCAATTTTTGTGGTGTATATTGCCATGTTTTTTTATTTCAAGTACGTA
>RDPX01000216.1:1006526-1011526 GCA_003991215.1 Morbakka virulenta
TAAATTTAAATTTTGGGGGATCCCTTTATTTTTCGGGGGGAAAAATTTTACTTAGAGCATCCTGATATTTAAACAGATTTGAAATTCAGGTAATGAAACTCCCAGTTACTATTTCAAAACCAGTTGGGTGTAATTTGTACTTGCCAACTGACCCATTAAGCTGGTTTTACTGAACACTATTAATTTTTTAAAAAATATTTGTGCTAAAGTTTAAGGGTTTGTTTGGAAAGCAGCCCTCTTTGGATGGTAAAGCGACATTTATTAGATAAATATTATAAATAAATAAGGAAAGAAAGAAGAACATACGGTAAAAAAATTATCTTTTTACAATCATTTTTCGTTGCAATTTTTGTGGTGTATATTGCCATGTTTTTTTATTTCAAGTACGTATTTCAAGTACGTAAGTCGTACGTACAAGTAAATGTTTGTTGAAATTGGCGTCCACAAACAGTCATGTCATTGGCTACTTATCTCTTCAATGGAAGGCGTGCAAAAATATGCTCAAACAGACGAATGCATTGTTCGAAAGCGGATGTGCACATGTTGCCCCCCAGCGTGTAAATTGCTGCAAAACTAAACCATTCGATTTGAATGGCATTGTTGGTGAGCATTGTTGTGGCGCAGGGGCAATATTTCAAAAGAAATGCCATAGACACCGCTGCATGGTAAACCAGTGTATTTTGGTTTAAACCAAGATTTTTGATACGATAACAAGCGAGGTAGAGATCAAAGCGAACAGGCAGTGAAAGAATATAGAAATAACTAGTGTGCGGAATATTTGTTTCATCTCGTAACAGTAGGATACCAAGTTTCTAATCGACTTGGTCTCTTTCAAATAGAAAACATTGTAGATGATGAGTTTCCACATACGTCGGCCAAGTCATCTTTTAATTTTCAGCATGCTTTGAACTTTATTATTTCCATTTTTTCGCAAATGCAAGTAACATATGCTAAAAAATCACTCAGCGGCCTCCGTATCAGTGGCCAAGCAAATTTGGTAGTAAATACATGTGGGTTTTTTCTTTCGTTAACAGGAAAAGGGAGTTTGATGAGCCAGATAAATACAAATTTTTCATTTTCAAATATCATTTTTCGCCCAAGCGTGCAAGGACAGCCACATTACATATAGTTAGTCCGGTTGTTTATGAATTGTGAAATAAACACGATTTTGAAGTGCAATAGTGGCTGAGTGGTTAAATTAACAGATAACCATACATGAGGTTCGCGGTCCAGACCCCGGCCACGTCCCCGGCCATGTAGTGTTCCCAATTTTTGTTTCTCCGTTACAAGTGGTATTTTAATGAATTTGTACATGTTTTCTAAGATAGAATTAAGAGAGAGGAGAAACCAAAAAAAGTATAAGGGATATAAAAGTACAAAAACATCGTCATCATCATCATCATCATCATCATCATATTCGGTTTAACGTCCGTTTTACACGTTAGCATATGTTGGACGCTTTCTTGAAATTGACTTCCAAGTTATTCTATCCTTCACCAGGTCTCTGCTGACATCTTTTTGTTTGAGATCCATCCTTATCACTTCCTCCCATGTTTTCTTAAAAAAAAATCAAATAAGAAAAGGAACCATCAGCAATTAAAGTGGCTTGAAGCCTTGTATAGGATGAAAGATCTCAAAATTTTTAATTAATTAATAATCAAAACAATTTGTAAGTAAAATGTTTTGTTAATCATTAATAGCATTGTATGACTATAATTATTTTACCGGCAGTGCCGGAACTCCATTTGAAATGAAAAGTTGCCTTCCCCCGGGCGAGTATGAGCATACTGTAAAAACGTTATCGAGTCTATTTATCTGGGCATATCGGTTAATCAGGGCAGTAAATGGAAGGTTTATGTTGATCGAAGATGATGATAATGATGATGATGAATGGAAATGATGTTTTGATATTGTAATCTATCCTTTCCCCAACATTTTTACCACTGTTTTAGTAATTACCATAGTGACACATTGTGATAAAAAAAAAAGAAGATCCGGACAGCTTCTTAGTTATTCTTCTGAATACAAACACATTATGTTATCACCATTTTTTATTTAAATGTTAACTACTTCGCCGACATATCAACTGAAAGCTTGAGGATGGCAACAAAGAGTTGAACAACAACAAAGTGTGGCTTTTTTCTCGTGACATTTGATTGATTACAGCAGATAACAAAAATATTTTTAAATGATGATGTGACCTTTTTGTGGTACCTATCTTTCAGAGAAGAGTACTTTTCTCCATTTTGCTACCACCCCAAGCCCTATCACCTAGTCTTGATTCACTGCCCCATTTCCTTGCGTCGAAACTAAAGCAGGCATAATTGGAAGATATGCTGACTGAATTAATGTATCGTTGTTTACAACATCCTGTTTCTAAATGGACTTTACTTTCTTCGTGTTATCGCGATTTGGGGTCGCCACAGCATATTTATCGCTTTCATATGCTTCTGTCCTGCACATCCGTTGTCTTCGCTCCAACTGTTTTCATATCCTTTCTCACACCACCCGCATAGCGTCTCTACGGTCTTCTCTTCTCCTTCTGAGCAGCTCCACCTTTAGGATTCCTGTTTTGATATAGCTGTCATCTCCTTTCTGCACTTGGACGGACCATACCACTTCAATCTAGTTACCCTAATGTGGTCACCGAGTATATTTATTTTAACCTGTCAAGCTCTCCGTTACATCCAAATCACCCGCAGGAGAGCCATTCTCCTCCCTTTCTTCACCCAAGCAAGGCTGGAATCTGCTTTACTGAGGGTGTAACTACCAATCTCCGAAGACATGTAGTATGCCACTAATAAAGAATAAATGAATTGAGAGCAGTATTATTGCGGAAGTAGCTGAGATTAAGCAACTCGGCCACTACTGCTGTGACAGCCATTAATTTTGTGCAGATCATCGGAAAAGGAAAATAATTTGACACATTCCGGAATGAATTGATTTCCTGCTTTTTATACCGTTTTTTTAAGCTTTTTGAAATTTAATGTGATTTTGTAAATAAGGGCAGGGGACCTATCCCAGGAGGTATCCTCTGTTGCTTTGGAGTATGGTAAGACTGTAACCGCCCTTCTCAAGTTGAAGACCCCTGGTGCTGCCGGATGTATGTGTGTGGGTGTTTTTATCTTTAGATATTTGTATATGAAATATCGATAAGAATTTGATAGAAGTATATTTAATAGCCAGAAGAAAAGCAGATGAATAACGTTTCCTGAAGTGGACTGTTTGCAGCAGTGGCTTTCTATTCAAACTTAAGTTTCCCCGCGTTACTGAAAACAGAAAAATCTCCACTGAAACCCAGATATACAGGCAAATAATAAATACACCAACACACACATGCACACACACACACACACACACACACATATATATATATATATATATGTGTGTGTGTGTGCGTGTGTGTGTGTGTGTATACGTATTGATACCAATATCTTGTCTATATCAATATTGTATACATCTGTAAACAAAATTTGTACACCAAAAATCTGCCATATTTTTTCCGTTTCATGATGGAAAAAATCCGTAACGAGGCATAAGTAAAAAGTTTCAGCTCAAGAAACGCACATTGATAGCGTATATTTAGACAATATTTAATGAAAAAGGAGGTGTAAACTTTTTTTGATTAATGTTGAAATTCTTTGGTTAGCTTTAGGTTAAAAAAGTTCACCAAAGTGATTCGAGTATTCAGCAGTTATTCATTCTTAATGGCGACCTTGCAAAGAATGATCTTGTCGAGAGTGCCTCCCTCTAGTCCATCGCGAGTCACAAAAAACAGTGTGCCTAAAACTGTTTAATTGATAATTTTTTCATAATATATGTTAAGTAGTGGTTTGTAACATTTTTTTGCGGACTTGATAACAGGGGTATGAAAAAGTCAATGTCATTATTTATTGTGAACTTTTCAAGTTGATTTTTGATTTAAAAACAAAAAAACAGATCATAGATGGATTTGTTATTTGTTATGGATTTGTTATCTGGTTTTGTTATTTGCTTTTCATGGCCACAATATTTGTTGTGCTGACAAGTTTGAGTTGTTAGGGTTTATTTTAAGCTGCGTTCATGTAGTATTGGGTTTGGAAGTCTTTCGTTCCCAAGAAACTCATGGTGCAGGTGAGGATTTTTGTAAAGACTGAACAGACCTAGAATAGTGGACGTAGAACATTTTATACTACTACTACTACTACTACTACTACTACTACTACTACTACTATTACTATTACTATTACTATTACTATTACTATTACTATTACTACTACGACTACGACTACTACTACTATTACTACTTCTACTACTACTACTATTACTATTACTACTACGACTACTANAAAGAAAGGTAAAATGAAATGAGTTTCAATAATTTTACAAAGAAAGTGTCTGAGGATGTGTGCTGTACTCTTGAAGACTATTCTCTGGATTTCTGGTAATTGAATATTTCCTGGTATTAGATTAACATATTTATGCATCCCTTTTTTCACCGTACCAAGGGCTCCTACGATTACTGGAATTGTCTTCGTTCTCATGTTCCACATTCAAATAATTTCGATTTCTAAATCCTTGTATTTGCCAAGCTTTTCGAATTCTGTGGTTGCGATATTATTGTCGGATGGAACCCTCGTATCAGTCATTTGACACTGCTTCTTCAGTTTATCCTTTGTGACTAAATCTGGCCTGTTGGCTTGAATTGTTCGGTCAGTTCTTATTGAGAAATCGCATAGTATAGAGTTATCTGTGGTGTGTCGATTACTGGTAAGGGCTTGTGTTCGTACCATTTTTCAACAGTTTTAACACCATAGTAACTGCAGTCTTTCCAATGAATATATTGGCCCACACGGTTGTGCCTATTAGTATGTTTCTTTTGAGAATTTGACAACCCTAAACAAGATGATCAATTGTTTCAGCACTTTTCCCACAAAATCTATATTTCGGATCAGCACCATTCCGTAAAACATTTGCCTCGTAGTTTCAGGTTAACAAACTTTGATATTATTATTATTATT
>RDPX01000216.1:1016526-1021550 GCA_003991215.1 Morbakka virulenta
TACCATTTTGAATAAGTTTTACTACAACTGTACTTAGTATAGCCCAAGTATAAGATTGGTAAGTGTATCCTGGTTCAAAGACCTGTACATTCTTTGGCAGCTGGCTGGTGCTCCAAAGTAGCTCAGAACCATTGCTTTGAGTTGAGAAATAATAATAATAATAACAATAATAATAATAATGATAATAACAACAACAATGTTTTTAGTTGTGTTCTGGAGTCCACCATTGTATATAATACAAATATTAAGCCTAATTTTGGTGCGATAGCTAATAAATCCAGACCGGTATATAATCATTTTCTCCGGATTCATAAGAATCCAACTGCAGTCGCAGTATTTATATTTATTTATGTTGTTATATCACCGTAACAAATGACAGTTTTGTATGCACCGATTCTTGTTGTCCTTCTCAGTATCATTCGATGCCATGCCCCCCTCCCACCTCCAGCAACTCTGCGCCCAGCTCATGTATCTGTTGTATGGTAGACTATTGACTTTGTGCACGTTTTCGGAAATAAAATTGATAGAAAACCTAAAAATTAAAAGAAGAAGAACAAACCAAAAAAAATGAATATGAAATGTAGATTTCTATACTGAAGTGGCTTTGAGTCTTTTTTTTAGGGTAGAAGAAGAAAACCAACTTTGCCTTTCACTGGCAATCTGCTTAACCCCCTGTCTCTCTAAATAACTACCTATTTTTATTTTTTGAAATTATCAATTTTTAATCGACGGGCACTGGCCAATTTTGCCACATGTTTACAATCCACCCGATCTTTAGTTAAAACCGAAATTGTTCCGAACCATTTCTTGATACAGGAAAACATCTTTTGTTTCCAAACAGGAACAAATTCATGCACTTGAAAACAGCTTGTGAACTTCAGGTGCGATGGAATTGCGGTGTGAGTCATGCCTTTCTCACAAATTTTTTTGCCATTTTATTTTCCTGCTGGCTTTCCAGTAGGTCTAACAGAAGACAGTTTTTCCGCCATAATCTGTTATATCCGGGACTACTCACCAGATGGTGGGTGTTTATTGGCCCAAAACATGCGCGGTTAAGGTTTTTGAGATGCAGTCTTGAAATTTTGCATGAAGACGCATAATTCATCGTTTTTCTTTTTGGAGGTCTGCCCAATTTAATCTGTAGTGGAAGTAGGGTGGAACCCTCAGAGTGACCCAGGAGGAGGACAACTACCCTCTAATATCATACAAGTACTGAGGTGACAATATTGGTAAGGGTCGTCTGTTCCTAGTTTGACAGATTATTGAAGAACCGTTATCTTTGCTGTGAATTCCCTGCTTCGGACAGTCATCGCAATACTGCATCAAGCATGACATGTTAAATTATCATCAAAGGCAGCCGGATCTTGACTCGCATTAAAGGAAGGGTCAGAAATTAATTACCTGACTGGGTATTCTTGTACCCTGTCATTGTTATGAAAGGTGACAGAAAGCGATATATCGACCAGGATGACCTTTCTCGAATCAGATCAATGTTACAGTTATTCAGCTGCAAGCAACCGGGAGGGAGTGCATTATTATTTTTTTATTTAAAAAAATGTCAATTGATCATTTTTGCATTTTTACGTTTTAGCAAAACGCTTTCATGACCCTACCCTCTCAGTGATCTGGTCTTCATGGTAGTTTATATGTATGTACAGACATTAAGATAGCATTTTGCGTTTACTGAACAGCTTTATGTTCTGTTTTCTAAACTTCTTAGATATTTTGCATTAGAAAATTATTAACTCAGGTAATTGGATTGTGACTAACCCCCAAGGCAATGTCATGTTTTGCATAAGTTTTTGGGTAGTTTTTGGTTTTTAGGTACACAGGGAGCACATGGCTCATTTCCAAACTTTTTAAAAACAATGTAAGACTAAGTGAATCAAATGTTTTGATGTGGATACGGGCTTACAAAAAGAGAATATCAAATAACAATGCGAACATTTGCAAGACAAGCTTACAATTCGATTCTCGTCTTTCAGAATGCCACTTTAGATAAACTTCAACAAATATTTATGGAACGAAGTGGGTTTGGAGTAGTGCCTATAACTATAATGCAAACAAAAAAGAAACTTCACATTTAAAGAGAAAAACCACTACTACCACCACTACTATGATTACTTCCATCACTGCGTCTTCTGTTACTATCTACTACAACCACTACTGCTATTACTTTTAACCCATTTTTGCTGCTGCTACTAATAATACTAATACTAATACTACTACCACCACTGCTACTACCACCACTGCTACTACCACTACTACTACTGTTACTGCTACTACCACTACTACTACTGCTACCATTACTTGTACCACTCTTGTTAGTACTTGGGACTGCTGCTACTCCTACTCCTACTCCTACTACTACTGGTACTACTACTGCTGCTTCTATTACTACTACTTACTTCTACCATTACTTTTCCCACTCATCACTACTAGTAGTACTATTACCAGTACTACTACTACTACTGCGACTACTACTACTACTACTACTTCTACTACTATTACCACTATTACTATTTCTACCACTGCTTATGCTACTATTGGTACTACTGCTGTCAATAGCATTAATAACAATAGTAACTCGATCTTGGTTGAGGTGGTAGTATTTACACCGAGTCACTATCATTTTACGGAAGATTTGTAATCTCTAAGGTCCTGATCAGAAACCTAGACTGAGTTTCAATCAGACTAAATACGCATAAGATCTGGTTCTTGATGATTTCACTATGATCATCATTATTATTATTATTATTATTATTACAATTATGATTACTATCTCTTGTTTTTATTGTTTTGTTATTGTTTAGGAATTAAATACTGCTCAATACCCGAGTTCATTAATTAACCAAGAGTAAAAGGACAAAGTTCCTCCAGATGGTTTATCCAACTTAGATGGTTTTCTTTAGAATGTGTGTCTTTACTGGTCATTCCTGGTATTTTCTCAATTAAATTTTCAGTCTCTTTTATTTACAGCTTTAAATTAATTAGTTACTATTTATTTATTTTTTAGTTACTATTTGTATCTTTGTATTAGATATTCTTCACAGCTTAATAATCTCTATTTCTTAGTCCTTGTATTGTTCTTGGTTTATGAAATTCCTTGGCTTGTGAAAATTGTCATATAAATGAGACAAATAATTATTATTTCATTGTGTCTTTTAATAATTGTGCCAGTTCTGTTTGCTGGTATCCTCCTGTCTGCGTGAATTTTAAAAATCCTAGAAATAATTACATTTGTAAAATTTTAATATTATTTTTATCGAGTTGCTGCACGCCATTTATTGATAGATGGTAAAAAGCCTGTATTCATCGCCCAACAAGAAGCCAGGAAAGGTGAATGCAGGTCTATGTCTATGTACTGTAACCACAAGAGTGAGATAAAATAGAAAACCAAAATTAAATGGCAGTGCCACTTTAGCCTTGTAAATAGCACCACATAAGTGAGGAAAGGCACCTTTTTAAAGTGTTTTTTTGCTGCTGTTGTTTTGTGGTAACAAGACTACGGCACTCGTATGATGATAATGATGATGATAACGATGATGATGATAGAATTTTCTTTTTAATTCGTTTTTAAAATCAATGGCGGGTCACCACCTAGGATGCAAGAAATAGGAAATTTTGTTGTTTGGCAACTTTTTTGTTTGTTTAAGTTTAAAGATAAAACTTTTTAGATAGTCAGTGCTCGTCCATAAAATAATATAAAAATGTAACAAAAATGGTACAAAATTATCAGGTAAAAATATTTGAATTTGGAATAAAAATTAATGTGAAAAAAGTTCTTTATGCAGTTTATGATTTCTAGGAGTCATGATCTTCTATCAGCTTGAACGAGTTCTTCTAAGGATATAGGCAGTACTATTTTAGACTATTTTTTGTATTTCGGTGAGTGATTATTATTATTATTATTTTCATTTTCATTTTATTTTATTGTATTGTATTGTAGTTAATTTATGTATAGAAGTTTCTATCTCTGCTCCATCTTGATTTTCCTGTTTTGTTCACCTTTAGTCCCAGATCCATTCCAAGTCCTTGGGCTGTACTAATTTGTAACCATTTCATGTTTATTTGATCGAAAAAATATTTTTATGAATGGGTGCCGATTCTAGAAGAGCAAATTTCTGTTCCTTTTTTTATTCGTGGTCGCTGAAATTTTGTTTATGTGTTTCTCGATGTTATTTTTAATTACTTTTAGTATTCCACTGCAGATTGATATTTTCCGTTTTTATTCCGCACATATTTGAGATTTTTATTTCTAAACCATTGTACTTTTGAAAATTTTTCAGATGCATTTAATAATATATTGCGATCCGAAACGAACACCCTTTCTATCAGAACACGTGGTCTTTTTATGTTTTTGGCTTGATCTTCATTGTGACGTCAGGTTTATTAACTGTTTTTGGTCTATCAATGTGGACTTACATATCGTATGGAACTATTTATTTTTTATTTACTGTTGATATTCATAGCACTTGTTTTTATTTCTTAATGCTTTCATATTTTCCAATGTATTTTCGACGCGGATTTTTGTGCCTGATAATGTACTCCGTCTTCGCTAGTTTTGAGCATCAAGATAGCAAATGATCATTTATTATTATTTTCACTATATCATTATATATATAATCTTTTACAAATTCATTAAATGGCAGTGGTAATGTGTTCTAAGGGTCGAAAAATTTTCTCAAGACTCGCCAACTTTCTCGGAATTCTGGCAGAACGCCAGATCACAGTATTTTGCAACTCAGTCACACCCTCCTCCCTCCAATGCCCTTTGATCGCCTCTTGAGTTTATTTGGTGTTGTGTCTAGTGTTCGTACATCTACTAGTGTAATAGTCACACTGATGTCCCGTGCGCTTTTAATCACACTTGTAAGATCTTGACATATCTAAATCTTTTTATCTCTTTGAAGTTTACTCCTATGTCATCGGCTGTGACTAAGTCTATGATTTTGAACTTTGTTATTATTATTACTGTTATTATTATTATTGTTGTTGTTATTGTTGTTGTTATTGTTGTTGTT
>RDPX01000216.1:1023307-1069364 GCA_003991215.1 Morbakka virulenta
TAGTAGTAGTAGAAGTAGTAGTAGAAGTAGTAGTAATAGTAGTAGTAGTAGTATTGGAGGTGGTAGTAGTAGTGGTGGTGGTAGTAGTGGTGCTGCTGAAAAGGAAGAACTATTTCAGTATTTTCTCGTGAAAATGAGTACATTTTCTTCTTAAAAGCAATCTACAGTCAAAAACGTTCAGTTTCAAGATCCCTTCTCAGAACCAGTGGTTTTCCTAGGAATTCAGTATTTTGCAGGTCATCTATATTACTCGTCGAAATTAACTTTGCCAGCAAGTTAGGCAAACAAGGAGGAAATATTCTTTATACGTACTGAGCACTGAAGGCATGTCAAACATGGGGTACACCGAAGAGAAACATGCAGCAAGCTACTGGCGTTTTTTGTTAATTGCGAGAGCTTTGTATCGAATAAAGCTAGTGTTGACACGTAGGTTTCCATCAACTAATTGATTGGGTAGAGTAGGCTTTGATTGGCAGAGAACACAATCTCTAATTGTTCACTTAATCTTTATTTTGTCTGGGGACTTGGTACCCCTTTAGTATTGACTTAGATAGCTCTAAATATAGTTAGTAAAATTCTAATCCTTGGGTGATGGAACTTGGTACTTGAAGCGTACTTCCTCGACTAACGATTATTATTTAAAGTAATTGAAAGCACTTAACATATATGCTCTTCATAGAGATCATTGATCATCAATGTTTGTGTAGTTGCTACTCTTGCTTTTTTTGAGCAGTGAGAATGGAATAGATGTGGAGCTTATGTTATTATTTATTCATTTTATGCCGTTTTTATTTTATTTACTCAGTTATTTGAAATTTCTTGTGAAGAGAGGTTTTGGATATATTAATAGGAAAGAAGAAAATTTGATCCTTTCTATTTGATACAAATTGGAGCAACATTGTCTTTTATAGAAAATATTTATTTGCTTCTTTCCTTCTCTTTGTCTTTCTTTACTATTTATTTATTTATTTATGTATTTATTTATGTATTTATTTATGTATTTATTTATGTATTTATTTATGTATTTATATATGTATTTATTTATAAATGATCGTTGAGATAACAAGAAATTTTGCTGACATCAGTTAAAACTGATTTTTATTTTTAATTTTGAGTTTTGATTTTCACATATATTTAATGTTGCTCATGTTACTTTGACCATCAAATGTACCATTTATGTAAATTTGGTTTGTCTTCCTCTCTTCTGTAAGTATTTTCATGCGAGGTGTTCTGGTGAGTTTTCCTCTTTGGCATCAGCTCAGCTTGTTGCATCTCCTGACGCATTTCTCTTAACGTCTTCTTCCTTGTGCTGTAGTAGTTCCTCTTTGTAATAAATATTTCTATGATTGTACTTTTTCTTTTTGAACTGCATGATTATGGAATACCTGCTAGCTGAGTGCTTTCCTACATCATATGACTTGAATGTTTTCAAATCTTAGGCTAAATCTTACCTCTTGGCTTAACCTTTTTTTCCCCTCTTTCCTTCACATTTTACATACACCTGGTGGCATACCCTGTAACGTCTTTAACCATTTGGAAAAAAAGCGCAAAAAGCCCCAAGGAAACCCACCTTACTTGAACTTCCATATCTGTGTACAAGGTTGTTGAATGAACTGATGCGATTGTTATAATTAGATTGTGTAAATTGATAACTGCCCTGCGAAACAAATGAACGACAAATAACAGTACAATATATCCAATATGAAATACCCCATATAATTTCTAATGTTTAATGGCCACACTGGCCACCAATGATTCTGATATGGTTTTCTTTGTCCTGCCATACTCCTGATGAGGGTATTCTTTGAGGAACAATTAAAAGAGATATATTTACCGTATAATATTTGAGATTTTTTAAAAAATTTTACCAGTTGCAGCCTTGCGTTCGAAACGTGTTAATTTAAATCTTTTTAATTCCTTTAACTTGTTTTCGTTAATGAAGAGCTCCAAATTTTGCTTGTTTTTATTTCTTATCTTATGTTTCTTAAATTGAGTAAAAAGCGGGTTTGGTTTGTTTGTATTAAGGTCAGTTCATTGTGGTGATCTTTCACATGTCATTTTTGTTTATGTATAGTTTTATCTTAAGATGCCGTTCTCGCCAGCGCTAGGGCTAAGACCGCTGAGCTTGAAGAAACGCTTTCAAACAAGAAGTTTTTAACTTAATTCACTTCCAGTTGGCAGATTTTTGGGTGTTTTTATTTGAAAGTTTTGACCAGTCGGGAGTAGGTCCTAAGATCTCATAGTTACGTCTGCTGTAACCGCCAATCCGATTACTCCCACATTGTGCCATCACCTCATTCCTCTTCCTTTTTCACCGTATCCTCCCCTTTTCCGCCCCCTTTCCTTTTCCCGTTCCCCTCCTTTTATACCTGCCCCTACTCTCCTCCTTCGGCTCGCTCTTTTTCTCCGCCCACAGCTCTTTCTTTGTCATCCACCTCTCCTTTTCTTCCTCCTTCTCTGTTCCTTCCCGACTCCCTCTCTCCACTCCCCCTTTATTCTATCTTCTCGTTTCCTCCCCTTTCTTCTCTCCGTTCTCCCCTCCTCTCCCCTTTCTGCTCTCCTCTTCTCCCTTTTCTCCTCCCCTCTTCTCCCTTTTCTCCTCTCCCTTTTCTCCTCTCCTCCTCTCCCTTTTCTCCTCTCCTCCTCCTCCCCTCTTTCTCCCCTCCCCTCTTTCTCCCCCCCCTCTTTTTCCCTCTTCCCTCTTTCTCNCTCCCCTCTTTCTCCCCCGTCCTCTCCCTCTCCTTCCTACCCCCTCTCTCTTCCCCCCCTTTCTCCTCCCCCCGTTCTTCTCCCCTCTTTCTTCTCCCCTCTTTCTTCTCCCCTCCTTCTTCTCCCCTCTTTCTTCTCCCCTCTTTCTTCTCCCCTCTTTCTTCTCCCCTCCCCCTTTCTCCTTTCTTCCTCTCTTTCTCTTCCCCTCCTTTCTTTTACTACTGGTTGTGAGTGACTGTTGTTTGGAAATATGCTGGAAATTAATTGAGCTTCTTTTCTTCCGATGTATCTATATTTTGACGACAAAGTCACTTAATTTTGTTTTTTACGATTGTGATGAAAGCCGACTTTTTTAATGCCAACTGTTAAATACTGTTAACAATGACACTTAAAACTGTTCTTGAAAACGCTGCCGAAAAGAAGTTTTTGCGTTAAGTTGAAGCTCTTAACTCTGCTGACCGATGTGTTCTCATTTTTGTGTTGATTTTTAGAGTGAGAGCGAAGGTTCTACCGAGAAAAAAATCTAACTGTATTAAAGAGATTCATTTTGTGTTGTTTCCCATTGTTAACTCAGAATGCAACTACTGTTTCGCAGCTGCCAAAGTATTTTGAAAGACTTTGAAACAGAAACAACGTTTCCCGTTTCCCATGACAGTTAAAGAAATTCTGGTTTTTCGAAGACATTAAATGAAAGTATTCAAGGAACATGCAACACGGCATTTCAAGTTATTTTTACCTTTGTGCCATTAGAGCGATAAAAGATTTTGACAGCTTTTGCGAATTGAACGGTGTGTTTTCGGTTTTGATAAAGAAAAAGAATGGATAAAGGCATATTTGTCAGATTGAGAAGGTCGCAGATCATTTCTGATGATTAAACATTTCTTTTTGTGACGTAGTCCTCTCATCGCCAAATGTCCACAGTTAATGGGATACTTGCACGTCCGCTATACAAACCAAGTTTAACTGCTTATCTGGAAGAGGACAGATGTCTGACGAGTTTATACCTACCAACTACCTATTATTTTGAATTTCAATGAGGCATTGATGCACAATTCAGTTTTCACTAATGTTTCTTTTATAAGCAGGTGCAACCGATAGAGCATTGATGCAGGCGAGCATTTTCAAAAACCCATAATGGTTATCAAGCATGTCAACAGCTTTGTTCAATCTCGCTAATTGCTTTTTGTTCCTCATTTTTGTACAGTTATCATTGATTTTGAAAAGCGGGAAATATTGAACTATTCTATACACAGCATGTGTTCTGACGTAAGCTCATTTGTACCAAGATATAGGATGTACAATAAGGCAACTGAGGGATTGTTTAAGAACTGGCTAGCGAAGTCGGCCAGGCTCTTGTTGTAATAGAAACCGTGATCACTGAGTGTTGTTTTTTATTATATAGACAAACCAAGACGGTAACATTTGTTGTAACGTTATTCCCCAGAATGAAAACAAACACCACAGAAAACTGGTTGACCCTCCAACCAAGCATTCTTGAATTTTGTAAGATCTTGGTCCGCGTGAAAAACGGAGATAAGCCCTGGCGCGATAAAGGGATACCTTCAATTATGGCCAAACTCGTACGAAGGTGTTTTTCTGGTTGCTACTCTTGCTTTTTTTGAGCAGTAAGAATGGAATAGATGTGGAGCTTATGTTATTATTTACTCATTTTATGCCGTTTTTATTTTATTTACTCAGTATTTGAAATTTCTTGCGAAGAGGGTTTGGATATATTAAAAGGAAAGAAGAAAATTTGATCCTTTCTATTTGATACAAATTGGAGCAACATTGTCTTTTATAGAAAATATTCATTTGCTTCTTTCCTTCTCTTTGTCTTTCTTTACTATTTATTTATTTATTTATTTATTTATTTATGTATTTATTTATGTATTTATTTACAGAAGTAAGAGTTAAAGTTGACAAAAAAGTTAAAGCGATTTTAAAGCATAAAGTCGTTCCACTGTCTAAGCTATTAATTCCCCTCTGACAGATTTTCTACGCTTTTAACTGAAAGTTATTTTAGTGTTGTCAGGAAGTCATTTTAATGGCAGTAAAGCAGACCACCGCGTTACACTGAACAAGTTGTAAGTTGCCGTCTCCATGTTCCTAACTTCGGTGTTTTAGCTGTTCATTTTTCAACAGTTGAGTGTGTAATGTGACCAAGCGTTTAGATTCGTTTATCCCCCAAAGGTCAACTAAGTTGAACCATTGTCAGTGTTGGGACCTTCTAATATTGCACGTTTCTCAAGGTGATGGACCATCATACATATTTGTATAGCTGTACACCGCTACGAAAAAGGAAAGAGTCATAAAGGTTATTAATATGTGCAATAATGAGGTTCCCTTCTCATTCAGTATTGCCTTCTGGTTAAGAATATTTGCTTGTGGTTTTTTGTTTACTTGATTTCAAATAAAATGGAGCTCCTAGTTGTTTTGCCTTTTGACACGATCGTGTATTGCTAGCATTCACAATATGTTTTCGATAGTACAATCCTCGCAGCAGATAAACGGGAAGAGAAAAAAACCCAGCAGCATATGAACTACTGTTTTTAGGTTTTGGCAATACTGACTTAATTTAAGTCTTTTCAAAACAATGAACAGGTTTTGCTTGCATTCAGTTTTTTCTGTTCAAAGGCAATAGAACCAACATGGTGATGCTGTACTTTGTGGCTTTGTTGTGCTTTGTATGTTAAGACCTTTCGCTAACATCTTAGTATAGCTTCAGTGTATTAAGCTTGAAATCTATTCAATAAATCGATGAGACGGCTTCCGTCTGTTATGAAAGGCGTCATCTGAATTTTCTGTCAAGGGAGCTAGCTTTTAATGTTTTGCTTAGGTGTGAATATACCAGTTTATGTAATTTTACCTTGTTGAATGCAAAGCACAGTCAATTCTTGTCTGTTGAACGCCATATGGAGAAGCAAACAAACTCAGAGGATTTTTTTCAAAGACAACCCCTTTTTGTTCAAATGTCTGGTCTTTTCACCGTCACACAGTAATAATCAATATCCTCTGTTGTGAGCCAGAAGGAAGACAGTTGTGAAAGGCTTTGTTTTAACACAATAGGTCATATGGCGGAATTCGTGCATATTAGATCAGAGCTATGCTGGTGTCCATACGCGCGGTTTCTCTCAATATGGAACAGGTCAAAAGTGAGAGATGCTCCCCTTTCTCCTATTGGTTGCCTACTGTAGCCTTGACAGGTTTCAGCGTCACGTGATCAAAACCACTTTTCGAGGACGGAGATAACAAAGACGACGATTGCAATTCAAACAGCAGCGTGCTTAGAATGAGTGGTAGCGTTCCAACCGTAGGTTTGCTGGTAGCCATCCATGACGGAGTAATTACAAAACTGAGCTTGGTCTGGAGAAAAGACTTCTCAACAATTCACTTTTATCATTGTATTCGGTAAGTAATTACCTGTCGAAACCAACTGTTGACTATGGTTGATTTCTTAAGAAGTAACTCGTCGTTTTTCTGCTTTGCTTTGATGAAGTTGAAGCGTTGGGTTTCGATGTCGACACAGCCTGCCATGACCATCTCGCGGTCGCAGTCTCATATTGCTGTGGGTTTATGCCTACGGATAAAAGCAGTGAATGTTTTTGTTGCTTAAGATCGATGTTTCATGACAGCATTTATTTGTGTAGGGTTTTATTTCATATTGTTTTGAATTGAGAGAGGACGGTAAGGAATAATCTAAGCAGGTTTTGTAATCAAACTTGATCAGTATATTTAGAATCGTTGTGGTTTACAACATGGTTGGAAGGAGCTTGTGAATCTAGTAGTACAAAAGCTCTGTTAATAATAAAGCAGCCCATATGATAAACTTGAAATTGTGATGGTTCGAAACATAAATTATGCGTCGTGTGTTCTAAAATACTTTCAACTAGGAAGTGTAAATCGGTAGAGAGAGAATTCTAAGCCACATTATAACAACAGAAAAGGTTTGTTATTTAAAAAAACCATGGCTTGTGTTGTTAATGATTTACTAGCGTTTGGTTTGCACATCCATAATTTTAACTGCATAGATCTGAGGCCGTGTCATTTTGTTTCCCTCGCTGTGGGATTTATCTGCCGGATTGATTGCTCAAGTTACTACGAATAAAAGTTGAACATATCCATAGTAGATGGTTACTTATTCACGGTAAACCATAGTAATATGATCTATAAAGTCATCTGCCAAGTTCGGCAGATCAGAAGATGGCTTAATTTTCATTTTTGATGTTTTTTTGGCCAACATCAGGAGCTTTTGATCACTTCTTAAGCCAATCATCATTTCCGCTTGATGAGCCGTATTTGTGTTTTATGAAAATGGAAAGAATAGATTTTAATACCATGCTTTTAAGATCAAGAGGAAACATCGTGTCTCATTTAGGATGTTGCTTGACGTTAAACAGTCCCCTCTTGTTTGGGCCAGTTAGTGGATGCAGATGACCACACCTTAGCTTCTTTGACAGCGCTTGTTTACACGTATCTTGTGGGCAGCCTCTCCAATTTCTTATTCCTTCCCAACCTAATTAAATATATATATGTTTGCAATAAGTATTAATAGTTAAAGAGAGGGATCATTAATATTGAAACTGAATCAGAAAATGCAAAGATTCCAGCTCTATGTGACCTCACTGGACGAAGGACTCTCATTCAAGGTGGAAATTCTGTCAAGAGGCTACTGATTGATAATTTGGTTTTTTGTAAGGCCTACTAGAGAAACGAGGGAAATTACTGCTTCCGAAGCTGCCCCCACCTGAAAATCCAGAGACAGTTTTTTTTCACTGCCACATGGTGTTTTTTTGTTGTTTTTTTTACAGGCAATTTGTACTGCAGATTATCCAAATCCAAATCTATGCAAGTTCTATTTTCCGTCAATGTTCCGATTGATAGGCACAGAAGTGAGCCCTGTCCTATTACCATAACAATTTGGGGGATGTGGCACACATGGGTTTATCCAGCGAAAGTTGTGCTTTTATATATATATATATATATATATATGCTTTTGGGTTGAGAAAGAAATGGATATTGCAATTGCTAAAAGTAGTGTGGAAAATATAAGGAATCCACCTGGTTGCACCTTGAGATACCAGTATTTTTACAGTTCCCCTTAAACGGGTTTTTCTATTCTATTTGTTGATTGTGCGGGATTTTGAAAATTTGCCAAAGCAGTAAGCAATGTGTTTTTAGTATTGTTCGNATATATATATATATATATATATATATATATGCTTTTGGGTTGAGAAAGAAATGGATATTGCAATTGCTAAAAGTAGTGTGGAAAATATAAGGAATCCACCTGGTTGCACCTTGAGATACCAGTATTTTTACAGTTCCCCTTAAACGGGTTTTTCTATTCTATTTGTTGATTGTGCGGGATTTTGAAAATTTGCCAAAGCAGTATGAAATAAGTCACCTTGCTATCGCTAAGCAATGTGTTTTTAGTATTGTTCACAATCCACCTGCACCCAGAACTTCGATTACACAAGACGTACATAATCCTGACAATATCGTCACTTAACAAGTTTTTGGGGTAAACCTAAAATAACCACAGACGTGATTGACGTGAAATTAGTGCACTTGAAGTTCCATTTTTATTTTGCAGAAAGCAGGGGGCGTGGATAACTCAATTCTAATGAAATGACGTCAGTGGAAGGGTGACTCGTATACGTAACAGTTTGACGTAAAAAGGCATTATTACGAGAAATCATATAGTAAAGATTTGATTTCGAGTTGGATTTTGGTGTTCTTTTTGTATGCGAAGCTTGAGAGTCGCCAAGATTTGCGAGCACCATTATTGCGAGTTTATTGTTTACACGAAAGAAAAGAGACTGAATCACCATACCAGGTGATTGAGACAATCGAATTGGCATACACTGTTCATCTATTACTGAGAAATTTAGTTCCCGTGTAAAATGTTTTTTTTTAACACGTACGGAACAAGATTGGACTTCTGGGCATCAAGGAGAGTTGAAAGTAGTTAACTTTCGTCTGTGCTACAAAGTCGTTCAGTTGGAGATTGGATATAAATTCAGACTCCTGTCGAAGAACGTTTGATATTTATACCATACACAGTTTTGCAAATTGGTTTTATCAATTCAAATCCAATAGATGTTACAAACGCTTGAGAGTGAAACTCACCTATTTCATCCAACTCTTTACTGGTGTCCCATCCCCCTCACTTAACCCCTCCCACCCATGCCAACTCTATCACCAGACGCTTAACGAGATCAATACTCTTTGATCTTGTATGCATGAAACAAACAGATTTGAACAATATGCTTAGTCACCTTTTCCTGTAAGTGATAAATTTCGAGTTAAAATAAGAGGTACAAACGTCTGACGGAACTATTTTTCTGGTCAACTCAAAAAGGCAATGAAATGTTACAAGGTTAATAACCACAAAACAAAAGTACATACCAAATTCAATTGGGCAGATCTTAAAGAGATGACGGAAAACAACAAAAAGCAATGACAAGAAACGGATTTTTTCATCTTTGATACGAACAATGGGTATGGATTTTGGCACAATGAAGATGTTGAATTTTGTGTTGGCATTGGCCCAGTTCCCTGCTTATTTGTAAAGCCCCACCAAAGGTGACTGACAAATGTGCCTTTTGCCTTCAGCAACCGACGTTGACTAGAACCAAGTTCATGAATGAAACTGATAATGCCTGTACCTCATCTAATTCTAAGCATTTTTTTAAATAATAGGAAAATATTTCATAGTTTTAAAAATATTCACAGTCGTTCATTTTAAACTCGTGTACATAGGATATTTCAACTGAAGTATAACAGTGCCGCAGCCAAAAATTCCCAAATTTTTCACTTATTATGAGTAAATTGTTGAATGATTTGCCAGTTGTTAACTTTCCATCAACTTGAGGGGCCGTAGCTTAGTGGGTGTTGCAATGGAATCAAGAAGATTTGACTTCAATTCCCCATCTACATACTTTGGTATCTTAGAAGAAGCCATTCCTTGCTGTGAGAAAAACTAAGAAATTCATCACTGCACCAATCAAGGCTTTCTATGCTGCACCACCAGAGTCCACGAAGTGGTAAAAGGGTCCTCTAAAAACATTAAAACCCATTGATATTTAAGTACCATGATTTAAAATGTAAGTTTTTCCATGTATCCTAAGTTCCTTTTTTCCCGTGTTCTCCCCCGTTAAAGTAAGCCAAATAAAATGACATGATATAAACGGAATGCAGGGAGATGCTTCTCATGAGAAAAACATAGTTGCGAGTGGTATATTATTTTTATCAAGTGGATATGAAACTGGTGCTCTAAAAGAAACCATCTTATCATTTTATGACCTGTTGGTCTTTTTCACCTTTCCAAGAGGTCACCACCACGTCATTTCATGACTGACGTTTTATGTTAGAGTGGGAAAGATATTTCAGGATTTCAAGCTGAATAAGACAAAGCAATTATATTTCTGTGATTGAAATCAGTTAATCAAGGAAAGGAGATATTGTAGAAACGCAATGACAGAATTGTTAAGTTTTAGAGGCACACTGCACAATATAAAACGATTTCAATTTTTATTGTGTGGATCGTGACACTGCAAAACAAAAAATGACCATCAGATTAATTTTTAAGTTATCATCTCTATTGCAAGCACATTAAACTTGATCTCGGAATAACTATACAAAAGAGACAACACACGTAAAGTCTTTAAAATATTGGCAAAAATACAAGATAGATTACAGGCACTAACGATGAAATGACACTAATTAAAATAACGAACGGAAGTTGTCAGAACATGATCAAGATCTGCTGTGGCACGCGCACTTGAAAAAAAGTGTTTAAATGGTCACTTCTGCTAAACCCCTTTTCCTGCATGTGGCCAGCATGAAAAGAAACCACTGGTCAGCATTTCTTCATCCCGTCTGATTTTCGTCTTCTTACCGCGCGCACACCATTTACCTTGCAATTTGCGTGGACTGCAACTCTTTATCCTTTGACTGGGCTATCCATTGTTTCCAGGAATATTGGCTGCATTTTTAAGCTTGACAGAGATGAGTATAAAGTTATAGGTATTTTGAAGAAATAACCCCTTGCTAATTAATACATATTTATATTGTTTGGAGATTGCATGTAGATCCAGCAGTGCAGTTATTTTTTAAATATATACATAAAACATATTTCTTCGGCAGCACCGAAAGGGGGGGGGGGACTTCAAAAAAGAGACACCATTATAAATTGACGTTTCCATTTTGTTAGTTTTTTTCTGAAGAAACATCTGTTTGGTGTTAACTTACTTACTTACTGCGCGGTTTTACGTCTTATTTTCCCAGCATCTGGGCTTTGACGCCTTTTTGCCTCTTCTTTGGTGGAGTTGATGGCACTTCTCCATGCAACACGATCAGCAGCCAGTTCCTCCTTGATGTTCCTTGTTGCTGAAGAAATATCTATGTGTATTAAAAAACAAGCTTTTATCACAAAAATTTAAAATAATTTATAGCCTCTCAGAGAAAGACTTTTTCGTTTTTTTTATTGATTAGCTGTATATTATGTCTGGGAGGTTTTTTATAAATCAAATTAACCATTATAATTACTGCTCTGATGGATTGCCATAAATCTCCTAATTACAATGTGCTTGTTCTTATTGAGTGAACAGACCAGTTTTTGAAGAGACATTTAATTTCGAGTTTTTTTATTTAAATAACAGATAAATAGATAACTAACATTTCCCTCTCTTTGTCCTCCTTGGTCAAATCCGGCCGTCTTGCTGTAGTTATTGTTATTATTATTATTATTATTATTATTATTATTATTATTATTATTATTATTATTATTATTGTTGTTGTTGTTGTTATTACATTACTTTTTCCTTTTGATTTCAAGCAGAATGCGCTACCCAGGGCATTTAAGGCAATGGGAAGGTTAGTTCAAACTTTTAATTTGGTCCTTGAGGTTTACACAGAAACAACGTACATACATGCATGCATACATACATACATACATACATACATACATGCATACATACATACATACATACATACATACATGCATACAAACNTCGAGTTTTTTTATTTAAATAACAGATAAATAGATAACTAACATTTCCCTCTCTTTGTCCTCCTTGGTCAAATCCGGCCGTCTTGCTGTAGTTATTGTTATTATTATTATTATTATTATTATTATTATTATTATTA
Organism: Morbakka virulenta; assembly: GCA_003991215.1. NCBI lineage: Eukaryota > Metazoa > Cnidaria > Cubozoa > Carybdeida > Carukiidae > Morbakka > Morbakka virulenta. The sequence goes on from RDPX01000216.1 coordinate 1,035,167, forward strand.
TTGTTGTTGTTGTTGTTGTTGTTATTACATTACTTTTTCCTTTTGATTTCAAGCAGAATGCGCTACCCAGGCATTTAAGGCAATGGGAAGGTTAGTTCAAACTTTTAATTTGGTCCTTGAGGTTTACACAGAAACAACGTACATACATACATGCATACATACATACATGCATACAATCGGTTCCTTTTTATTATCGTGCAGGTCTGGAAGCATCCTCCATGATGGTGTGCTTCCCTCCAGATGCCTGGCTAGCTGCACGCATGGCATATCTCACACTAGATTTCCAGGTGGCTCTATTCATGGGGTCACTTGAACCAAGGCCCCAGCCTGAGATGTCATCCTATGAATTAATAAGACGACCGTAAAGATAGGAAAGCAAGAAAAAAGAAACACATAAATCAGAAATCTAGACTTGAATTGCATTTCAGATTGATGATCTGGGGGTTTTTTTACATGAGAATCAGTGCCCTTGGTTATAGCACCCAATGCTTCGATAACTGCCAGGCACCACGGTTGTTTCCAAATGCCTCACACGTTATTCCTCGATTATAAGATTGCTACAGGTTCTACCTCACTTTTACGATGGTTGTATTTTGACGTTTTGATCAAACTCCTTTCCAGGGGTATTTTTATCACCAGGACAAGTAATGTCAATCGTCAGGGTGGTTTTGGGGTTTTTTTGTATCAGGCTTGTTCGCCCGCATTTCTTGTTTAGTCTGGATAATGAAATTCCAAACAATTGTGGTGTATTTATTTTCAACCACCGGATGGGTTTCATAATCAAACCAGTTTTTAGAGCATGGTAAAGAGGAGAGGTGAGATAACTTCCAGTGAATGTATTGTCAAATTTGGTCGCGACTAACTGCGTACAGTTGAAGCTCGATTATCCGAACACCGATTATCCGAATTTCGGATTATCCGAACAAGATCTTCCACTCCGGGTAAATATTTATGTAAACCTGTGTTCTAACGTAAATGTATGTACATGTATATCGATTAAGGTATCGTTTATTTACGGATAATCGGTTATCCGAACAAATTGCTTCCTGCCCCTCTTGTTTTGATAGTCGCAGCTCGACTGTATTTAGTGTTACCCGTGACAAAACAACCCGATGGATACAATGTGATCAATCGTTTCTGGTGCCATAACCTACAGTTTGGATCAGCTCCATTTTTAGATCTACTGGCCTTATAATTCTTAGTGTATAGGCCCTGGTCCAGCGCAGCTGTAATGAGCCCTCACTTTCAGCCTTTAAGCCTGTACTTAGTAACCAGAAAAGAATATTTACGATGTAATGTTTATTTTACCATCCGTTAAGACCAAAGACATTCAGTTTTTGCTTGCTGCTTGACTTTCTTTGCAGAATTAGTACAACTAAGATCTTTACCGACTTAGTTCCAACGCCAAGGCGCCTAATATACTTTTGACTATCATTCACAACAGAGTGCTCATTTTTCGGGTTTCATGTTGTTTTACTAATTGAGTCATCCAGTCATTTGTTGACACTAGATACTGGGTCAAACCAATGGTTGTAGTTTTCAAATTAAGCTCCAATTGCATTATGCGTCCTCCTCTTTCAATCCTTGGTAGATGCAATATTTCTACATGGGCTTAAGGTGATGCATCTGATATAGTTTAACCAGTTTCATATTTCATAGTTTGCGATCAAAAGCCTGGATGTCTGTAACTGACCAATTAATTACATGGAAGCTATAGGTTACGACAGGTACCGTTAGAGTATTAATAACTTCAGTTCAGTTTTAAGAATATCTCTTAAACGACGATAGAGTTCTTTTTTTAATCTTGTCCTTTATTAGACAATGCGGAATACCACTAGCTCCAGATATTTGAATACACCTTCGTGTTCTCAATCCTTTATAATATTTCATTAGCTAAGTGAAATTATCCCATACTACCCACTTCCCTCTTCTAAGTGTTGCCATAGTACATTTATCAAGCCCAAAGGACATTACTATGTCATCGCTAAATGATTCTACAGTTTGGAGTAGGCCTTTAAGGTCTGCATTATTCTTGGTAAGCAACTTCAGGTCATCTATAAAGAAAAGATGTTCTGTCATTTTGTTTCCAATTTTGTACCTATATCCTGTTTGGTTTAGTGCAAGACATAGAGGTGTCAAGGCTAAACAGAAAAGAAGTTGTAAAAAAGAGTCTTATTGAAAGACTCCACAATCGATATTAATAGGCAAGTTGATTATTATTATTGTTGTTGTTGTTGATTATTGAGGAAGTTGCTAGAGACCTGAAGAAGATGTCATATTTGGTGACATGTGACTGAGTGAAGGAATTTGCGAAGCTTAGCATATATAAGAATATTAAAATATTAATTGAAAAAAGATGGAATCTGAAAAGCATCCTTACTATGGCCCCTGTCCTCATTGGAGCACTAGACATGGTCACGAAAAGACACGTGAACATATATAAACATACAGCATACATGAAGAACATAAAACTCAAGAAATACAAAAGTTGGTCTAAGTGAATACAGGCCACATTTATCTTTTCATTTACATTTCCTTTAACTCTCTATTTCAATACTATCGTTACATTTTTAGGCACTTTTGCTTATATTTATTTTGCCCTGTTATATTAGTGTTCTAGAACTCTCTAGAGCTTTTATTTGCTTTAGGTTACTGTTGTGATAGCACATTTTAATAAGAAATAATAATAAATATTATTATTATTATATTATTATTGTTGTAATCAATTAACTGCTCCAACAAGCTTTGTAAAGTTATAATGTGCTAATAATGATAATAATAACAATGGTTTCTGTATAATAGACACGAGATTGAGGCACCGGAAGAAATTGACCAACGTTGTAATTATTGTTTGTATGATCGTAAAATGAACTGGAAAGTATTGGTCGCTATTAAGACTTAAAAAGAAGAATAGGAAAACTCTGACATTATGAATGATTGGTACACCAGGAATAATATCAAAAAGGCTTGCAAACTGAATGCAAGTGCTAGATATTAAGAGAGAACGCCCTTTTTCCATTATTATGATAACAAGAAATGAAAAAGAATACTTGACGTAACGTTTGCTGTGACCCGGTATTTTGTATTTTACTACAGGTTGCGACGCAAAATGTCCGGAAATTTGGTACAGTTCATTTAATTGTTGACAACAGAAGACACTTGTTGTTAAAAAAAATTTATTCGAACAAAGCAAAAGTACAAATGTTCTCTGTGGTAATCCAAATGCTTTCTCTGGGTAGCTGTACAACGACATAGACGTTTTAGCCAAAATTTAGTCGACCTTTGAACAACCTTAATCGGAATATTGTTCCAAGATTCCTTTAATTGAGAATTGTTATTAATTATATGTTCGTGAACAACCTTCTCTATAACTGAAGTTGATGTAACAATGAACGACCTATAATGTCTGGATTACGTTGGACTCTTTGAGTGTCATTCGTTCGGTTCAATAATTGGCTCTTCTTTTTGAATAGTTACTGGCTTTGAGCCAGGCAACAATGCGCCTTATTGTATGGCTTGACCGTATCTTGTTGCCTATTTATGCATTGTCTCCTATGTCATGGTTATAGCTGTGGAACATCTGGGTCCACATTTCATTTCTACACACGAGTTAACTCACTGTTTTCTTCTCTTCCCCTCCTCTTTCCATACTTGCTTCTTTTCCTCCCTTCTCGCTTCTCATTGTTTCTCCTCTTCTTTGCAGTAAAGTACAATGAGATACTGTGGATATGCTCTCCCCCCAGGCAACAATGCGCCTTATTGTATGGCTTGACCGTATCTTGTTGCCTATTTATGCATTGTCTCCTATGTCATGGTTATAGCTGTGGAACATCTGGGTCCACATTTCATTTCTACACACGAGTTAACTCACTGTTTTCTTCTCTTCCCCTCCTCTTTCCATACTTGCTTCTTTTCCTCCCTTCTCGCTTCTCATTGTTTCTCCTCTTCTTTGCAGTAAAGTACAATGAGATACTGTGGATATGCTCTCCCCCCCCCCCCTTCCCCCAAGATATAAGAAATGGAAGCAAACTTTTAGGATTTTATATTGAACATAAAAATTGATTATTGTCTTGAACCATAATACTTGAATATTGAATATTTAACTTAAATAAAAAAGTTGTTTTTATATTAAAGCCGTATGTTTGTTTTTTAGACCAGAGTTATTAATTAGATTGAAAACTTGGGTGGACTGTTGTTGCTTGTTTGTTTTGGGGAGAGCAAGAGAGTAGGCGGAGGGATGTTAAAATTGACCTCATCCATTGAAAATTACTTAACACAAGCTCTTGAATCATCCTCGTTTATACAATCTCCAGAAGCCTGATCATACAATTATGTCATCCACTGGGTAACAAAAGGTTTTATGGGAAAATTATATATTCGGAAAATGCTCAAAACCAATCACATGTTACGGACTAAATGGTATTCGCGCGAAAATAGTCAGAATCGATGAAGATAATTGTGCTTGTAACTTTGCTTAAACTTTTTTCGAAGTATCTTCTGTTCCAGTAATAAATTTTAAAGCATTTCCTCCTCGACTTATTGTTGACTGAAATGAGTTTTTAAAGAAAAGATTCAAACGGAATTCTCTCATTTATCCAATATTGGTCTTCAGTTTTCTTTATCAGTTAGGAAAAACGTGCAGTCATCAAGAGCCATTTTCACCAATGAGTCTTGCCCATGTCAGTGATGTTAATATTCTGGAGCTAATTCTTAGCGGATTTGTGTCGTTATTTGATATGATTGTGATGTCTGTATAGCGTCACTGTTGTAGGTCAGGAAACGACAAGCTGCGGCAAGGAAGCTGCTGTGGTTGGTGTACAATAACGTTTTGTGTTGGCAACTCGACTTTGACCTGGATATGCTGGTGACCATCAAGCATCTGTTGTTGACAACGTGGTCTTGCAGACAGCAGTCCTGCGTACGATTTAATCTTTTGGAATCTTAACGTGGTTTTTAGGTATTCATTTTCCTTTTCAAGGGTTAGGTGACAGAAACTAGTGCCGAAGAAAAAAGGTGCATTTAACCCCCAATTGTACTATTTTTGTCATTCAGTGTGTTTTCATTGCTTTTCTCATGAATACTAATTCTTTTGAGGTTCATTTTTCTGTTGAATCAATTTCAATGTCATGCTTGCTCTGGTTAGGATTACAAAGTAGTAAGGGCTTAAGTGGATCTCAGTTTTGATCTTAAATAGCGCTATATTTTAAAAGACAGGCTTGCTTATTCAAACATCAACGTGACACTTGAGTTGTTTTGACCATAAATGTCATGAAGATAGCCATTGAACAAGAAACCTCTTGGGAAGATACATACATTGCATGAGTTCACTAGTTTACGTACAGAATCCGGTAAAACAGACCACAAACTAATTCTGGTTTTCACGAATTAATTCTGGCTTTTAAGAACACGTTTATTTGGTATATACAGATATGATGTTGGAAAAGGGGAGTCTGGGTTTTAGGGCAGATAAGACCTTTAGGCAGCTGCAATATGTAAATTCAACCAATTAAATAATAATTAATAAATTTTGAAATAGAATTTCTACTGGTAAATATAGAAGAGCTGCGCATTCATCATGACACCACATTTCACTACATACGGAATTTGCAGTGTTTACTTTAGAATTAAAAGGCCTTTTTTTCCCCAGCTTATCCCCCATGCTATTAGAATTGCCGTTGCTATTTTTATTATTATTATTATTATTATTAGTAGTAGTAGTAGTATTGTTGTTATTATAATTACTATTGTTGTAATAATAATATTGTTGTTGTTATTACTACTACTATCTTATTTGCCACATTTGTGTCAGGCTTTTCTTATTGGTGTTGTTTCACTGCAAGGTGGGTCATAACAAATGACCATGGGCTGACAGATTTGTTTCACATTTCCAATACTTGCCGTAAAATTCTTGCAGTTCCTAACAAGGCACTCTTTTGCATAACACCAACCTGATACTGTATCTCGAGTTTTTCAAGCTACTTTTCAAATCCTTTGCTCACTCTTCCGAGGGCTCCTATCACAACAGGCACTATCTCCACTTTTTGCAGTTTTCACAATCTTTTTGTTCTCTCTTTATAATTCCTGGCACTTTTGCACCTTATTCTTTTCTTTTTCCATCACATTTACATCAGCCGGCACAGCAATGTCAATTATTGTCACTACAGCTACACATCGTCATTCTCCGCCACTTTATCGGGTGTATGTTCGTTCCACTTTTCGCTATACATCAAGCCATTTCTCTTACAGATGCCTTAGTAAACTTTCTTCGCAACATTGTTATGGCGCTTTTTGTATTCCTTCTGAGCCAGTTTCTCACAACCACTAAAAATATGCTGCACACTCTAAACCTTCCTTACCACACGATCGATACAGGGGCCTATCAGATGTTTTATCAATGAAATTCTTTACACAGTTTGTCCTGATCGATTGCTCCTGTGCAACACATATTACAGCTTCTGTCCCAACCTTCAAATCAGATTTCGACAACCACTGCCATGTTCTTCCCTTGTAAACCGCCTCTGGAAGTTTCCTGATGAACTGGCTGTGAAGCTACTTTCCACTCCACCTCTCCTTTAGATCCTTTCTTTTCATTGTCAGTGCTAAACACATTCACCGTTTTTACAAGGGTACTAATCTGCTGATCATTCTTTCCTTACAACTTCAACAACAATAAATGGTTCACGGCATATTCTTTTACCCGCACGTAGCTTGCATTTACTTTTCGCAGTAACAATGAGAACGGGACCATGCACAATACAAATAAAAGAGGCGAGATACTATCCCCCTGAAAAATTCCTCTCTTTGCTTCCCCAAATTCCTCGCCGTTTGACGTCAATAACATCTTCCACTGTGTCATGCATCTTCCACTGTGTCATGCATCTTCCACTGTGTCATACTTCTTTGCAAAAATGTTCTTACATTGTCAACTATCCCCAACATTTCCAAACATTCATTGATCCAACTGTGTGTAATTAGATCATATAACTATTATTATTATTATTATTATTATTATTATTATTACTATTATTATTTTCATTATTGTTTTTATTTTCAATAGCTAATTAAATTCATACAATTAGCCAAATAGAATTTAACATATAATTATTGAGGCACTTGGTACAATCTCGAAGAAGTTTGAATGCTTGTTAAAAGAAATAAGCCATGCCCTCTATTTCGGTACATTACAGAAATCGTGCCTTTTTAGCACCGTCAGAATAATTTGTTATATCTATGGTTGCGTGTTGCAAGTTGTCAATATTAACAATAATGAGGATAATAATAATAATAGTAGTAGTAGTAGCAGTAGTAGTAGTAGTAGTAGTAGTAGTAGTAGTAGTAGTAGTAGTAGTAGTAGTAGTAGCTGATGTGGTGGTAATAGTAGTAATAGTAATTTACCTGCATTAACCTCAACTTGCTTGGTGCTAAATTTGAGTGTAGATTGCTTACACACCATGTGGCGATGGTGTGTAATCAACCACTCGATAGTTGGTAACTGGAGCACTTAGTCAAAGGTTAGGGGATTGCATTGATCGACAAGAAATGAATGTGAAAAAGAAACCCATACAGAATAATGTGTTTCTTGAAACAANCACCGTCAGAATAATTTGTTATATCTATGGTTGCGTGTTGCAAGTTGTCAATATTAACAATAATGAGGATAATAATAATAATAATAGTAGTAGTAGTAGCAGCAGTAGTAGTAGTAGTAGTAGTAGTAGTAGTAGTAGTAGTAGTAGTAGTAGTAGTAGTAGTAGTAGTAGTAGCTGATGTGGTGGTAATAGTAGTAATAGTAATTTACCTGCATTAACCTTAACTTGCTTGGTGCTAAATTTGAGTGTAGATTGCTTACACACCATGTGGCGATGGTGTGTAATCAACCACTCGATAGTTGGTAACTGGAGCACTTAGTCAAAGGTTAGGGGATTGCATTGATCGACAAGAAATGAATGTGAAAAAGAAACCCATACAGAATAATGTGTTTCTTGAAACAACAGCCACTGAAAAAGATGCTTGATCGATGAGCTGGAAAGACAGCAACACTTTTCACCTAGGCGTAGTAGTTGTGTCTCCTAGTCGTGCGTTAACCTCCTTTTCCATCTGCTTTAACCTTCTCCCCCTTCATTGAAGCAAAATACTCAATTCGAATTACCATTTTTGTTATTTTGTGAATCGTTTTCTTTTGGTTTTTAGCTGCCAGATGCTCACGTCAATTATACTATTTTTCATTGCAGGGGAAAGGTGACTTAAGATGGCGTCGGCCGAAGCTCTGGTATGGCGGAAGTGTACACCATTTTGCGAAAAAAGTGCTGAGTGTCCGGAACACCACGAACTACTTCAAGCTATAGTTAACTGTACTGACCAGCTTGGACATTTGTCGAATCTTGAGATTTTGAAGAGTTGCGTTGAAAAATATGAAAACCAAGGCTGGAATAAAAATGATGATATTCCAGACCCAGTTATTGGAAACCGGTACCCTTTGATTCATTGGGCGGCGTCGCTTGGAAAATGCAATGCAATGGAATGGATGATAAACTGCGGATTTGATCGAACTGTCACAGTTTCAGGTGTTGGCGAAAATGCAATGCACAGGGCAGTTCTTTGCCTGTACAAGTCGCGGCAAAAGTTTACAATGAAAGAACTTCGCCCCAAGTTTATTCGTATCGTTGCTTTGCTATCCAATCTGTTATCAATGTCTGATACCGTTAACCGCGATACGCCCCTTCATACTGCTGCTACGATGCTGCTAAACACTGATGTGAAAGTGAATTTCTTTCAGACGACTATTGAAGTCATGGCAAATCACACACGGAAAATGAACGAAAATGAACGAACACGAATCCTAGATGCACGAAATGATGATGGAGATACTGCACTTCACATTCTAGCAGGAGTAAATGAACGAAGTAAAGTTGACTACGCATGCGTGGCCATAACTGCATTATTAGAGTCTGGAGCGGACAAAACAGTGAGGAATAACAATGGACAAACTCCATTGGACATAGCTGTCAGTAGAGGATTTGATAAAATCATTGAAGAACTTGTCAAGGTATATTACAGTTGGTTATATTTATTACAGTGGTATTTGCTAGATAGGTTTATTTTTTATACTTTTTTTACACACATCACGTTGTTTAAATTGCCCTAACGGGAAAAAGACGGCTAACGGTACAACGCTTTTCTTAAAGATATTATCACGGGATCGGGTTTTTGTGGTAGGGTGAGGGGGAAGAGTTGTATGATTTTGTCTTTGAGGGTATTTTGTTAACAGTTTCTACCTCGAGATCGAAATCAGAGAGTCCAAGTTTTCCTGAGTTGACGAAGGTACTCGTCTTACGAAGTATAGCGTTCATGGAATAGATAATAGAAGACGTTTAACATGCAGTTGCATTTTTAAGATTATTATTGAATTAGTCATTATATTGGCAAAAGCGGGACTGCTAATAGATACTTTCTTAACCAAGTCAGAAGACTGTTACCTTCTTTAGTATTTACTTTTTTCAAAAGACATTTGAGTGCTTAGCCTAACTATTGGATCTTTTTCAATGTCTTATTGTTTATTATCTAAATTATATATATATTTGTGTGTGTGTGTGTGTGTGTGTGTGTGTGTGTGTGTGTGTGTGTGTGTGTGTGTGTGTGTGTTTCTATATAAATGCTGTGCTGGCTCCGGCAACATGGCCAGAGAGTTATGTCTCAGAAGCTCTGTGCTGCACTTATGAGCCCACAAAGGGCGAAACGGTACTGTCTGCAAATTGAGTAAATATATATATATATATATATATATATATATATATATATATTATGTTTTATATATTCTATCTCAAAACTANTGTGTGTGTGTCTGTGTGTGTGTGTGTGTGTGTGTGTGTTTCTATATAAATGCTGTGCTGGCTCCGGCAACATGGCCAGAGAGTTATGTCTCAGAAGCTCTGTGCTGCACTTATGAGCCCACAAAGGGCGAAACGGTACTGTCTGCAAATTGAGTAAATATATATATATATATATATATATATATATATATATATATTCTGTATTCTATATTCTATATCGAAACTCAGTAGTCTGCTACTTTTAATGGAGCAACAAGTTGAGCGTAATACTTCTGGAGACGTACGGTGGCGGCTCGAACCTGGAACCTCATTACAGAACAACTGCGTCATTGAGAGGCAGAACCTAACCCTTTAGAAATATTAACGCCATAAAGTGATGGCAATTCATTCCGAGCTGATATGGCCTGAGATGAATTTAACAGAATTGATAACAAAGTAGGTAAGTCGCAGGTCAGATTCTTAACAGAGATTGCGTGATTTCGAAAAAAAGGTATCGGGTCACAAAATAATCTTGAAATGTTGCCGCCGTTTCAGATATTATTTCAACCATGTTGCTCCTTGTAGCCATTGAAGCCCAGTAGGGTTTGCTCTGTCAGCAGACTGAAAATCCTATGATGTTACCTATTATGAAAAAGGATATTAAATCCTGAGCGCATATCAAAAGCGTAACTGTGTCTGCAACGCTGCAGCGGCCGTAAAGCTAGAAACTGAAATTGAAGACTAAACTGTATTCTTACTGTATTGCTTGTTGACGAGGTATGCTAGGTACGGTACCTGACTTTATAGCAAATTAAATCTTGAACTTGTACTTTTTTTTTCAGATTGTGTGCCCAATATCCGTTTCCTACACAGAGCTTCCTCATGATATGACCAATAGGTCATCACCCGTCACTTTCGTTGACCTCCGAAATCGAGATTACAAGGCAAGCTCTCCACGGTCGGACAGCTTTACTTACGTTCCAAATGACGATATACCGATCGTTTTACCAGAGGATGCGCCAAGTAGTATTGACAGTGGTATTGATCTTCATCGCCCGGAGGTCAATCGATCCAGTATTCATGTGAAACAAGAGCCAGACGAGGAAGGAAATGGTACTACGTCCGCCTCCTTTGAGCAGGTATACTTCATTTTCTTTAAACAGTGGAGAAGGGTAGTTAGAGGGATAATCTTTTTTATGCTTTTTAAATCCAAACAAAGGTGTGGACCACTGTTAATATTTAGGTTATTTGAAAAGGGAACTACAGAAAAGATATAGCAAGAGTTTAGCACCATAGGGCAAAGGACAAGTGACATATGTTTTGAATCGCTGCACGTTGTGATGATGAGGGAAGCAAAAAAGAGGAAAAGAGACTTAAGAGACCAGCAGTTCATGAGAAGTGCAGATGGAAAGGTATCAAAGATAAAATTTCTATGGCAATAAGAAAAAAACTTTTGCCATAAAAAAATCAAATTTTTGAGGGTTGGAAAAAAAATTTGTGTGGCATGAGAGAAATGATAAAAAGAGGACAAACGAACTGCAAATTCAGAAGAGAATCTTCCCTGATAATACTGAAGAGCAAGCATGATAACTCGACGTAGCGGCCATGGAACAGAGGTTAAACTGGAATTTGTGTGCTGCTCAGTTCCCCCATTGAACTCTATCGAAGATGTGTACGTGTGTGTGTGTGTGTGTGTGTGTGTGTGTGTGTAGGGGAGTATTTATTTATTTGTTTTGTTTGTTTGTTTGTTTGTTTGTTTGTTTAGTTGTCTAATTTCACCTTTGCTACGCCAGCGAACAAAATCTTGATGACTCAGAGAAAAATTGCCTCGAGTTTTGTGCAATACGGCAGAATTAACGGTAACTTGGTTTCACAAAAGTTATCTTGTGATTTTATGAGAACTGTAAATACGAAAATGTTTCAAACAAAGTCCTGATTACGTTACGTGCTACGACAAAGGTTTTTCTTTGAAGAGAGCAGGGAGGCAGAGTAAATTATGATTGAGAATATTGTTTGTTGAACAGTCAGCGTAAGTCGAACCTTTTAAATTTTTTCTTTGACTGTATTTAAGATAATGTTGAAAAAATAAATAAAGAAAGAAATGTCGTCCTCGAATTATGTGAAAGCACTAGAGGCAAACCTCGAGAAAGATGACGTTTTTTGTATAAGCAGAAGAGTTGTAGGAGTTAAGGTTCCTTCCTCCTGTGTCAGTTGAGTTTTGAAAGCAACCGAATTAATCTTGGATAATTTAAAGCGTTTTATTCACCTCGTGCTTTGCTTTTGGTTTAGCTAATATTATTTTTTAGAAGCCTCCATGCAGTAACTTGGTAATGGAAGAATAAGCAATATGTATAACACTCATAAAAAATTAAACAGATTTATCAAGGTGCTTCTAGCGACTCCGGTGCAATCCCTTTGAAATAGAATGGAGAATAGGACTTCGCTTCTCGTATTTTCGGTAACAATTTTTTCACTGACTTCTGACAGACAGTTAACTTCTGGTTTTCAAGGCTTGGATTTTGATTTAAGCTTTTGCCTGCCGCATTTCATTCATCACACGTGGCTGAAGGGAAATGAAAGTGAGGCAATGTCTTCTGTGGCTGATTAATTAATTAGTTGAGAGTTTATTTTCGTGCTTCATGTATGTAAAATGTCTCCTCCCTTAATTTGCTGTTGCTTTTAAGCTCGGTTTGACGTCAAGTCAAAAATGAACATTTCAGAAATATTCTGTTTAAACATTTTCGATGTGTAAAAAGAGATGTGATTAAAATCCACAGAGATAGGTCATATTTAAGATACATGCTTTTGTGAAATATAAAAGTTGAGGATGTAAAACTAAAAAGCCCAGAATACTCTTTGTTTCTGTTAGACTTAATGCAAGTAAAGCACGCTATTTTTCTACGAATTGCCATCAAAACTGGTAGTTGAATAGTATAGTTAACACCGTACATTTTCCTAGGAAAAAACGATGTAGGAAGAGAAAAATTGTTGTATTAGCAGCGGCAGTGATAGTAGTAGTAGTAGTAGTAGTAGTAGTAGTCGTAGTAGTAATAGTAGTAGTAATAGTAGTAGTAGTAATAGTAATAGTAGTAGTAGTAGTAATAGTAGTAGTAGTAATAGTAGTCGTAGTAATAGTAATAGCAGTAAAAGTAGTAGTAGTAGTAATCGTAGTAATAGGTAGATAGTAGTAATAGTAGTAGCAGTAATCGTAGTAATAGTAGGTAGTAGTAGTAGTAGTAGTAGTAGTAGTAGTAATCGTAGTAATAGGTAGGTAGTAGTAATAGTAGTAGCAGTAATCGTAGTAGTAGTAATAGTAGTAGTAGTAATAGTAGTAGTAGTAATAGTAATAGTAGTAAAAGTAGTAGTAGCAGTAGTAGTAGTAGTAGTAGTAGTAGTAGTAGTAGTAGTAGTAATAATAGAAGTAAAAGTAGTAATAGTAGTAATATTAGTAATAGTAGTAAAAGTAGTAATAGTAGTAATAGTAGTAGTAGTAGGAGTAATAGTAGTAATAGTAGGAGTAGGAGTAGTAGTAGTAGTAACATTAGTAATAGTAGTAAAAGTAGTAATAGTAGTAATAGTAGTAGTAGTAGTTGTTGTAGTAATAGTAGTAGTAGTAATAGTAGTAACATTAGTAATAGTAGTAAAAGTAGTAATAGTAGTAATAGTAGTAGTAGTAGCATTAGTAGGTAGTAGTAGTAGTAGTAGTAGTAGTAGTAATAATAAGAAGAAGAATAAGAATAGTAATACAATACTGGCGGCAATTGTTATTGTTACAGTTTATGTTTGCAAAGAATTTTCGTTATTTTGGGAAAGATNATAGTAGTAGTATTAGTAGTAGTAGTAGTAGTAGTAGTAGTAGTAGTAGTAGTAGTAGTAGTAATAGAAGTAAAAGTAGTAATAGTAGTAACATTAGTAATAGTAGTAAAAGTAGTAATACTGGTAATAGTAGTAGTAGTAGGAGTAATAGTAGTAATAGTAGGAGTAGGAGTAGGAGTAGTAGTAACATTAGTAATAGTAGTAAAAGTAGTAATAGTAGTAGTAGTAGTAGTAGTAGTAGTTGTAGTAACAGTAGTAGTAGTAATAGTAGTAACATTAGTAATAGTAGTAATAGTAGTAGTAGTAGCATTAGTAGGTAGTAGTAGTAGTAGTAGTAGTAATAATAATAAGAAGAAGAATAAGAATAAGAATAGTAATACAATACTGGCGGCAATTGTTATTGTTACAGTTTATGTTTGCAAAGAATTTTCGTTATTTTGGGAAAGATTGAATAACTTATGACATTGTTAAATGTTTAAAGTCTGAAAACACCTTACGTTTAATTTTATCATAAAACCGCTACTGGGAGAGCCTGAGTGATATTTGTTTGTCGAGAATTCGGATTATAGCCGACTATTGATCAAAGTCTTGAGTTAGATATCCATTTGATTTTGTTTGTTTTGTTGAGGGTTTATTTGGAGTAACGTGGCTTTAATAAATTACATAAATCTTAAATGTGCTAAGATCTGACTATCGTTTTAACGTTCAGTTCTACTAATATTAACAGGAATTAGAATTACTTAAACAAAATTTCGTTTTGTTGTTAGTTTTATCCGTGGGAGATGAGAAGGTGTGACAATACCAAGTGCCTTTGTTGATTTAGCTTGTTTTCTTTAAGTAGAATTCATTTTTTTTCTTGTTGCACTGAGCGAAGTGTAGTTTGCCCACCAGTTCATTATTCAAACATCAAAAATTTAGTTTTGCCGAAAAAACGTTCTTTCAAAAATAACATTTTACACCGGAAGGTTTTTCCGTATACTGTGACTGTCTTAATGTTTCAAAACGGATGGGTGTGCATATTTCGGATAGGACCAACCTCCTGATCAGTACCAAAGTTGTTGGTATAATCGTAGTCTTGAAATGCGATGCACTTAACAGTGTTATTAGAATCGAAGCAAGATTAACTGGTCCGTAGACGAGCCCTACTTCCTTGACCGTTTTTGTTGTCGCTGTTGTATGTTCTTTCTCTTTTTGAAAAACGACTGTATTGAATAGAACGGTCATGTCTTTGGCCAGTGTTGTTTATTTACATTGAAACTAATCATTAGACTATGTACACTTTTGCTTATTTCACGGGGCCTGCGGACTGGTAATTTCAGGGTTACAATGCTTGTTTATCTGAATGAAAAAGCTGTTGGATTAATATAATGGATGCGGTATATGGGTTACTGAAGAAGAATTCTACACTTGATTGTCTCATTTTGTGCATTAGACGCAATTTTAACACAAGCGATGGCACAGGTTTGTTTTGAAAGGAATAAAATGTTTAGTTACATATTTCACATAAATTTAAAACACAATATTAGTACAATTTAAAGATTATCTTGGTGCATCGGTGAAATCCGTTTTGCAGTCCGTAATAAATTACATGATAAATACGCCCATTTTGAGTCGAGTTTACGAATTCTTTTTGCGCAGAATTACAGTACACACCCAGATCGCTAGTACTCATTGCTCTAGGGTAAGGGGAGTAGACCTTCTTATTTTTTTAGTTGACTTAGTGTGAAAGGGTCCGCACTTTTGGTCATACGGGATTACCTGCCAGTTGCTTTAGGACCATTAGCCGTAGTAGTTCTTTATACAACAATTCAGATTGTATGCCGCATTTGAAGTGGTTGTTTTTATCTACTCTCGCTTGTTCTGATTGTTAACTGAGGCTGAATCCGAATGGAGAAAGCGTCATGATTATTGTAATGGTAACTTTATACATACCTCTGCTTCGAAACAGACACTAAAATGTTACTCTTGTTTTGTGGTGAGATTCTCAACATTTTTCGTTATCTTTTGACCAGGTGGATAATTTTAATGGTGCTGCTGAGAGCCCCTTATCAGCCAGCCCAGGTGCAATATCAGACACTTTGGGAGAAGGTATGTAGACACTTGGACTCAATATAAACTGAATATTGTTCACGCAAACATTTCCTTTTTTTCATGTTCTCCGTTAAATATTTTTTGGGTACTGAACCCGCCAGACAAAAAATAAAATGTTTTCTTCCTTTGTGTTTATGAATTTAAAGTTGATGCCAACCATCGTTACAAAATTGTTTCTTGATGAGGTTCACTGTTTTAAGCAGGTGTTCATATTACTTTGAAAAGAGCAGTTGATTAACATGAATTGGGAAAAGTAACACCACAATGTCGACGTTAGTAGGCAAAACAACATCAATAATAGCCAGTAAATTGGTCAGTAAAAACCGGCAAGAAAATCATCTTACCTACTGGTGATCGGCGCTATTCGACGCCATGGGAGAGAGACGTCAAGGTGGTCTTTAGAAGTATTTTAATATTGTTCTCAATGATGAATACATGATGTAAACAGTGATTATGCTGATGATGGTGATGGTAATGATAATAATGTTTTTGCGGTATAAAGAAGTGTGCAGAACTTGTTTTAGAGGTGTGAAGACGGTAGAAGGAGCAAAACTGACATTAGGTGAAGAGAAAATGAAAGCATTTGATAGTGACCACAACATAATTTACAAGTTTCTTGGGTGTAAACAAGGCGATTGATAGCATATAAGAATATGAGACTGAAAATTTGGGACTTTCTAATAATATATTTTGAGAATAACCCACACTAAATTATCTTGAGAAAGAATAGAATTAGGATGGTTGTGTTTTTGTTTTTCTTTGGATTTTTTTTTCAAAAACGTTGATCCAAGAAGAAATCCAAAGTATAAACAGATATCATTTCAGCTTTCCATTTTGTATTAGAACACGTTCGCAAATGTTTACTCAATATGTGTTCGGTTCTTATAAAAACATTTCAAATCATTTCAAACAATGTTGGTGATATCGTATGTATCATCATTGAATTTATGTTTTGTTATGGCTGAGTTTTTCACAAGATGAACATTTTCAAGTCTTCAAATCCACAGAGAGGTTTTGTCAATTCTTGAGTATTTCTAAGAATAAAATACTCCGTGATTTGACCAGAATTTGTTAGCAGTTTTTCTTTTCAACTTCCAGTTATATTTTCACCTCTACTTTTCGAATAACTGAAACTAGCAAATTTTCTCTAGTTTTTGAACGTTTATACACGTGATTGTTTTTTATTGTTTTTAATTCGAATCATACGGAGAAAGAATGAAAAAGTATGTTCGAACTAAGAAATGCGAATTAAGGAGTTCGAATTTCTTGATAAAAGAACTATTTATAAGAACTTGGACGCCAAATAAACCTTCTGCTTAAGGTCTGTTACCAACTCTCGCGTCGAGTCATTCTATGCCCAAAGTCAGATTTTAATGTATTATCCCATGCCAATGGCATATTTTATGTTTTGTTCAAGTAAAAGTATAAGATTATTAGGGGTTTGCCGAAAAAACATTCTTCTTTAAATAGTAATAATACTGGTGATGGGAACCATAGAATGGTATTGACAACTACATTGGGACAATGGAGTTACAAACTCCCTCCTTGCACACGCTCTGAGGAAAGAATGGTCGGTAACTTAAAGAATATGAAGAAGCAGCCTCTAACTTTTTAATCCTGGGGTCCATTGGATGTATCTGGATTAGCATAGAACTAAACGAAAGACTATGAAAACATCATGTAATAATAATAATAATAATAATAATAATAATAATAATAGTAATAATGTGATAATATTTCTTAGAAGGGCGGAGATATTAAACCAAGAATATAATAAAGTCCTTCTTAGATTTCTAATTTCAGCTACATATAGATATTGTATGTGAGGAATTTATTGTTTATGAATATGAGAAAGTTGTACAGTTGGTTGAATCTAGAAGAAATTGACGTAATATTTAAAAAATTACATTAAATTATTTAATTTAATGTTACCCGTGTCCAATTCAAAGTAACAAGACTGAATGAAGACACTTCATTTGCCTTTGGTGAATAGAAAGGACTCGGGCAAGAGACTGTAATCAACAGAAAGATGAAGAAAACAATAACAATGTAAATGGCGATATTAAATGTGGTGGGTGTGTGGGTGGGTAGGTGTGGCGGGTGTATAAAACCTTAATTTTAATCCCAAAACTGAGTTTGTAGGAATTTTGAAACTTTTGTGCGTATATCCTGAAAACTGTATTTTGACATTCTTACTGTTACTTAAAAGTGGGTTTTGCCACCCGTGAAGGTGGACGGACGTGTGCTTTCTGCCATAAACACGCAAGTATACTTATCGCTAGGTGGTGCGTGTAATCAGCGTATGTATTTGATTGAGTCTGGGAAAGCATTATTTGCTCAGCATGCAGATTTTGTTTGACACTGAAACTCGATGTTATATTGGTTCAGGTTGTTAACTAGGACAGGGTCACACAGATTCCAAACTGTCCATGTGTATTGATCCATCTAAAAACAGGATTCAGCTGCCAATGTTTACTGCTTTCACAAAGCTGTTTAGCCCTAGATAGCTCAAATTGTAGATTAGTTGTGGATTGAGCATTTTCTATGGCTTTGACCTGTTAGGCCATTTGGGTCATGTACACGACAGAGTAATCGTCCAAGAGATAAGACAGAAATAAATTCTAAAAACGCCCATGAGCAAGTACTGAGCGTAAAACAGTGTAGTGTAGTCAAACACGATATCAAATCTCTTGATATCAGCTTGTGAAATATTTTATGTGTGTGCAGCCTGCTCTTGAATAAAGATTTTCCATGACCTAGCGGTTCCTGAGTTACATTTGAGATATCTGCTATTGTAAGGAGTGACGTAGCATCAACAGGGGGCCATGTAGTTAAACGTCAACATCAAACACATGAAAGTGACCTGCAGATATCTTGCTATCAGTTTCAAAAGATTGAACTTCAGAAATATTAAACCTAGCTGCAGGTGTGTTTGCTGACGTTTCCATTATTTATGTATGTTCACATCAGATCTTTCCTGATCTTAGCTATCAGCCAGGGGAAATAGGAGATCAGACAGGTCGCAAGCGCTACCGCTGTTATACAGTTGACATGAGACAGAGCAGCTTACTTGGGTAATTGAGTGTAAACATAAACGAAGAACTTGGTAATTTTGACATATGGTCAATATTAAGGGGTGGTTCTCTGATGATGTCTTGGTTGTTTGTTGAGCTTCTTGATGATTGCTTTTTTATTCCACTGAGCCCGTTTTATTACGTTGCACTGTCACATAAAATAGTAGATTGACAGATGGTGCAAGATGAACGAGAACTAGATGCTTTATGATATTATCTTAATTGAACCCCACTAGTTTATCGCAATATCTCCTGCCAAATCCTTGATCTATGAACCAATTGATAGCGAGTGTAGGTAGCACAGAGTATGAAAGTGTAATTAGGTCGGCCTGATACCCCTGTACGACACTGTCAAGTTAAGAGTACATCTGATTAGACGGTCATTTTCTTTGTGTATACATTACTACAACATAAACTGAAAAGTTACTTGTGGCTTAAATCTATCTGGTTTTTCATGACATGTTGCTGTTTTTATTTGCTTTCTAAACAACTATTGGTTTCTTTTACAATACCTCTAACAGCTGCTAATGGTTGAAAGGATTAATCGAATATGTGTATGTTACACAGGTTGTAAACAAATTCCTATGAAACCTGCTTACGTACATTAAATAGGTCATTACTAAATAAATGCTCCCCTTCTTTTTAGCATTGTTTTGTAACATAACTGCAACCAGAATTTATTTATTTTTATGATCCGATTGTAAATATTGCCGATTAGTGTTTCTTTGGCGAACTTTGGCGAAGAAACTAGTTAAATACAAAATTATATTTTACGTTGGAAATATTTTTCCTCCTTGGACCGTGTCTGGCACGATTGATTCATTTATTGTAATAATTCACCGAATACCTTGTTTGAAAATTTAGGATAGTTTTATTTTTTGTGCCTTGCTGTATCCCAAAGCTCCATTAAGTATACCATAATTTACCACCAGTGTATTCTGGCTGTGTTTATATTTTTTAACTTTTTTTTTTTGCATTAAAAACATTTCCTTGTTTTTATTATATCCCAAGAACATTGCAACTTTATGGATTTTCTATTTATGTCAACAAAGAAGCTAACGGACGTGTAAAGTAGTAGTACTGAACGGTAGCGATCTGACCTGCGAAGGCATCTCACCTCGCTTGGCCTACCTTTGCCTCCTGTACCAGGTTGCGTATTGACATGAAAATCTGTTGCTAAAAATCTGGGGCTCGGGGGTCACTGCACTAAGAGATTTCTAAATGTATTGACCTTACATTGAGGTTTGTCCATTCATACACGTAATCACCCAAACGTTAGAAACCAGTAGTGACCGAGATAATTTTCTTTGTGGTGAGAAACTTTGTGTGTTGGAAGAGACAGAAAGTGAAATTGTGGTATGCGACAAAAGAGAGTACCTAAAAACGTCCTAAAAATCGAATGAACTGTTAAATGTAGAATTGTACATTATTGGGGTGCAAAATAAACTTTTGCGGTTGGTTATGTATGAATATGCAGATCAACTTTGCGGTCGATCCAAGCTCAGTTTGTGTTATGAAGTTTGTAATTTTATATATATACTTATTGTGTATGTGTGTATCTATGTATGTACACTAATAAACGTTTCTAACGTGGCACTTGTATTTCTAGATATCAGTTCCCCATTGCTCAAACATTTGCAGCAAGCCGGGTTACTAAGTGAAGTATCCTCATTGCTAGTTCGAGCAAAAAGTCGGGATGAGAATCAGCTCAGAAGACTTCAGCAACAAGCAAGAGGTTTGTTCACTTTTTAAGAGTTTTAAATCATCTCTTGGTTTTTAACGGGTATTAAGAGATAAAATGATAGGTTTTTATTATTTTTTAACTGCTTTTTGTGGATCCAGAACGGGCAGTTATGATTGCCTTTTTGTTCTAGTACATGCTAGGTTAGTATTTGCTGAATACACAATTAAATTTTTGAAGTCACAGAATAAGACAACAGTCTGTTTCCAAACGCATTTCTTTGAGACCGTAAAAGGAGTAACAGCTAAGGAACTCTTCGCAGAAACTTTATGCCTAACCAGATGTTAAGATTAAAATGTGCGTTACTTACTGCGTTTGTGACACGCGCTTTACGCACGCAGAAATTGCGTCCTTTTCTTTTGACATGGCTTAGTATGTGTATGTTTGTTTGATTGTTTGAGACAGTATGCTGTTGCGGAAGACTATACCAGCAGCTTAGATTAAACAATTTCTTGCCCAGAAGACCTATTAGGAACCAAACACAGAGTTGCATTTATTTTTTCACTCATTTTCCAGCCCTGTAGATACCGCTCCGTAGTTTATTTTTTTTATAACCATTGACATGCTGTCTCCGTAGTTCAACTCTGAATGTTTTTACTTTTGACTTCAGCAATTATAATACCATTTTGATATTTATGTTTGTCTACTTAATTAATTATTAATCTGATATTTTTTTACTTCCGACATGTCTTTAAACTTTTGCAATTATTTTTTATTTATGGTTAATGTATGTGAGTTATTGAGTTGTCTTTTTCTAACCAGTATTAATTACCAGTTAATTAATTAATTGGATCTATCCTTCTAGTTTTTATGCTGTGCTCTTTTCATTGCTCCCCTACCCTCCCTCCTTATTTCTCCCCCACCTCCGACCGCATTTCTCCCCTACCCATCCACCTGTTTCCTTCGCCTTCTCCTCTCTTCTATCCCTCATCTTCCTTCTCACTCATTTTCCCTCTTCTCTTCAACCTTCTCTGCCCTTTTCTTTCCCACTTCCTAACCCCACCCCTACCCCCAAACCTATCTTTTCTTCCCGTCCGTTACCTTCTTTGCAAAGGTTACCGAATGGGTATTCCCTGCCACTGAGGTTCATCGTTTTCAATTTACCATGAATGGTTTTGCTATGTAGACCGTTCGATTTGTTTTTTCCTCCGACTGTTATTGTGTTCTATTTCGAAATATTTTCCTTTGTCGTTACTTTATTTTAGATTTGGACANCTTCTATCCCTCATCTTCTATCCCTCATCTTCTATCCCTCATCTTCCTTCTCACTCATTTCCCCTCTTCTCTTCAACCTTCTCTGCCCTTTTCTTTCCCACTTCCTAACCCCACCCCTACCCCCAAACCTATCTTTTCTTCCCGTCCGTTACCTTCTTTGCAAAGGTTACCGAATGGGTATTCCCTGCCACTGAGGTTCATCGTTTTCAATTTACCATGAATGGTTTTGCTATGTAGACCGTTCGATTTGTTTTTTCCTCCGACTGTTATTGTGTTCTATTTCGAAATATTTTCCTTTGTCGTTACTTTATTTTAGATTTGGACACTCAAATAAGATTCAAATTGGCCGAGATTGAGAAAATAAAGCAAGATGTTACAAATCTTCGAACTAAAAGAAAGAAGTGTGATGACGAGGCGATTCATCTCCGCAAACGATTGGCTTCATGTTCTCATGCAATGAAAGAAATCCCATCATCAGAAAGTAAGTCAATTTCTCACTCTTACATGACGCATACGGCACCTCACGTATCTTCACTCGTTACTGGACATTCAACACCGCAAACGATACCGCATGTTCTACCACATTCAGTATCGCACTCTGGAGTTCATCAGAGTACGCCACAGTAAGTTAACTTGTTTGCGAACGCTTAGAGCAACCCTGTTACGCAGCAACTACTGGAAAAATTTGAGAATGTGTTACCTAAATACCGTTTGCGCAGTTCTTTGGTGTATAAATTGGTATGGGAGACCATGTGTGGCGCAGTACTTATCTGATATGCGGATCGGCGTAATTACTGAAAACTTGGGAGTAAGTAGCAGTGACAATGACAGTTCAGCAATTAACCCTGAGCACAAAGAAAGTCCAATCAGGTACGCGATCTTCGGGAAAAAGAAACCATTATATGAGAGCATGGGAATATCATACCTGCTTTGATCATTGTTAACTTCATTTTCATTGTATGCCTGTTTATGGCAGCCTCGTAAACAGTGTTGACTCGCAAGATGTAAAAGATTGTAAATTAGGCGCTTCAAGGTTAATGTTTTAAGATCTGTAGATCTTTGTTAAAGCGTATTGGTTTACGTGTATGTAAAGTGGTGAACTTGAGGACACGTTATTGTACTGGCCTTGCTAATTCATTCATTCGAAACACTGTTGTTAGGCTTGGTTGTGTAGATTATGTAGTATTAACTAAAACTCGTGTTCAGAGTGCAAAAGAACTCCAATAGTACTTTTGCACAGTTCTTTTATTCCAGCATCGTCACTCCGCAGTATTTCTGAGGGTCGTTCGCCGTTGTTATGTATCGTCCTTTCTTGAATATTTTAAATGTATTTTCAGTATACATTTACTCACTAGTGAAAGGGATAGTTGTACTGAGTAGCTGTAGGGACATTCTCCAGCGTTCAGAACGCCTCGTTTAATTGATATGGAGTGTAATCGGGACGTTTTGGCCAGCTTTTTTTTTAAAAGCTGTAACATTTCCTGAAAGTGAGCTTTTATTTTGACAAAATAGTTTCTCTCGAAAGTCTTGTTCCATAATTTGCACAAGATAAGTAAACCCATATTTCGACACAAGCACTAACTATATTTCTGTAAGAACCCTAAAGAGAATGCGGGAGTGGCTTTAAACTAGGCTGCAGCGTTATGACTATAGTTGAAGTGATTCAAAGCTAAGGAAGCCCACTCCCCAAACGTAAACCCCGTAACGGATAGTTCGCCTTTTAACAACACGCTATTATCTTAGGTGTTTATGTACATTATATGTAACCAGAAACGTACGGAAATGTTGCCTTTCTGTACCTCTGCATGGCAAATCCATACAAAGATTCTCTGCGTCATTATTCGTCAAAGCCGTACTAACGGCAATGCCCGAACGAGATACCCATAGTAACAATGCGAAGTTAATACGTAACACAAGTACACCAGTGTAGGTAATTGTGTTAAAATAATTTATTTAACTTCAACTAAAGTAAACGGTCTTCGTAATTTCCGATGTTTTTAGAGTAAAACCTTTTATTTTTGACAGTAAATGTTACTTTACATTAGTTTAAAATTGTTGGACATTGTACATAGTTCCTTCAGCTTTCCGCTGTCTGATGTAGTTGTAAATAATTATGGTTTCACACAGGGTCAATAGACAACAGTGTTACTTGGAATTTTATTAAGTTAAGCAGTGCATAAAGTATGTTAGTACGTGGATTCAGAATTTTAGAGTTTTGAGAAGCTGGCTTGTTTCACACGGACGTAGTAAACTTCATATTAACGAATGTGAATGATGAGCTTTTTAATTTGAAGATGTCTTTAGCTATCAATGGAGTACTTCCGTAAAAGAAGTTGAAGTTTAATGATGACAATTTTTCTGACAGTTGCAGCTTTTTTTGTCTGTTGTAGTTCGTCTCGATATCTACCATCACTACAACTTTCATGACGTTTTCATTTGTTTTGAAAAAACTCGAATGGCAACATTGCTTATTTGCCCAAATTGTTGTTCGCAGGCAGGCCCATGATGTGTGTAATCTTGGGTTGAAAGACATTACTGGCGTGTCATGCTTTTCTGTTATTGTATTTTACAGTTGATTGAAGACCAGTAGAACAAGCAGTCAGATGTTGCTGTGCTACTAACAACGTTAGATTGTAGCAGTGATGCATCAAAGGAGGTACTGCCATATAAATTGATAGTTTTGAAATAATTAGATTCACGAATTCCTGTATCGAAAGCCATTGAATTTTTGTGGTCATTCCTTCAGATTTTGAGAAAAGTGGTGGAGATAATATGACAATTTCATCGAATATATGGCATTTAGTGAGAAGATGAGAGTTACCGCTGATTGCATTTTGGAAAGGGCTGAGATCGATCAGTGATCCTACAAAAACAACAGAAACATAGTTGACTTTACCGAATCATATATTAGGCAGGTAGAAGGATTAGCTCTGCGAGGAATAAATGAGAATGAGATGATCGAGAAATGACACTAGTAACAACATTTTAAGGTTGATCAGAAGGGATCGTTAGGAAATGGTTAGAAAAGGTAGTCATTGTCATACCTGCAAAACCATGACCAAGGCAGTCATGCGACATGACATACAAAAAACCATCTCCATGTGAGACTGCTATTTTGTTTTGCTTATTTTGTGGGTGGTTAATTTAGTTAAAACCCCTTTATGAAGCAGACGAATAACAAGCACAACTGAAAGTGCACCAAACAGTTATAAAAGCAACTACTCTACATAATTTTCAATAGATCAGAATGGCAGAAAGGTGATGGCTTTGTTGCCCATGGCCCAGGAAGTCACTTTTATGAATTTCATAAACTTTGTGCTTAATATATTAAAGGGTGAATGTAAAGCAACACAGATCAATGCATGCAAGCTTCGATTGTGAGGCTGAGGGCTGCATAATTGTCGCATTTCGTGTTTTTGTGCATAAAATGAACATAAGTAGGCATGGTGATAAGCCCATAAAGTCAACATAAACGTATATGGGCTAGCAAGTCGAGATACAAAGAGTCAGTTGGTACAAAGCCCTAGATAGTAGGTTAGTCTATTATTTAAAGTATGTAGAAGTGTTACAACTTAATAAAAGTTAGAAAATTGTTCTTTGATGCATACAAATTCTCATGTAGATATTAGTTGCAGGGATCCATTAAGCTACAATAAGCAAAACACCGCAATATGTAATAGCATTATATTCAGGGAACAGTTCTCTACATTAATTGCAAGACAGAAATTTCTCAGTAACAAAGATTTGGACACCCGGAACACATTCGATAATGGTGCGATCAAGACAGATGCCTCGGGAACACCGTAAAAGGCTGGTTTCGAACTTGGAGAATATTTTCCTTGTTCATGTTTCCCTTGACAACTCGTGCATTGAACGACACAGTACGTCTAGCTCCCATAAAGGCAAAGGCCCCAAATGGCCCCCGGAATACGATCAACAAAGCTTCTATGGACTATGCCTACTTTACCAGGTTGCCACTAAGACCTTTAGTGCTTGCTAGCCTACCTTGCCTAACATACCCCTATTAGACAGTCGTCAAAGCTTTATGGGTGCACAGAAATGGTCAAAAGATTATCAAAGGCTCTTTTCAATGTTAGTGAACTTTTCATCTACTTTAACTCTCAAGCAAGACTGATCCATTTCAATACACATGGTTGCTGTTCTTATTTGTTTTATTTTTACTTTTAAAGTATCCATTTATAATTTGGAATTCATATTGGCCTTCTCTAATATGTCCCATTTACAGCTCTTGGTTTTTAGGACACGGTGCGCCATGTTCTATATCTTTCGCTGCTGTTTTTGACTGGTGATAGTTATAACTATTCCAGCTCGTGATGTCATCTTCCCACTGCAAAAATTAGTTTTCCTCCTCTGCTTTTCCCTTTGATTATTCTCCCCAGTAACGCTTGATGGACGTCAGCATTCCTCACCATTTGCCCTAAAATTGTATTTCTCTGAGGTCAAATTGCATGTGTCGGGAATCGGTGCTCGCACTATGAAGTACCGGTTTTCGTCACTGCTTATCAGTGGTATTCACAACGTACTGCAATGGATATTATTTCAGTCTTACTTCACTTGGACATTGCCGGATCGAAAGCCCATTTTTAGCCAAGTAAAAAGTTGACCAGCAGTAAAATTAAACAGTTCTTTTTCTTATCTTGTGGAATGTGTCTTGGTAACTGGGCTCTTCAACTTGGTAAAAGATGATCTTGTGATAGATATTCCACTGATACTTTCGTTGTCATTCTTCTCTTTTTTAATAGTTTTGTAGACAAAACACTTTACTTTTTCGATGTAGGTGGTGTCCGATTATGATGTCACATCCATTTGTTCTCATTCCCGAGCATCAACATATCTCGTCTTTTGTGTGTTAATTCTCATTATGAAGTTTCTTCTAATGTTATTCACCATGTCACTTCTTTTCAGTAGCACCTTGGGTGTTCCTGCTAAAAGTGGTCTCATCAGTTTATCGAAGGTTGGTGACGCTTATCTTTCCAACAGTGACGCCTTTAACGTCCTTACTATTTCTGAATAAATTTTCTCCATAGAGGTTGAATGTAATGGGTTGTAGTACACAGACCTGACACACCTCTCGACCTTAACTTTGCTGCTCAGATTCTTCTTGTGGTTTGCACTAGTCATTCACTTGAAGCTGAGTATGGGCTTGGAAAACGCAATGAGTGAGACGACAGCCACAAATTATGCAAAAGCAAAGAATTGCTAATGATCTGGAATTCTTTGGAAAATTTCTGTCTGTCGTCTCATTGCTTTCTCCAAGCTCATAATCAGCTTATAAGTCGCCTTTTAAGGTGATTGACGATTACTCCCAATGTGTAGACCCTGTCCTGTGTGTGATACACATTGCCCGTGCATCTTCTGAACCAATATTTTTATCCCTATCGTCTTGTTCTGTCTACCGAGTGAGGTAATATCATCAATTTAAGCCACTGTTGGCACCCTGACTACATACTACTGCCCGGTTTGAGTGCAAATCTTGGAGCAATAGCTGTTAAGGCCTAATTCCATTTCTCCTAAAAGCCGACTTCCAAGGGCCATCGTAAGATGCAGCTAATCGTCATGCAAGGACCAACCTACTGACCTAAAAAGATCAGTTAAAGGGTTCGTAATCTATGCATCTGTTTCCGATAGCATGGTTGGGTTGTCAGTATGCAAAATGTGCAGTTTTTCATTCACGGCTCTTAGTGGTGAATCCAGCAGCTCTCACAGTTTGCACGTAAGAACATCGAATTTGAAGAGAGTTTTTTCGTAAAATAAAAAAACATTTCAATGTTCAGTCAACTTCAAATCAAATTTTTAGGTTGAGCTCAGAGAAAAACACATCACATATTCCCTAATCCTAATCCATTTTTATTTAGTGTATTATGGAATACACTAAATAAAAATGTGCGAACTCTGAGATGTAAACATTCGCGGAAGCCAATTTTGACAATAGAGATGATGACCGCCAAAATTTGTTAAGAATTTATTTGCTTTGAGAACTTTTGTGAAATTGCCGAGGTGTTCCAGGCTGCCTACTATTCTTCCGCCTCATGCAGGGTGTTGACACGATTCAATCAATACCTGAGGTGCAAAAAGTGCCTGGTTGACTGATCACGTGACAAATCAACACATGCCATTCGTTTGAGAAGTTGAGANACCAACACACGGACTTCTGTCATTTGCTTTTGACCTTTTTATCTCTTTTTTTTTATGTTCTTTCTTGTGGTCCTGTGCATCCTTCGCATATGAGGAGAACGTCTGCGAGAACATCGTACAACAAATTTGATTGGGATTTTTTCGAGGTGAGAAATTGTTGGGGAATACCGAACTGATTTGGTTTTGTGTGTAGGGCACGGAGGGGGTTCCCGCCTTTGTTCACGTCAGGCAGAACGTTCATGTATTAAATTCAAATGCATGAAGACAAAAAATCTTGGTTGATTCGTGAAGAGTTATGGAATACACTAAATAAAAATGTGCGAACTCTGAGATGTAAACATTCGCGGAAGCCAATTTTGACAATAGAGATGATGACCGCCAAAATTTGTTAAGAATTTATTTGCTTTGAGAACTTTTGTGAAATTGCCGAGGTGTTCCAGGCTGCCTACTATTCTTCCGCCTCATGCAGGGTGTTGACACGATTCAATCAATACCTGAGGTGCAAAAAGTGCCTGGTTGACTGATCACGTGACAAATCAACACATGCCATTCGTTTGAGAAGTTGAGATGAAATAAAATCCGAATTCTCACTCTTAAAAGGCGCATTCCCCTAAAGAATTTTGAAAGATTGATTTGAAGTAATGATATCACATGAAAGTAAGGAATTTATTTTGCGAAAACGAAAATTTGAAGAAAAGCCGAGTTAACTTTTTGAAAAGTGTCGTGTGTATTAGTCAATTACATCCAAAGCCATTTCAAAGCTGATGTGAATAAAAAGGTTTTTTTCAAAAAAGAAGAGGCCTTTTGCTAATCTATTTTTTTCGATGTTTAGCTCTTTTTAACAGATGAAATACCACCATGAAGTCTTTAAAACATAATAACATGATACCTTTTACCTTTTTGAGATAAATGAAGAAAACAGAGAAACGAAATCAAGACTCAGCTCAAAGCCGGCTAGCTAGCTGGTATCAATATCGATTGGAGAACTTTCAGGGTTTCGCTTTAAATCGTATAGTGTTACCTCCAAACTTGCAGGGCTGGAATGACAAACATCAAAATCACAGACGTGCAGAGTAGTAATTATCAAAAGTTCAGAGCGATTTTGTTTTTGTTTTTATGGCATTGGCCAATACTTTCACTCAGGGACTAACAGACCTGTCAAGTCTCCGCATTTTGAGGGAGACTCCCGCATTTTGAAGAGAAATGTTCTCTCCCCCCCGCATGTAGTATATTTTGGAAATCTCCCGCATTGTGTAGCTAACTATTTCTAGTATTATTTTTCTATTCCTAGCATCTCTAGTTTGTCTACATATTGCCAATTGTTTTCAATTTTCTTTGTCGTTAAACTGTTTGGGCAGCCATGTTTGTTCAAACTTCTTCTATCTACTATGGAGAGCCAGCAAGCGACTAAAACTGCGCATGTGCATAATACTTTGCGTTTTCATAACAAACAAGATGGCCGACTCGCCTGGGCGATCTGGACCAACGAAGCCGAAAAAGTTCAAGGGATCGTTCCAATATAAGACAAAATATAACACAGCCTGGTTTTCTAAAGACAATTTGAAGAAATATAAGGACGTTGTCACAAACTCTAAGTTAGGGGAGTCATATTTCTTCTGTAAAATCTGCACCAAGGATGTTTCGTGTAGCCATGGTGGCGCAAGTGATCTTGTGCGACATTGTAATGCAGCCACTCACCAAAAAATGGAGAAAGAAAAACGTACGCAGACCTCAATGGGTTCCTTTGCTTGTACAAAGAACTCTTCTACAGATACTCTTACACGAAAAGCTGAAATCAAGGTTACTGGATTCTTGGGTGAACATAATCTTCCCATAGCAGCAGCTGATCATCTCAGTTCATTAGTCAAGGAATGTTTTCCAGATTCAAAAATTGCTCAGTCTTATTCATGTGCAAAAACAAAAACGTTTTGTATTTTAAATGGAGCTATATATCCTGATTTACAACAAGCATTAATAGATGAAATGAAGGTATCTGTTTACAGTTTGTCAACTGATGGCAGTAATGACCAAAATCTAGAAAAGATGAACCCAGTTACTGTGCGAATTTATGATGTAAATCAACATAAAGTTGTTACAAAGTTTCTAGATATGTGTCTTAGCAAGTCTTCTACATCATCTGGTATTTTTAGCTCCATAGATTCGGCCATGTTTAAATATGGGATTCCTTGGAGTAACTGCATTGCTCTGGGTGTGGATAATACATCTGTAAATGTTGGTAAACACAAGTCTTTGATTGTCGAAGCAAGAAAAAAGAACGAAAATATCATTTTGATGGGATGTCCATGTCACATTGCTCACAACACAGCTGGAAAAAGTACGAAAGCATTTTGTCATCATATTACTGAGCATTTTGACATTGAAGAGTTACTAGTTGATATCTATTTTCATTTTGATTATTCTTCCAAAAGGAAAAACCTATTAACAGAATTTTGTTCATTTTCTGATCAAGAATATTGTAAGATAATTAAGTTCCATTCTGTTTGCTGGCTTGGACTGTCAACATGCATTGAGAGAACTTTAAAGTTGTACTCATCCTTGAAAAGCTACTTCTTGTCTCAGAACCCAGAAATGAAAGATGGTGAACGAAAATTGACTCATCTGAACAGACTGATTAAGTCATTTAACAACGAAATGCAGGAAGTATATCTAAAATTTCTTCATGGAGCACTACCAAAGCTTATCCACTTGAATCTGTTACTGCAACGAAGTGATCCAATCATTCACTTGTTGTATGACACATCTGTAGTTTTGCTGAGTCGATTTATGTCACCACATATCGTCACCCAACACAAGAATTCTGAGCTCAATGATGAAGAAATCAAATTTCTTGTTGAGGATGAAAAAAATTACTTGCCCAGAGAGCATTTATTTGTTGGTTTTCATGCTAAAGCACAGGTGAAAAATTTGTTAGATAATGGAGACATCACTGAGAAGCAATATGGTACATTTTTTGAGGCATGTCTAAACTTTCATAAAACTGGATTTTTATATGCCCTGAAAAACTTTCCATTAAATAATGATCTGTTTAAACATGCAAGAGCTCTTAATTTTTTAAGCCAGAAATGTTCATTTGAGAGTATTCAGTTTCTCACTGACAAATTAAAGTACTATGTAACTTTCACTCCACAAGAATTTCTCCAGATGG
Organism: Morbakka virulenta; assembly: GCA_003991215.1. Taxonomy (NCBI): domain Eukaryota; kingdom Metazoa; phylum Cnidaria; class Cubozoa; order Carybdeida; family Carukiidae; genus Morbakka; species Morbakka virulenta. The sequence continues at coordinate 1,066,235 of RDPX01000216.1, forward strand.
AAGAGGAGTTTCTGTTGTTGCAAACAGTTACTTTGCAGGATTTTGACGATTTCCAATTGCGCGAGGCAACAATTCGGACTGAGGAAAATAGAGAAGATACGTCATATAGAATTGACATTCTGTGGTATCATTTATTTATGATGAAAATTGCTGGAACCAGTAAGAGCAAATTTGAAAATTTGTTCAAGTTGACAAAGGTAGTGCTGTCAATCGTTCATAGTAATGCAGAGGAAGAATCTTTGTTTTCAAGAGTCAGGAAGAACTTGACTTCACAAAGGGCAAGTCTTCAACTTGATGGAACATTATCAAGCATTATGTCCTTTCAGTTGAACAGACCACATGGTCAACCATGTTATAAGTATGATCCATCTGCGAGTGTTGTTGAAAAAGCTAAGACTGCCACGTGGGAGTATAACAAGGCACATTCATGTAAATAGTTAAAGGCAATATTGTATTGTAATGAACATTTATTACTTGCTTTTTTTTATTGAACTTTTGTTTTTTCTGGCCTTTTTCATGTGTTTAGTATTTATTTTATTCTAAAGATTAGGTACTCAGAATGCTGAAATTGCAGTTTTAGAGGTTCTAAAAGTAAACATTTTTTTGGAAATTTTAGGAAATTCTCTAATGCTGAAATCTCCCCCCTAAAGATTTAAGGATCTTGACAGGTCTGGACTAAGACGCAGCGAAATATGAAAAATATTCTTCGGTTTTGATGAATGATGTTTGATGATGACAAAAGTGAAAATAAAGCTCGAAGTTGCTGGATTGTGTTTTTTAAGCTAAGAATTTAATTGACATAGGAAACACCAAAGTTCTACAAATACAAATCCCATCAGATGCAGTTTGATTTCCATTTATATCATCATGCTACATTGGAAACCACTACTTTGCTTAAGAAGAAGTTGCCAAAACACCATTGCACTGTTTGCAGCTGTTCTTTCAGAACCAGAACCTTCCTCACATATTTGAGAAATGGTAGAGGCAGTCAAAGTTAGTGAGGAGCCGTGGCTTAATGGTTAATGCAACTGCATAGTAACCAGGAGTTTCGGGTTGGATTCCCCGAGCTGTCGAGGAGAATTTGGAACTTTACAAAGAAAAAAAGAGGGAGTCAAAGTTGGTCAGGCTCAATGATACGGTGCAGCTCACTTTAAATAATGCCCACCTCCTAAATAATACAAATAATGCTGCATTTTACAATTAAAAAATACACTGCAAGCCTATGGGCTTTTTTTCCCCAGGAAAACAAAAAGCGTTTTAATAAATCTTGGCTTTTAATAACAAAAAGCATCATCCTAATAGGAAAAAGATTCTCATCATGTCATGAGTTATAAGCTTTTACCGAGTTACGCTCAAGATATACTTCTCTTATCATCAGGTCGAGGAATGGATAAGCATCTCTCCAAACGTAACTATGCAAAAGATTGGACTCATGGCATGATAAATTATTCTATATTTATAAACTGACGATGGGAGAAGGGCGCTCCACCAATAGTATTGTCGATACAACATTGCGTTTAATGCGGGTAGATTTGTGTTTTTATGTGTACAATCAAGTGGTATATTGTTTTGTTTCATGGATGAAATGAACTACATTAGGCTCTGATGGCTTTATGCTGTGTTTTTTTCAATTCATAATTGGTATCTACTCTATTTGCTGTTTGAATGTGTGCTTCTACACATGTGCTGCTGTAATCTTCCACTACATTCCCTTGACGTAATCTCAGGCAATCAACATGCTTGTGTTAATTTACGTCACAAATATGACTTCAGTATCAGATATTAGCAATGGAATTTGAATTCCTTCTGTTGCGGCGAAGAGTTGGTTTGAGATAGAGTTTTCTTCTTGTTGCAAACTCCCTTGCTCTTTCTCGATACAATTCTAACACTTTAAAACTATAGAAACGTGTAACTCTTGATCAATATACCTCTACTAAAACGAACACCATTAGTCCTGTTACCTTCCTATCTATATCTCTGACGAAAGCCAACTCACCTTTCACAAAAGCCTAATCTTAACAATTCCAATCTAAGCACAGGAAGACCAAAATAAATGAGTTTTACAATTCTCTAAATAATGTCACGTGTGTTCCACTTGACTCATGAAGTCTGCAGTTCTTAAACGTTCACAACACTTTCATCTTACATTTTTTTGAATCGGAGGATAACAATTCTTCCTATTTTACAAAATTAAAGCCAGTCAAGATGCACAAATTATCAGCTGGTGAAAACGAATGCTTAAGACATAAATTACGAATGCTTAAGACATAAATTACGAAAGCTTAAGACATAAATTACACAAAACTGAGAGAACTTTTGATTTGAGTGAGGAGCAGTTTCAAACTTGTCAAAAAAAAGATTAAAATCTGAAATTACTAAATATACAAAATGGATTTAAAAACACAAGAAATTGATCAGATGATTTAAAATAAATCCACGGTGGCTACTATTGTCAACAGAATACTCTGTTAATTGAGAACATTTTGCCAACAACAGGAATGAGACAAAGCTCGTCAATAATAAAGAGGTTTTTTTAACCATTTGGGGAAAACAGTAGTCGTTCAACATGCCAAGTCAAAATCCTCAGGACAAATCCTTGATCCTTGCCATTTCGGTAAACAAAATTTACGTTTTTGTTTATAGCACCTAAAGCGCCTACTGCTTCCGGTACAATAGTGGTTTTCATTTTCCACATTTTTAAACTTCAATTTGCAAATCTTTATATTTCGAGAGTTTTTCAGATTCTTTAGCCGAAACGTTTTTATCACTTTGTACAGTCATATCTATCAGCAAACATGTCTTTTTATCGTGATCTATAATAATATTATCGGGGCGGCTGGCCTGAATGATCCTGTTTTTATAGATCCCAAAGGATGTGCACCGCTTGAATGATTTCTGCTTAGAAATTCTTTGTAGGAAGACTTTGATCTTGCGCAAGACATGAGGACCAGAGTAGAGAAACTCCCTGACGGGCTACCACTAAAAACCATCGTCAGCGCACACCCGCAAACCAATCGCCTGAAATCACGCCGCCCTTTCTACAAGATATCCAGCAGAGTTTTTAACATTGATAGGGCGTGGGCAGAATACTGGGAATACTGGAGTGGAAATATAAACAACAAAGCCATAC
>RDPX01000216.1:1085743-1097177 GCA_003991215.1 Morbakka virulenta
AAAGTTCATGTCCAGCATGACAGCCCGCACAGGGAGATGGTATTCACCTGCCGGACGAGAAAACTTAACCCCGGCTACCGACCAGTAGCTTTAGAGGTTAAGCACCTTCCTCAATATGTTGGTAGTTCCAATGATGGTAGATGTTTGGAGTCCACCCAAGACATCAGGGATGCCCAACTCTTTCAAACTGCGCTCCAAGCGCTTCGTCACCACTCCTAAGCTTCCCACGACGATTGGGACAACGCTGGTACATACACTATGTAACTTTCGGATTTGTTGGGCCAAGGGAGAATACTTAGTGACCTTTTCTTCTTCCTTAGCTGTCACATTTCGATCGGAAGGCACAGCAAAATCTACAACCAGCCATCTCTTCTTAGTGCGGTCAACAACAACAACATCCGGACGATTACATTCCACCTGTTGCATTGTCTCCACTGATCTATCCCACCAAACTTTAAGCTTACCATCTTCACTCTTTCTAACTTTGTCAGGCACTTCAAACCATTTCCCCGCACATTTCAACCCATACTTCTTGCACAGCTCCCAATATATTCTCAATCCCATCCTATCATGTCGCCTCTTGTACTCCTTCCGAGCCAGTACCTTACACCCACACACAACATGCCAAATTGACTCAGATTCAATTCCGTAGATGCGACACATAGGACTAACACCACCATCCTACTTCGACAGCGCCAACCTTGTTCTCAATGCTTGCTCTTGAGCAGCAAACACAAATGCCTCTGTGCTTTTTGCAAGGAAATCACCCTTAATCCACTGTACTGATCTAATAATAATAATAATAATAATAATAATAATAATAATAATAATAATAACATAATAACAATAATAATAATTACTATCATTATTATCATATACGATTTTCTTATGAATGCTGTTTATTTACAATTACTTACCGGGTCACACCCAGTGACCTGAGGCAAGCAAAGGTTTCTACGAGCAACTTAATTGTTTCATAAATGTGGAGTATAAAAGAAAATATAATACAAAAAATATACAAAAGTTTGTAGAAAAATTTAATAAAAAGTATTAAAGATTCTATAAAAAATATATAAATTCTTGTAAAAAATTGGTTCTTTTTGTAGATAAAGATTTTTGAAGTTTATTTGCCGTGCTGGTAAGGACAATCTGTTGTATCTCCTGAAAGTTATGGTTGCCCGCAATTTTCGCAAGATGTTTTTCTGTTACCTTTTTAATCATTCCTAAAAGTCCTATTATTACTGGAACAGTAGTTGTTTTAAGATTCCACATTTTTGCAATCTCAATCTGAAGATCCTGATACTTGCTCAACTTATCAAACTGTTTGACTAAGATATTTTCATCACTCGGAACGTTTATATCGATCAGTGTAAATGTTTTCGCTAGGTGGTCTTTAATAATGATGTCTGGGCATGAATGGTTCTATCAGTATTAACCATAAAGTCTCATAAGATGGTAACATTTGGACCATTAACCACTGGCACAGGGTGGTGTTCGTACCAGTTGGTAGGTGTTTCTACGTGATAGTGCTGACATATTCCCCAGTGCAAATACTGTCCAACACTATCATGACGTTTCACATATTCGCATGACTAAGTGGTCGATGGTTTCAACAAACTGATCGCAAAACCTGCACTTAGAATCGGCTCCGTTCCTCAAGTTGTTAGCTTGATAGTTCCGCGTAAAGAGAGATTGATCTTGTGCTGCAACGATGAAGCCTTACGTCTCTGCCTTCGGTCCCGAACTCCTCAACCATTGATGGGTTGCAACTTAATCTACATCAGCGTTTTGGCTTCGGAGAACGTACTGTCCATGCAGGGCTTTCTGGGTCCATCGTTGGGAAAGTTGGTCCTGTCCGTTTTTCTTGGCAGCTTCTTTTGCCTTTCTTGCAAATTTGGTAACGGGTACTTGTTTTGCTTCGACCATTGGATCTACCTTTAGCTCACGTTCAAACGCATTAGATTCCTTGATAATAGAATGTAGTTTCTTACTAATTTCATGTCGATGGACTAGGGACAACATCCAGTCATTTGTACATTCAAGATATTGTTTCATACCAATAATAGTAGTTTTAAACGACAGTTCTAGTTGTATGAGCCCTCGTCCCCCATTGCTTCTAGGCGACTAGAGACGATCAACGTCAGCTTTAGGGTGGAGCATGCGATTGGATGTTAGTAATTTTCTTAGCTTCCTGTCCATTCTTCGGAGATCTGGGAGATTCCAATTGATTATACTGAAACTTTATTGTGAAAATTGTACAACAATGAGAAAATTGACGGCGTGGCAGAGTAAATCATTTATTGTTCATGGATGACTTAAAGCTATTTGGCAAAAATGAAAAGCAAATTAATAATCTAGTCAATACAGTGACAGTCTTTAGCAAAGATATCTGGATGGAATTCGGGGTGGAAAAGTGTGCTGTATTGATAATGAAAAGAGGAAAGTTTATAAATAGTGAAGGTATCTGCCTCCCCGATGGACAAAGAATAAAGTAATTAGAGAAAGAAGATGGGTATAAATACTTAGGTATATTAGAAGCTGATGGTATACCACCGTTCTCTTGACTAATTAATGACAAAAACGGTAGAGCAATTGTTTCAACTGTTGCAATGTCTCGATCGGCCATTTTCACCACATCCCAACATCACCATCCTTACGTTTCAAAATATATAATAATAGTAAATATAATAATAATAATTATTATTATTATCATTATTATTATTGAGGGTATTCCATTTCAGGGCAAAGGTGTCCAGATCTTTACTTCCGTCTCTTTTCTACTCCTTTCTCTCCAGTACCTTCCGCAGGATTTGTGGTGTTCCTAGCAGACCTGACTTTTTAATAGTTTCAAAAGATAAATCGACTCTGAGCATGGCCAGAAAGGATGTCAGTCGCTCTGTAATTGTCCCTAGTGCATCGATGATGATCGGCACAACAGCTGTCTTCACTTTCCACAACCTGGGGATCTCTCGGGACAGCTCTTGGTACTTATCTATCTTTGAATTCAGTTTGAGCCAATTTGAGGCATTGGCTGATGATATGCAAAAGAGTCTCACCCCTGGTCTTGTACATTCTACAAAAAGCTGACTCGCTGCTGTGCTTGATTTTTGCTTTTCTACAGTTGGTATTCAATGCTTGGTCCTGAGCTGCAACGAGTAAGCTCTCTATCTGTCCCTTCAAACTCCCTCTCATAAGCCATTGCCAACTGAGCGGAAAATTCTTTCGTCTGTCTCACATGCTGTCCATGTATAACCTTGCTATGACATCCCTATTTGCGTTTCTCTCTCTGTTTCTCCCTGAATATTTTCCTGTTATCTTCAATCTGCCTCCCGGTGTACTGCTGTATTGTTGTCTTTCTTGCTCTTGCCATTTACGTATGTAATCGGCCTCTTATCTTCGTACCTGACTGTTTCTAGGATGCTCATCAGGCCTCTCCCGCCATCCTCTTATCGCACATAGAGGTGGTCCACATCAGCCCTTTTGTGCAATACACCATAGGCATGCAGTAACTTACTCGTTCTTCGGTCCATGTTCTCCAGTTCCTGCTGGTTCCAGTCTATACTTCCTCCTCCATATCTGACTAATGATACAACCCAGATGTTGGTTACTTCAATCAGGTTACCAGAATTCAGTTTAGACTTCAAGGTCTTACGTAGCCGTCTTAAGTGCTCTCTTTCTATTCTGCCTTTCATGTTCTTGTGCTTCATAGTTTTAAGCTCTAACATTCCCAGGTATTTGTAGCAATTGTTTGAATCAAGTGATGATATACTCTCCTGTTTCCCCACGACGATGTCATTGTTCTGACTGTCCAACTTTCCCCTCTTGAGTACAGAAATGGCACATTTGTCTATTCCGAACTGCATCCCAACGTCTTCATTGCACACCACTTCTGTGTTCATCAGTGTTTTAACATCTTTCTTTGATTGGTCAAATAGTTTTGGGTTACCCATATAGAGGAGATGATTGATCTTTGTCTTGTTCTTAAATACATATCCATGTGGTGTCTTCCTCAGTATTGATGTCAGTGGTATCATCGCTATTACCAAGAGAAGTGGTGAGAGACTGTCACCTTGAAATATTCCTCTACTGATCTTAACTTTTCCAAGCTCTTCTCCTTTGTATTCTAGAACTGTCCTCCAGATTTGCATACTATTCGTCATGAACTTTCTTATCTTTGAGTCTATTTTGTACATCGCCAGGCATTCTTCAATCCACGAGTGAGGCGCCATATCATATGCTTTCTTGTAGTCGATCCACCCCATCGTTAAATTGGTCAAGCACGCTTTACTGCCTTTCATCACGGCCTTGTTGATAACCAGTTGTTCCTCTGCTCCTCTTCCTCCTCTAGTGTATTCCTTCTGCTCCCATGATAACAGGTCCTGTTCAGTCAGATGCTCATATATCTTGTCGCTAATCATTGATGTCAACAGCTTTCACATCATGGGCAAGCATGATATTGGGAGGAAATTGGATGGTATGTTGCCTGTCACTGGATCCTTGGGGATGAGTACCGTCCTGCCCTTTGTCATCCAAGATGGTACATTAGATCTCCTCACTATTTCACACAGCTGTTCTGCAATCTGAGCATGAAGAGATGTGAATCTCTTAATCCAAAAGCCTTGAACGCCATCAGGTCCAGGGGCTCTCCATGGTGACATGTCCTTGCACGCTTTCTGAACCATCTCCATAGTTATTTCAACTTCTTCCTGGGTTTCTATCCTGGTATTCTCTTCCTTCATCTCCTTTAGCCAGCTTGCGTCCTGTTGATGATTGAATGCATTCCCCCAAATGTTAGTTCAAAAGATTTTAGCTTTCTCTGCATCTGGCCGGGCGTCTGCCTGTTCCGTTCCCTCGAGCATCTCATATAATCTTTTCTGACCTTTCTCAAATAGTTTGTTCTGTCTGTACTGTTTTGTTCTATCAGTGTATCGCATGATCTTAGCTGTCACCGCAATGATACTTTGCTTCAGCACTTCTTTGACCTCTTCAACTGACTTTTCACCTAGTTGATATTTATACACCAGATATTTCCGTGGCTTGTTCTTTCCTCTGGTGCTCTCCTCCAGTCTAGATAGATTTTGTCTCTGTCTTTTCAGCTTATTTTCTAATCGCTTCGTCCACGCTGGTTTATTATCCCTTGTGTTTTCCGTTGTGATTTGCCAAGTTCTTCTCCAACAATTATTCCTCTAGCATATATGAATTTGTTGGTTTCCTCTATCGTGTTGGTCTTAATTCTTGCTATCACGATGTTGACCTTCTCGGTTGTCTTGCGTGGTTTATTTGACACTGCTCTTTTTACGTTAGGCACTCTGATGTTTTTTCTTTCATTTCTTGTGTACATATTCTCAACCCTCTCAACAATGGTCTCTTGTTCTTCAGACAATTCATCAGACAACTCATTAGTCATCCCAATTACTTCTCTGTCATCTACAGCTTTTACTTCCTCGAGTTCTTGACTATGCTCAATCAGAGCTTCGTCTATTTCATTCTCTCTTTCCTCTGTAGATGGTTCTGTCACTCTTCTCCTGATCTCTTCAATCTCCAGGTCAGAGAGTAAACCATTCCTTCTGATCACCAGGACCTGATCCGATAATCTCTGACTGTCAACATTACTCCTCCCACCCTGTTCTTTCCATATTCGTAGCATTCTCTTCATGTATCCCATCGTCTGGTCGCTCTTAGCCAGAAAGTAGCACTCCATTACTTGGATGTTGTCTTCTCGACTCCATTTCGCTCTTCCTCGTCTAGTACGTGTTGGTAACTCCGTTTCTAAACCAGTAGTTTGATGACGACCTACTCCTGCCTGTTTTTCCACAGGTGGCCCGCCGAGCGCGACAGGGTTGGCTGGGCCTTCTCTCCCGTTTACGCTGTTAGTTTCGTTTCTGTTTGTCGTGTTCATCATGATGAGTAGGGATTGTTTTTCTGTCAGGGTTTGCTCCCTTAGCCTTTGGCTCTCACAAGAGCCTTGCTGCAAGGCAGCAGGTTCAATTTTTAGTCAGAATCCTTTCCCTTATCCTTTTGCCGTCCAAGGCCTGAAAGGCAGTAGTAGATATCTTAACCCTGATGGGGGAGGCCAAGTGGGTGCTGTAGATAGAAAACATGCCAAAACCTCAATAGTTCAAGTTGATGCACCAACGGAGGTAGCTGATAAGGAAAGCAAAGACGAATTCTACACTCAGCTGCAGGAGACCATGGACAATCTGCCAAGTCATGATGTAAAAATAGTAATGGGTGACTAAAATGCACAAGTCGGGCCAGGTAGAGGAGGATTACCAAGCATAGTAGGACCTTTTATATCAACTACCAGCACGAATGACAACAGAGAGAAAATGATAGAGTTCTGCAACAAAAATAATTGGCAACACTTTCTTCAAACATAAGCCTATTCATAAATGGACATGGTCATCACCAGGCAATGCCGAGTCAAATGAAATAGACTAAATCTACGTGACTGTCAGGTGGGGTACGTCGGTGCAAGATGTAAGAGCGTTCAGAGGAACAGATGTTTTCTCAGACCACCATCTCCCGAGTGGGAAAATCAGGATTAATTTGAAGCGACTAAAGAAACTGAGAAGACCAAAGACCTTTGCACTAGGGAAGCTTTTAAACCCCGAAGTGACAGAGAGATTCAAGGAAGATCTATCAAATAGATTTGCCATCTTTCAAAGGGATGCAGATATTACAGCGAAATGGACACCCTTCAAAGAAGCCGTCACTGGAAGTACTACCAACTTGTTGGGATTCAGAAGAGGTACAAAAAAGGAGCAATGGATTTCACAAGAAACCTGAAAGCTGATAGATAAGCGGCGCGATGGAAAAATAGCAAGGAATCAAGCAAGAACAAAAGAACAGTCCAGAATCGCTTAGAAGAAATACAAAGAGATGGACAAAGCAGTAAGAAAAGGATGCATGAAGGACAAAAAGGAATGGTTTGAAAGAAAAACAAAAGAAGCACAAGAAGCAGCAGAACGAAATGATACGCGTGAGTAATTTAAAAGAGCCAAGCAATTAGCGGGGAAGAGCAACTCGCCAAATATGCCAGTGAAAGACAAAAATAGAAAGGTGCTGACTACTGAGGCTGAACAAAATGCAAGGTGCGCAGAGCACCACAAAACAATAAAGCTGCTGCTTTAGATGCAATAAGCGGCGAGCTGCTAAAAAGAGGTGGAGAGGCCCTCAACAGTGTACTTCTTGAGCTTTTGAAGCAGATTTGGACTGAAGAGACGTTTTCGGAGGAATGGGGTAGAGAATTAATTGTCACGCTGCCAAAGAAAGGTGACCTGTCAAACTGTAAAAACTGGAGGGGCGTTACTCGTGACAGGAAAAGTCTTCAGCAAAATATTATTAAAACGACTCCTCGATGCAATAGACCATAGGTTGCGCAAAGAACAAGCAGGGCTCAGGGAAGGCAGATCATGTTGTGAGCAAATATTTGTGCTGAGAAGCTTGGTTGAGCAAAGCCTATAGATCAAATCACCACTAGTGCTGAACTTCGTTGATTTTCTGAAAGCTTTTGACAGTGTTCACAGGGATTCCCTCTGGATGATCATGGAATTGTATGGTACTCCAGAGAAGTGTATCAAGATAACAAAGTCAATGTACAATCACCCTACCTGTGGTGTTAGAACAGCTACAGGGACAACTGAAGAGTTCAAACTGCTGTCTGGCGTCAGAAAAGGTTGCAAAATGTCGCCGTTCCTCTTTATCCTGTGCATCGACTTCGTTATGAAAAGAGCGATGGCTGGAGACAACCATGGAATAACCTGGGGAAATAATAGCAAGTTAACTGATCTTAACTTTGCTGATGGTATTGCGCTGGAGTCCAAAGACTGTGAAATCTGTAAAGAAATGACAAACAGGCTACAACATGAGAGTGCAGGGGTTGGACTAACTATCAATAGGCAAAAGAGCAAAGTAATGGTCATAAAGGAGGACAGAAGCCAAGCGATATTAGTCGACGGGAACCAACTAGAGACGATGGAGAAATTCCCATACCGTGGCAGTACACACAGAGTGCACACAGACATGAAAAACCGCCTAGGTTGATCCAATGCAGCCTTCGAGTCAATGACAAACATATGGAGATCAAATCAGATCAGATTTAGAAACAAGATTACTTTGTACACAGCGATAGTCGTCTCCACAGCGTTATATGCCAGTGAAACGTGTAAGAGCACGAAAAGAATCAGGAACAAATTCGATACCTTTCATGAAAGAAATTTGAGAAGGATTCTTGGAATTACATGGCGAGAAAGAATTACAAATGAGAAAGTACTAAGAAGAACAAGGCAAAGGCCGCTACACTTGATAGTTGAAGAAAGGCGATGGAATCTAGCAGGGCATACTCTCAGGTTGCCTACGGAGTGTCTCGCATATCATGCAACATTTTGGAGACCAATATCAGGAAAACGAAGACGGAGCAGGGCAGTGAAAACATGGCAAGCAACTTTTAAGGAGGACAGAGAGAAACGGGGTGTGCAAATGCATGACACTCAAGCCTTGGCCAAAGACTGAACGCGTTGGCGACACCTCGCTGCCCGATGTCCCAGGACAGGGTCTAAGGAAAGAAAAAAGCTACATAACTTGAATTTCACTCACCCAAGATCAATGGCAGTGACCCGGTGTTTGATCTTAAAATACAATTCAAAAGAAAACATGATAACAACAACAACAATAATAATAATAATAATAATAATTATGTCCTGGGTATTGACATTAAACTGCATCCGGTTGTGGAGTTTCGACGTAGGAGAATGAGGCTACCCTTTGCCACAATTACCTTTGTCACCCTTGAGCAAGGTGTAGTACCTGTTAGCTCTCCCCGAGGCCATGAAATACCGGGTTGGCGTCCGGTGGGGGCTAGTCTGTCTCATGGGTAGGGGGGACTCTTCAGCCTTGGTTGGCAGCCCTACTAGAGATGGTGTCTCAATAAAAACACCGGTGGTTGTGTAACCTAAAATCCACAATCCTCTTATGAGTGAAATGTCTTATTCAAATTATGAAGACAACGGCGTGAATAAGACTGGAGCATTAAGTGAAGGTCTCTCGCCCGGCAGGTGCCCCACTGTATGGCAGGGTGGGCCCGGTCGTTATCCAACGTCTGCCAAAATGAAGTGGAACAAGGAATTGAATGTTGCTGTAATGAAGTGCTATTTCTTGAGTAAACCTACAGATGAAGATTAAAGACCTATACGAGGCTACAGAAGGATGCATAACATCTGGAAGGAGAGAGAATTACCAACATTAACAGAACAAAGGTTATGTGATCAGGCTAGGGCAATACGAAAAAATGAATGGTTCACCACAGTAGAGATGGAAGAAATCCGTAGAAGTTTGGAAGTGGATAGTGATAATGAAGAAGGGAATGATGGAAACAGGCAGTTGCCAGAAATAGAAGTGCAAGAACATGGACAAACGGAAGAGATATCAGTGCAAATCAACAGAACCGACGAACAAGACGAACAGGAAAGTTGTATGATTGAGGAGATAGTTGACATTACGAGAAGTGGCCAAATGTGTGATACAAGAGGACTCAAGAAAGTAAACAGAAAGGTTCTGTCAGAGTGGATAGGTAAAGTAAATAAGATCATCGGGAAAATAAGGACAGAAAACTTAACGGATACAAATAAGTTAATCGGTGCTGTTGCTATCTACATCTCGAAAAAAGTTGGGTTGAAGACTGGTAATTCAAGAAGGAAAACAAAGGAAGAACCTTGGTGGAAAAAGAGGATAAAAGGAACAATCCAAGAACTAAGAAAGCATGTGAATATTTTGCAAAGAAATAAAAGAGGAGAACTCACCAGAAAGGAAAGGTATAAAGAACTGGATAGGAAATATCAAATTAAGAAAAAAGGAGAAAATGTCGTTATTGAAGAGCTGAAGCAAAAACTGCAGGCGAAAGTAGCAAAACTGAAGAGGTATGAACAGAGAGTTAATCAATTTAGAATTAATAGGCTGTTTCAGCAAGACCAGAAAAAAGTATATCAGGAATTTAATGGAATGTCAAAAAGTGAAGGCATAGCACCAGATGCAGAGGAAAGCGAACAATTTTGGTCTAGTATCTGGGGAAACGAGGTACAACACAATAAGGATGCAGGATGGTTGAAGGAATTAAAAGATGAATGTGGGGAAACAAGACAGGATGACATAATGATTGACTGTGTAATGGTATCAGCACAGGCAAAGAAAATACCAAACTGGAAAGCACCTGGACCTGATGGGGTCCAAGGATACTGGATAAAAAAGTTGACATCACTGCATGACAGGATCGCCAAACAAATGAATAAGATGATAAATAGCAGGGTTCCTGTACCTGCCTGGATGCCAATGGGCAGAACAGTGTTGTGCCAGAAAGACCCGCAGAAAGGAAATGTGGTTGATAATCATAAACCAATATCTTGCCTACCACTCATGTGGAAACTGATGACAGGAGTCATTGCTGATAGTGTATACAAGATGCTAGAAGAAAGTGATGTTCTACCAACAGAACAGAAAGGATGCAGAAAAAAGAGCAGAGGAACGAAGGACCAACTTTTGATTGACAAGGTGATCCTGACTGATTGCAAAAAACGACAAAACCATAAAATGTAACACGTTTTCTTCAGCGATCAATGAGGAATTGGAAAACGGAATTGACGTCATGTGGAGAGTCTCTCGGAACAGTCAACATTAAGAGAGGAATCTTTCAAGGAGACAGCCTTTCTCCACTTATTTTTGTTATTTGTATGATACCTTTGTCAAAAGTATTGCGCAAGGCTAAAGCAGGGTACAGGCTTGGAGACGTGAAAATCAACCATCTTTTATTCATAGATGATTTGAAGATGTTTGCTAAGAACAAGAATGAAATTGATGGTCTTCTGTCAACAGTGCAAGTGACAAGTCAGGATATTGGAATTAGGATATGCAGTTTGGGGTAAAGAAGTGTGGCGTTATTATCATGAAACGAGGGAAATTGGTCAAAAGTGACGATATAAGACTAACAAATGGAGAAAGTATTCGGGAGGTTAGTGATGAAGGCTACAAATGCCTTGGTGTTTTAGAGCTTGACAAGATAAAGGAGAAGAAGATGAAAGAATTATTCCGAAAGGAATACTTGCGACGATTCAATCTCATTATGAAATCAAAATTAAACGGTAGGAACAAAATATTTGCAGCAAACACCTGGGCAGTGTCACTTATGAGATATGGAGGAGGCATACTTAGATGGACTAAGAATGAGCTTCAAGAGATCGACAGAAAAACAAGAAAAGTTATGACAATAAACAAGGAACTTCATCCAAGGAGTGACGTTGCAAGGATATACGTTTCAAGAAAGAGGGGTGGAAGAGGTTTGATGAGTTACGAGAACTGTGTAAAGGGAGAAGGAAATAACCTGAGTTGGTACATAAAGAACAGCAAAGAGATTCTCTTGAGAAAAGTAGGGGAAGTCAGTATA
>RDPX01000216.1:1110231-1138489 GCA_003991215.1 Morbakka virulenta
ATTTGCCAAACATTAATTACTTCCAGCATTTTCAGGACAAAATAATTCCTTTTTACAAGAAAATGACCATTCTTGATTGGGTTTTCTGTCAGGCAAATTTAAATTTCCAAAGGTCTGTCTCCTAATGCCATTGATGTAATTATATCATCTTGGAGACAGGGCACTAACTTTCAGTAAGAGTCATACTTGTTAAGATAAATGGACTTCTGAACCAAAAACAAATTTGTGTTTTACTTCCCTCAGCACCCACAAGCAACCGAATTACATTCCCTTTTTTCATACTGGATCAGCTCTCTCTTCTTTCTTTTACTTGGAAGTGAGACTCCGTAAGTTGTCATCATCATCAAACGGAAAGATCATCTTAAGACTCTCTGTTCAATACTAAACCATTCAGTTAACCCATGTGCAGTTCTTACTGCTGCTCTCTGGTTGGCATATAATTGCATTATTAATTCAACTATATGTTGTGGAAACCCTATTGATAGCATGTTTGACCATAAAGCTCCGTGATCGACCGTATCAAATGCCTTCTTATAATCAATAAAACAGGTTTAATATCTGGTTTCTAGTCCTTCTGCCTGTGCGAAAACTGGCCTGCACCTCATTTACCTCCTTATTCTACCTTCCTTTCATTCTGTTTGCGATTGTATAAAGCAGTATCTTACTCGAGTGACTGATTAAGGAAATAGTTCTATTGTTACAACACTGCTGAACATCACCCTTTTTAGGAAGAGGTAAGAACAAAGAAGAAACCCAGTCTGTAGGCCAGTATTTTTTGTGTCATATTCTAAGACAGAGTTTGTGAAAGAATTGAACGACAAAGTAACTACCGAACTTTATAAGTTCTGCAGGAATGTTGTCATATTCAGGGTTTTTATTTGATTTTCGATCGTTAATATCCTTTCGAACTTCAGAAATCAGTGGTGGAGGTTCTTCAGGAGAAGGATCAACAATAGGAAACGGAGGGGAGGTGACATTTACACTTTTCTTGTACAGGTTACTGCAGTATTACTTCCAATGATTTTTTACATCGTTTGCCTCTGACAGGACATGCCCACCATCAGACGTGATGGTATCGATGTTAGGACGGAATTTCTTAGTTAATTTTCCCACACCCTGATACAGTTCTTTGGTGGAGTTTACAACAGAGTTCTATTCAACATTTTCGCAAATTTCGTGAATTTGAGCAGCTTTGTCTCTTCGCAGCAGACATTGCACTATTGTGTTTTGCATTTGGTATTTTCGATCATCTGCAGCACTACGGTTTCCTTTACTCTTTAGGGACCTTCTAATTTCAAATGCTTCGATTGCTGCTCTTGAAATCCAGGGTAACTGCTTACGCTTCTTTTTGAGGTAGTGTTTGCGAGCAGTGGTACATAGTACATCCTTTCCCTGTTCCCAAAGTTTATTTGGTGTTGTTTCATTATGTTAGTCTAACAATGGTCGAAACCTATTTTCTAGCTCTAATGCGTAATCATCGTTTGGTTTGGAGCAATCGAGCCTTAAAGAAACATGTGGCTTGCCATCAAGCCTTTTAAATCGGAGCTTAAAGTTCATTGTTAGTAACTGATGGTCACTATTGCAGTCAGCACCGGGTTTTGTTTGGCAGTCTTTAACACTGCATCTCCATTTATCAGAAATTAACATATAGTCTATCTGATTTTTATTTTTGTTATCAGGAGAGACCGGCGTATAGAGATGTCTGGGATGGTAACGTAACAGCAGAGTAGATGAACTAATAAGCTTTAGAGGTACTAAAGCTTATTACTTCATCTCCCCTGCTGTTACGTTGCCCAAGACCGAATTTCCCATGAGTGTTACAGTGCGTTGCAGACTGTCCAATCTTAGCAATGGAATCACCCATTATTAGTTTTATGTCTCTGCTGGGGCAGGTGTTGATTGTTTATTGAAGTGATTGATAAAACTGTTCCACTTTAAAAAGCATCATCAGCAGTAGTCGGTGCATACCATAGTATAATACTCACATTATGCGGCTTTGATTGGATTGGCAGCTTGAATATTCTATCAGAGATAGGCACATAGCCAAGAAGAGCATCGGATGCAGCCTTGGAGAGAATTATGTCTACACCTTGACTATACTCTCCCTCTTCTTTTTCGGAAAATAGAACAGTCTTGTTGCCTTTACTGGAATGGAAACTGCCACTGTTGTTCCAATTGGTTTCACTAATGCTTAGAAAATCAATGTTGTTTATATCCATTTCATTGTAAATATTATTAAATTGTTTATAAGGCCTTCAGTTTACGAACATACCACGTGCCAAACCTTACAACGGATCGTAAATTAAAGTGTTTTTTATTGGGTTTTCCAGTAGCCAACTTCTCGTTTCCAGCCTGGTCATCCACTGGAGAACGCGCTCCTTGGTGACCCACGCGACGGCCGATGTGGTATGGTACGTTTCCTTGAAGCGTCATAATAGTGGAGGGTGTTCAGGAAAAAAAAAATCTAAGTATGGTTTCCTAGGACCTTTCTTAGACCGCAGTCTTCTGCTGACTCGGAGGTGTGACCTCTGCCATTACTTAAAAAACAAGTTGAGCCTCTACCAGACATCAGTCACTTGCACCATTAATCTCATTGTGAGAGTTGCCACAAGTGATGGAAACTTCAGCCTGCTGGCACTGAAGTTGGCATTCCCAAAGATGGAGACATTCCTCTATTCAGAAGGGTAAGATGATAGGAACAAGGCAGTCTATAACCCCGGGAGGGGTGGCTATTGGGTACTACACCTTGCCAAAGGGTGACTCATAGACTATGCAGAGCAGGGTTGTCCAAACCCCTGAAGCTCTGTTGAGCTCGCATACCCATCCATAAGCTGTAAATACACACACATACACATATATATATATATATATATATATATATATATATATATATTTAAAATTATGATTTAAAAGAAAACAAATAGGCAAAATTTAGCAGCAAGTTTAAATTTCATGTTTCTTCAACATGTTTCTTCAACAATGACCAAACTGCAAAAATGTAAAAAAATTGCAGTGTTGAAGATTTTTTATTTTATTTCATTTTAATTTTCACTGTGTTTACTTTGGATTGGGCAATTATTTTTGTTTATATTATTATTACACTCAAATATGTTAACTACAAATTTTTATTAGCTAAATTTGTTATTACGACTGCAAATGCATCTAATAAACGTCCAAAATTTGTGGATAAACACTTCCTTATGAGAATGTATTGTATCAAAATTTCAACAGGAATACAATGAAAGTAAGCTACAGCTGCCCCGGTAACTTGGAGCAGATCACCAAATCCCACGACAACAACAACATCATCATTTCGAAGAAAAGTCAGAAAGGGAAAACGTCATTAATGATGTACCTAGATTCAAACCACGAACATAGCGTATTCCCTCCTAAATAAAGATACGATAGACAATGTCATCTGATGCCTCTTTTAATTACACTCCAATCACCATAAGGCTCAGTTGGCCTCTTGATGGTCTGCATTTGGGGAATGCTTTTTCACAACATTTCTATTGCCATTTTTTAAATTACAATTTTAGCTAAAAGAATGAACCCCAGTAGCAGGAAGACCTTTATTGGTCAAGGAATGCAAAGAAACTCCAAACCTAAGGTCGATTATGAAAATGAGAGCATCTGGAGTGTCATCATTTAGCTGATTTCTGATATTAGTTGCAAAAAGCTCCATAGCTGAAAATGCTCTTTCAGGTCCAACGCTGGTAAGCTTAATGGTTTTCAATGCACTTAAGAGTTTGTCTAAGTTTTCAGGTCTCTTCGTACTAGTTTCATATAAGTTGATTTCCTTCTTGATGATTTGAGTGCTTATATCTTCAATGACAGCAGGATCTGAGTGCTCATCCTCTTCCATAAATGATGCAAAGTCTTCAGCAAGTGTAATGTTACCACCAGATGCTGCTACTTCAACCTCAAGTTCTGCTTGATCCATTTCATTTTGTGCAGGTGGATACAGACGTTTCAAGAGAGATGTGGCAAGTGATGTGATTTTGGTCGTTTTGATTTTCACACGAAATTGATCTTGTCCTTGATCAGGGAAGTCTGATGAATTCAAATACTTCATAAGGGGAACAAGGTCTGTATTCCTATGCTCTTATTCTGACCTCGAACCTCTCCAGAATTTCCTTTCCAATATCTGATGATTGCTCTTCCAGTTTCTTGATGATGAAGGCATTGACTTTTTCAGCCAGTAGAATATCTGCATCTTCACGACAAAGATACTCAACTGCAATTTTTAGAGGGAGAAGTGAGTCACAAAGTTCTTTGATCTTGTCCAGTTCTGTATCTGAAATGTCAAAGATGTAGTCCAATTTTAACATAGGAAGCTTGACCTTCTTCCTGATGTCATAGAAACGCTGGAGAATATTTAAAAAGCTATTCCAGTGAATTTGACAGTCCAAAAAAACTGCCACTTCTTTGCCAAGACTGCATATTCTCAGGTTGCAAAGCTTCATCATTCTTTACAGGGTAACAGTGAAACAATTTGACCATTCTTTGAACTTTCACAATAATTTTGTTCAAATCAAGAACCAGATCAGGACCCTCATTGATATCATTGTTATCATCTGAGTCTTCTAAATCACTTTCATCATCTTCATCTTGATCATTCTCTTTGGTCTCATAAATATTTTTGGTTTCTTGTACAATACGTCACAAACACACAAGTGTATAGCATGGGCCAGACATCCAAAATAAATAGGAGTCTTGCGACCAAATTTCATCATCAAACTTGATCCGTCTGTCATTGTAGTTGTAATATCAGTGTTTAAGTCCAGTCCAAATGACTTAAGTCGATCCTGAGCGAGTATGACTGCTTGGTCAGTGTTTATTCCTCCTTTGACATGAACCATTCCAAAAGATTCAAAGCCCTTCGGAAGATGAAGGTTCAAGCTCATAAACCTCCTGTTTCTGTTTGAAGTTGATTCATCAATACTGATTGAAAATCTAACATCATCCTCCTTGTTTTGCTTAATTTCATCACATTCGTCTTCACAATATCAAATTTCTTCATAAAGAGTCTGCGGACATGCTTTCGACGTTTCGAAATAGAATAGCCATCTGATCTGAATGCTCTTTTCATTGTACCACTGGAAGCAATTTGATTAAAAGTCAATCCATCCACAGCCACAAGTTTTGCAATGACTTCATCGAGGGAATCTTTTTGTTTGGGCTTAAAGAAAGAGTCAATTTTGACAGTTTTTGTTTTTGGTTCAGAGCTTTCTTGAACACAAGATTTGACTTCAATTTTGTGTTTTGATTTCAGATGTCCGATCATCCCTTTGGTACTCGAGCCACCAACTTTGATTTGCTTAGGGCAATTTTTACACTTGGCTTTTTCTTGCTTTCAGTTGTAGAGAAAATAATTCCACACATCCAACTTCCTTTGGGCACTAATAACGACAAAGTCCGTCATTGAAAACTGAGTGTTTACTGTTTAAATTTCTGGTTTTTTAATTAATTTCGCTATGCTATCGATGTGATTTGACTAGATTCTGTTTTTTTTATGATTTTCGTCATGCACAAACAGCGCTTTCAGATTATTTGCATTACAATTTATTCACTTTTAAGGGAAAATTTTTTTACGAATATTTAATTTCCCTGGGAAATTTCAAAAAAGTCCCACTAAACGAGTAGCAGTATTTTTGCTAAATTCCCTGGGGAATCGAGGACGGGGGAAATCCGGGGACTGCATTCTAATATATACTATAGACATTAGTCGTATAACTAAAAAAAAATCCATTAACGTGTACTTTTGAAGCCATCAATGTAATGGAAATTCTTGTATTAACATTTGTCTCCGATACTTCAAGGCTAACACTCCAAGAACATGACTAGTAGCTTTACATCTAAATTGGAAGATAGGAAGGGTCATTTTTAAAGATGAAAAAATCAAGGAATTAAACAGGGATTTCAATTGTTTTTTTGTACCTTCTGAGATATCAACTGCAGACGTTTTTTAGACTAAAAATTACCTGAAACCCTGTTGTTTCAAATTTCAGTGATCAAAGAATGATACAATGAATTCTCGTGATTTGGCGAAATATGAAAGAGAGATAAAATCTTCAATATTGTTTCGGTCACATTGTAAGAACCATCTTCCATGGAAAATATGCGCACTCTGCGCTTAATACCCTCCCTCAAGAGACATAGATGCAAGCACAGCCCGTGATGTATAAAATAAATTATGAACTAAAATCCATACAGTAACGTAGACCTAAAATCCTTTAATACAACCCCTCATTGATAATTTGATTTCATTGTAAAAGAACAAAAATCAATACAGAAACTAATTAAACTCCAAATACATTTATGAAGCCTATGCATAATATTAATAAAACGAACAGTTTCACAACTTATCATATCAATTGCAGAATATTAAAGGAAAGGCAACAAAAATACTGGCAAATTACCTCTTCAGTTCTGCTATATCGACGAATATATACTAACTGTCTTCGTTAATTACACGAATCTGATTATTACAACTAAAATTTCACTGGTTTATACAGAATTAAAAGCAAACTTGAAAATAATATTGATACTTAGAATTCGGATTATTGGTGCTATGACGTCAACGCGTAGGATGCAAAAAAACAACGCCAGGATGCAAAACCTATGATAAATTTCAAATGTTTTGTCTATACAGAGAAATAATGAACATAAAAACCCAGATGACGTAAATAGTTTAAAGAGAAATGTATTCATTTCTTAAAGTGGTTCAAACACAGATGTTGGTACAGTTTTTGGTCTCACAGGAATGACTTCAATCTTTGTTTTACACATTTACTTTTAAGAGTAGTCAGTTGCTGTCAGCTGCTGTTGAATATGTGGGGTCCATATGCCTTTATATACGTGATATCCGGTAATAAAACATTTAAACTCAAATACACAAGGACGACACCTAGTTGCTCTCGCCATTGCAGATTCCTCCAGATTCCTCATGTAGCATTTACCAAAAATTGTTTGAATAATAACATTGCATTCGAAATTTGAATGCAATCATAACATGTGAAACATAAATTTCGAACCAAAACATTGGAATACAATCATAACACGACGAAACTTCAAACAAAATTCAAATTGTTTTATTGTGGAAGGAATTGTTTAAACGTGGAAGACAACGCTAAGAGAAAAAGCTATTCTCTGTACGATAAAAGAAAAGCAGTAGAAAAAGCTATCGAGGTCGGAATTCGAGAAGCATCTAGACAGTTAGGAATTCCGCGGAAAAATTTGCAGCGATGGAGCAAACAAACGGAAGCTTTCAAGTCGGCTGCTCTTACTCCAGGAATAAATATACGAACGAAAAGAAGGATTATACAATCAAAAGCTAGATATCAGTTACTTGAATCTGCTTTATTGGACTACGTCAAAGAAGAGAGAGGTAAATGGAACTCTGTCACTGGTAAGCAGATATGTAGAAAGGCGTTAGTTTTATTTTAAACCATGTATCCAAGCAATAATGAGCGCTTTTCTGCTTCTTTTGGATGGCTGCGTCGAATGATCAGACAGAATAACTTATCATTTCAACGTGTTACAAGTGTTGGACAGAAAATTCCTACTGATGCTTCTGAACTTGTGATACATTTTTAGCTGCGATGAAATCCTTGGATGACTTTAACATTATAGGGAATATGGATGAGACCCCGTGCTATTTCGATATGCCATCTCCCGCCACTTTTGATTTAAAAGGGGTGAAAACAGTGAAAGTTAAAACCACTGGCAATGAAAAATTGCGCTTTATCGCTGTGTTAACTGCTGGAGTACGCAAAATTGATGATCATTACGACAGAATATCCTTGCCACCAATGGTCATCTTTTAAAACCTAACCAAGGCCCAAAAAGGTAAATTCCCTAAAGGAATGGTGATTGAAGGCATGAAGGGAGGTACAATTAAGAGAAGTATTATGCGAAATCTCTACTGTTTAAAAGAGTGAAAAAACCGACAAGGATGTTTTTTCCAACAGCAAAAATCTCTTCTGATAATTGATTCGGCCAAATCTTATTTGGGAGATGTGCCTGAATTTTTAACGGGATACAACACAGAATGTAAAATCATCAATGGTGGTATGACTCCATTGCTCCAATTTCTTGATACGAATGTCAGTAAGCCATTCAAAGATATTCTAAAAGAGAGATGGGCAGATTGGATCGCAAATGGTGCTGAAGAGTTCACCAAGAAGGGAAAACGTCGTCGTGCATCTTACGAAACCATTTTCCAGTGGGTATTTGAAACCTGGAAGTCAGCGAAACCAGCATTCATCATCAGTGCATTTCAGCAATGCGGATACATCGAATGGAATGGTGATTACCAGACATTTTACTCACGATTCCGTTATACGATTTTAAATCGAGCCCTCCCTATAGAAGCAATGTTAGAGGTAAACGAAATGTTGCTGGAGCTTGAGGAGGCGAACGAGGATGTTTCAAATGAAATCTACGAATATGAAGATCATAACACAGACGATGAGAACGAGAAGGAAGGCTCTGTGCCTGATGAGGACGAAGGATCTGTGTCTGATGAAAATGACGAGGACATTATTATAGACTTATACACTGTAGATAGTCCCATTGTATCTTTTAATCTGTGACACTTCTGAGGTTACGAATCCCAAAACAGTATTTTTTTGCTTACTCTATAGAATCCTTATAAACAGGGAGAAAGAATAAGGTAATACAAAGTGATATTTAGCAAGAAACGTATAGGCGCCGGGCGCCTATATGCGGCCCTATTTTCTAAATTTGAAAATGCAGAATTTTAAAATATCCGGATATAGGCGCCGGTGCCTTAATGAGAGATTATTGGGAACCTATTTTTCAGCCTCTCTCACTTCCACACAAATACAAATTTCATTCGGTTTTCGTCTGGCCTTGTTAATCTTAATTTTACTATTTTTTTAGTCTTTTTCAGTCTCCAAATTGCAGCAATTTCGATTTCACTTCTTTTCATAACGTGCGTGATAGTACTACGCTTTTACTTTTCTTCAATCCTGTTCTTATATTCCTCATTTGTCTTTCTTTTCACCTATGTCGAGTCATTAATAGTATCGATGAAGAAGGATATAAGTATCTTGGTATGTTTGAAATAGATGAGCTTATAAACCAAACTATGAAAGAACAACTTTTACAAAAGGAATACCTACGATGATTGAAAAAGATTCTTAAAACAAGACTGAAGAGAAGAATATAATCATTGCAATAAATACGCGGGCTGTGTCATTGCTGAGGAAAGGAGATTGTTTGATAAATTGGATGGATGAACAAACACAACTTTGTAGAAAAACAAGAAAAAAACTGACTATCCATGGAACATTCCACCCTAAAAGCAATGTGAACAGAGTATATTCAACAAGGCGGGAAGGGAGAAGTTTGATTGGAGCTGAAGAGACTGTACAAAGTGAGTAGAAAGTCTTTGCTGATATGGGATGAACAATGACCACGAAATAAAGAGATCGGTTGACAAGGGAGGAATATCAAAATCAAATAAATCAAAGACCCCAAAGTAAGGATACGAGAAAATAAAGCACAGCATAAGAATGGGTGGAGAGATAAACTGCTGTATGAGCAAAGAGCTTCTACTACAAAAGGTTTAATGAATACGGATAACTTCATTTTCTTCTCCACACCTTCATCTCTGTTTTCTCTAATTTCTTTATCATTTTTCAGATTTTCTATGTCTGTTATATAAAATGAAAAAAGTAAAGAGGAAATTTAAGAAGCATAACAAAACTCAAAAGTTGAGAAATAAATAAGCCAAAAGGGTAAAAGATTTTTTACCTTAAATATCTAAAGTTGAAAGTTTCAAAAATCAAAATTACCTATTTTCTTAATAACCTGCCAGATTTCTCTAGCAAGCAAGTTGTACAACTCAAAATGAAGAAGCTAGTTCTCTTAAGTTCGATCTTGATTTTTGACGAAATCATGAGTTCGTTATTTCTTGTCGTCTTGCAATGTCTGTTTTTTTCAGAAAAAGTTAGCAATCTCAAGCATAAGTCGCCTTTGATACTGTTTGAAACTAGTTTGGATGAATGTCTATAAAATTCTTGTTCGATGGGTGGTATTTCAGAGTTCAAAAATGTTCTTGCGCTTTTCGCAAGGCTTTTAAGAATCTCCTTTTGTGTAATTCTGAGGTTTAACAATGCATTTATGATTTCGAAGTTATAAGATGTAGCTTGTGTATACCTGAAGGCACGATGCTGAGTCAGAAATGATCCAAGTCATGTTAGAATGTGAAGCTTTGATGACTCTTTACTAACTGTTGATCAAAATTCTCTCCACGATTTAGGCTTCCATTAATCTAGGTACCAAAGTATTTCTAGATTTTAGTATAGTTTATTTTTGTGTTAGCTTAGTACAGTTCAAGATCAGCAAGACTATTTACAAGGCGTTTACGTATTGCCCACAGCATACATGGTCTTGCGTTTCTTGAGGTTTATTATCAACTTCTTTTGTAGGAAGTAGAATGCGATATTCTTCAAACCTGTATTTAACTCTTCTTGGACTTCTTCAGCTGTCTTTGTAGTGACATAGTCAACTGCACCATTTTCAAATTGAATTCCATCTAAACAAACTTTTTCCTGAACTCTTTTTACCCCTAAGTTTATAAAAAACCTATTTTTTACTATTTTTGTCATACCTTAACCGCCTCTTTTATTTTTGGCATCTTTAAGCTCTACGTCGTTTACCTGCACCCAAACCTTTAACTCTCTCCTAGCGTTAAGCAACATCAACAATGAATGAAAATTTTCAGGTGAAAGGGTTTTGATTTCAAATGCTATGCTTACGAGCTATGCGATCGAGCATTCGATCATTCGTAAATCCGCTTAAGGCTTATCCAGTTAGTAGCAATTTGAATTCTGGCGCTTTTCGTTTAGCACCCAGCCACCTTTACCAAACTGAAGGGGAGCAACTGAATAGCAGTTGAGGTTGCATTCCTTTCGACAAGATCCAAGGTAACGTCAGTGGAAGCCAATCCAGTGTCTTGCCAGAAGATTGACACCCTCATCGTCCTTCTGATTCAAGTTTGCATGTTTTTTTTTCCTTTTAAGGAAGATCACTGCTTGTTCCATCCTATTTCACGGGCACTTCGTAATCCGTGTAGGCCTCTCGTATACCTTTGTTTTAGGCACTTGAGCAACAAGTGGATGGTATGGAATTAGTTATGTTTGTTTGATGTTGTAATAGACGTAGCCTAATTTGATTAAGTACTACCAATATTGTATTTTGGTGATTCTAAAAGCCTGACATGGCTTGGCTTCAAGGTAGAAATCTATCGGAGAAGATACGAAAAAGCTACAGGCAAAGGCCATGCAAGAGTTAAAATTACGCAAGTATAACCTGAGATCATATTTTAACAGCTTCGATCAAAAGCATGAAGCAACCATTCTAATAAAAAGGAATTGATTACAAGTGGAATTGGTTCATACCTGATACAAGTGAGCTTTACAGCTTTTTGAATGAGAAACATGATTACACCTAAACTCGGCAATGTTCAATTAAAATTTTTGAAAGTAATATTTGCTTTGAGGAGCAATGAGATCTCCGTTGTCTTTCCTGGCAGCAATTTTTGATAAAGGTACTTCGAACAAACTGTGTAATAAAATTATCGACGAGGTACTCTGAGCACTACATAGCCACTGAAAACAAGATCGGAAGAGGAGAAAATTATTTGGGGTACGATCATACTAAAGTGTTGAAATCTAACACAATAAATCAACTTCAGAGGTGAGAAACAAAGAGACAAAATACCAGTTATGTCATTAATGTCACTTGCTATTTGATACCAGAAGATCGAATAGAAAAGAGACAAATATAACGAATAAAAACGTCGAATTCTTAAGGTCTGAAAAGGGAAGGTGAAGGAGGGAATGTAGTGTTAGCAAGGTTATCATGTTACGATGGTTGCTTGAAGCTGAAGCAGAAATAGTGTATTGTGCTGATATAGTATCGTCATTGTATTTATATAGTAATATTTTAAGTCTAATATGGCTGAAAACAGAGTGTTTAATGTAAGGCCAGCGACCTCTTTCAATCAAGTCTCTATTTCTTTTCCATGTACCCTTGACCAATTCTCTCCTGTAGTTTTTCACCTGTTCTGTTAGGTCAATAAAGATGTGGAAATCTTTGCTAGAAGCTCGTAAGTCTTATATTCGTAGGCACATACTAACTTCACATCAGCATTGGCGAACCCTGACGTTTGCTATTAAAACAATTCCACTAAATACCAAACGTTTTTCGGCAACACGCTTAATACGGCTTCCTTTACTAATCCTGTCTCTCATTTCTTCAGTTATGCTTCAGTTTACGTCGACCGTTACCAGGTCTGTCAAAAATTGTACTTCTTCTAGTGGTAATCTTTCCAGCCTTAATGATATCATGCTACTTTCATTAGTCGTCAAGGTCTCTACTTAGCATAGAATCGCTAACTTTTGAAAATCCGTTTTCGTATGTCAATGGTAGCCCAGCAGCTACTGTCATAAACTACCATAGTTCTACCAATTCGCACCAGAAATATATAGTTAAAATCTTCTCATGAACTCAAAGTTAGTTTAGGCAAGTACTTGAGTATGTCAATCTTGCACAAAAATGAATACAAAAAAGTTCTTGCCATCGTGTTACAAGTACAAAGGATTAATTAACATACAATATTTTGGAAGAAAGTAAACGATGTTTCATAAATAAATTGCGTTGGACTTTTACATATCCGAAGGGTGTTGGAGCCCACCTAGTGAACTTTTTCAACCAAAAATAAAAAGGGCAAGCAGCTGACAATCTCATTTGCAATTTTCATTAAAACACCTCTTTAAACTTTTTTTCTTTGTATCACTCCAACCCACCTTCTCAGAAAAACAAAATGCTAATTCTTGGTCTACTAAACGGATGGTTCTGTTTACGAGAAAATCCAAATATCCGCAGTTTTGAACAAATTTTTCATGAAAAAGAAACCGGAAGTAACAATAATGTACTGGAACTGTCTAAGATAAAATTAGATGACATCAAAATGGCTTTCTTTAAAAATGGTGTCTATATTTGGAATAAACTCCCAATACACATGCCAGCTGAATCAGATTTAAAATTATTTTATAAACAATCACAATAGTTTTTAAACTTTGACAAAAATTGAGCGTGCCTAGAGAAATTAAACTGTTTCTTTTCACCCATTTTCCCTCGTTTTAACTTGGTCATCACACTCTATTTTTCTCAACTCTTACATTGAACCCATTTGAAAGTCTTTTTTATAAACCTTTTATGTCAATGTATTCATAGAGAATTCAAATTTTCTGTTTTTTCATTTTCATTGTTATATTTACACAGGACTTGTACGAAAAACAGTTTTTTTAATTGACACGATGTATCATGTTTCCATAATTTCAACTACAATTACAACTACAATTTCAACTACAATTACAACTACAATTACAACTACAACTACAATTACAACTACAATTACAACTACAATTACAACTACAATTACAACTACAATTACAACTACAATTACAACTACAATTATAATTAAAACTAAAATTACAAACACAAATATAAATAAAAATATAAAATATAAAGACAAAGCCAAATACAAACAAAAAACACAAATGCAAATATAAATATGAATCTAATACAACTATGAAATATAAATAAAAATTCAAAGACAAGTACAACGACAAAAACAAATACAAAAACAAATACAAAAACAAATACAAAGAAAAACATAAATACAAATACAAACAGAAATAGAAACATAAATTCAAGTACTCGTACAAATAAAAATAAATTTCTTTTAAAATTAGCCTACACAAAAAACTTTTGGATTTACTGAAAAATGGTAATTAACTCGGACAATATCTAGAATTGAAAAGTTTGCATTTCAGAAAGCAAAACAAGTTAAAAGGGGTTGGAATAGGCTTTTTTTCTTCAGTAACAATATACAAGTACTTTCTTTTCACTTGTAACTTCACTAGCCGTTTTTGAATATTTTGTACAAGACTTATTAACATTCGGTTCTCTTTCCAATGTAATGCAGCCTGTGCACTCGCTATTCGTATGACTTTGACCTGCCTTTTCCCAGTGTACATTATTGTTTGGCAAAAATGTGTCTACAAAATATTGCTGTTTTTGTACCATGTTCAGTTTTCTGTATCTGCTCTCAATTATGAATATTCAGACGGTTTCAAAGCTAAAGGCGTAGCAACGTATTACTAGTGATTTACAGCAGTTGAAGTGTGGTGTTGCATCGACCAGTTTTTAGAATACAAAAAATAATAGGCCTCTTCTCGAAACAGATGACCACACATAATGAAGTAAACAATTGTATATCCTGCAATGCTACATTAAATTTTAGAATACCGTGGATCAATTATTTACAGCAAAGGATTAGGTGTTGCAGTGTGCTGGGTCAGGTCTAAGACCAATTGAATGCCAACTAAGATTTTGAGGGTATGTTATCCGGAAACAGATTTTGAATGTATGCCTGAATACATTGCTTGCAGGAAAAGAACTGTAGAGTCTAGTAAATGCGGACCAAATGGAAGGAAACTGTGAACGGTGATGACCATCAACATCCTCTTTTGGATATAGCATAAAAAACGACGCCACTGTCTCAAATCATAAAGAGTACTGTTGCTGACTACGTAATTGTTTGTTGTTATTGAAAAATGAGTACAGTTTCATCTAATACCTGTACAAAGCCAAATGGAATTATAGGATGAATAACAGATCAAGTTGAAGGTTTAAAGCATCACAAAAGCTAATCAGAGTAATAATGTGACACAATGGAAAACCACGTTAATTCTGAAATCAACAGTTTCTCATCTTGACCATCGAGTGAAGTCATAATTATAAGCTTTCTACTGACGTCTGTATTGCAAAGTAACTTCAATTATTTATGCACGCCCACAAAGTGCCTTTATCCTAGAAGCCACATATTTTCGAATAATAATAAACTGAGAACGATGCCATCCTCTGTAATCTTAAATCATACAAGTTTATTTCCATGTGTATGCCTTTACGTATGTTCAACAAGATTTAAGGTTCAAGCGTTTCACAAAAATAAACTACATGCACATTGTTAAAGTTAATGTCACCGAACGAACTATTGGCTGCTAAAGTTCCACTAACGTCTGGTCCACGTGATTGTGTGTGTGTGACCTGTTTCCACAATAAGCTTTCGTTTAAACCCTCAGAATGCCAATTCATTTCTGTTTTCATAAAAATTGAAAATGAGACCTGTCACAAAGACTTTTTTGATCTTACAAGACTACAATAGCTGAAAAAACGCAAAAAATACTGCTCATGAACATTTTACTCATAATTTGTTACTTTGTGTGAGTATTTCTGTTTACTTGTTAAATGCTTACAATTTAGGTCAACTGGTGTCAATATAGAAGATTCTGGAATCATAAACCGCTTAATACCGCCGTGCGGTTCACACGCCTACTCCAAGATGTAGTACGAATTAATCATTTAATGCTTGAATACAAAATAAGCAAGATTTCCTTTCGACGTGGCGCAATATTCGCTAAGTACCAACGATAAGTGCGCTTTTATTGTTTCAAATTTAATTAATCCCCGCCCAGCATTATCCCTCCCAGAACAGCTATTATCTGATAAATAATATAGATACGGAAACGCAATTCAAATGAAATAATTCTATAAAAAGCTAATGTAGAAAAGCACATTAAAACACAGCATAATATTGCGATATGTTTTCTTTTATCTTTATTACCAAACGTACCTCTTTTCCTCATGCTCACCAGTTTGTAAATGATAGTATGTAACCGAAAATTAGTCATTAAACATCGAGAATAGCTGAATCAAAAGAGTTGTACTATTACTTGCACGAGATGGGTGATTAATTATCTTAAACAAGTTGCCATAACCAGTCGGCTACTGCCTGTAAAATATATTCGGAAAAGAAAATCCGATGACCTGCATCATACGGACCTCATCAAGTAACACTTATATATTCCAAATAGATTTACTGTTACATATCAACATACAGTGTTATATAAAAACATAGAAAATATTTGAAAATACGCCCAAAAAACCTACGAATTCAATTATTTTCTTTTGATACAATATCATTGTATCTCTCTTGTGTTTTTTTCCATTTATGCGACCTATCTTGTCCATTTGGGTCATCAAGATTTTTGGTGACACCTCGTCCTAGCCCTGCATTTTTTTCTCTCATCTTAACTTCAACTGGTTTAACTATACCCTGTTTTGTTTTTCCCAAGCCTTCTCCAACTTTCCAACCCATTTTAGACAACAGTTTATGACCAACATTTTCTTCTGTTATTTCATTATGAACTGAAGATGAGCAGTGAGAATTGTTAAGCTTGTCTATGGAATTAAGGATGGGTTCACTCCCAACTTCACTCCTCCTTATGTTTGCTCTGTCTTTGTATTTTCCTGATTTCATAGGACCGAGTGCTTTGTTTAGACCACTCCCTTTTATCTGATATTTCTTTTTCATATTTTTCATCTGAAGTTGTCTCAATTCGTTTGTTGACATCTCTGGATTTTTGTTGATTAGCTCAGAAGCACGTTTTGCTAAAAATGCTTGCACTTGTCCTGGCTCGCAACCATCACATGTTTCATTGCCTTTATGAACATGCAATTTCATTACCGTTTGACCAATTGTCAATTCACTGCAATGGATTATGGGTATCTGTTGACTTGGAGTTTTACTTTCTGAAACACGTTCCCCATCAAGAAAAGTGCCATTCACACTTCCAAGGTCTTCAATATAGTACTTATTTTCACTTTTATTAAATGATATAACAGCATGATCTTTACTGACTGCTACACCAGGTAAGCGTATTAAGTGTTTTCTATCACGTCCTATTGAAATTCCATTAATAGTCACTATATACAAAGTTCCTAATGTTAAAGACTCGGATTTCGTTACTATAGCTCTGATACAAGGAAGATCGGCTTTCTGAGCAGACTTTCTTTCATCGTCATCGTCATCAGTCTCTGCAGAATCTGATGACACTTCACCCTCACTTTTACTGTTGTTATTTTGATTCATCTCATCATCATTTGAAGCTGGACTGTTAGCGACTTGGACTTGTGAATAAAATATGAAACTGTTTCGTTCAGCATCAAAATAATAATAAATACCGTTATCATTGTCATAATATAAACGAGTCGAAGGATCATAATACATATGCGAATTCCAGTCATAATACATCCCTGATGTTGTATCATATACCATACCATTGCTGTTCATTGCCTCTTCTGCTGCCTTCTCTAGATCATTTTCTTCCTCTTTTGGGGTTGATACTTTATCATTATCAACTGTAGTGCTGTCACTTTTTTCTGGCAAAATAGAAATAACACCATTAGCAGCTTGCTCATTTCCTGTCACAGGAGTGTTGTTAGCATTAGTCTTTTCCTTTGTTTCGATTAAATCTTGCCCGTAAGCAACTGCTCCAGTTTGTTGTCCTAAGTAATAACTATTATAATAATTACAAACATAAGAAAATTGTTCATTCAGAGTTTGTACATTCTTTTTTAACTCGGCAACAGATGTATCACAGTGTTCTCTTCGAATCTTTTCAACAGAAAGCTCCGATCTCAGCTGTTGTACTTCTTCTATTGATTTTTGAAGTTCTATTTGATATTCCTCAACAAGTTGTTTCATGTTTTTTAGTTCCAGTTTAATCCTTTTTAATTCATGGTTAGGGAAGTCCTCGTCCAAATTTCGGCTTGTCCCTTTTATCTCACTTTCATGTAAATCTACGTTTTCCATACTGAAGTAATTTTCACTTTTACATCATAAAAGTGCCAGTCTGCAAAGAAAATAAATAAGTGATTTCTACAATAACATGTATACAGGATGATAGTGAAAAAGTACAGGACGGTCCATAGATCAGTTACAACACGACTATGCCGAAGAGGCAGGCCTGTGATGTTGGAGTGACAAAGCAGCGTATCATTGTTTCAAACTATGTAAACCTGAATTGGAGACAGAAAATATCTAGTAGAGCTAAAAACAATTCAAGCCAGGGTTAAAGCCAATGGAGAAGTGTATGCTGGTCATGCGATCTACAATCCGAGGGATTCATTATGTGTTTCTAATCAAAGACCGCAAGAACAATCTATTTTAGCATTACTTTTGCTAAATTTTTGTGCTTCTGGTGGGGTTTTAAGGTTCTAAACAAAGCGGTTGATTATTACTATTATTATTATTTCATAATTCTTATACAGGTAAATCGTAATCAGTAAATTTGGGATACTGTTCTCCCTACGAGACCTGTTCAAAAAATGAAAAATAAAGAAATAAAGTCTATAAGTCTATAAAAAACAAGCATAAAAACCCCCCCAAAAACAACCCACTCTTTATTCATTTGTACATATTAAAGGAACCATTGAAATCACTTTGCAATAAAATCATTTAAGACCTTTAAAAATTTGTCTATATTTTCAATACATCTTATATTATAAGGAATAGAGTTATAAAATTTGCATCATTAAAGAAAAATGACTTTTTCGTAGATTCCAGTTTGACTTTAGGTAATCGTAACAGATTATTATTATTTCGAGTTGAATAGTCATGAGAGAGGTACTGAAAATAATTCATAAAAAATGGCAACTCAGAATCTAAGCACTTCCGCACAAGACAAATGAATTTTTGGTGAGTTAATTTTATCGACTTTGTTCCTTATGCTCTCTGGACCCATATTATATTGCTCAAATATTATAAATTATCGACCATAAATTTTTTTTTAGTTTTAACGTCATTTTCCCCCCAGCAATTGGGGCTCAGACGGTGCCCTTCAGAGGGACTCTGATTCGGCAGTGAGGAATTTCTAGGCCGGATGCACTTCCTGATGCCAACCAATGGCTTTTTTCTTTGGAAAGTTCCAAATTCTCCTCGCCAGTTCGGGGAATCCAACCCAGAACTCTTGGTTACTGTGCAACTGCACTAACTATGAAGCCACGGCTCCTCTAAATTATCGACCATAAAATGCCGTCGATAATTCCGAGGGCTTCCATAGTAAAGTTCCACCTCCCGTATAATTCCTACTTATCTAATTTACCTAACATACACACACGCACGCACACTCATTATTATTATTAGTAGTAGTATTTTATTATTATTTTCTCAATCTTTATTCAGGATAAAACTTCAGTATTTACAATATATGCAATATATACAAAGTAAAACTGCTATCCTAGTTTGTCCTGTATATATATATATATATATATATATATATATATATATACATGAAGCATATATAGAGAGCTGAGCTGTCCGTCTATAACCCAGGCATACTTATATACATTATCATCAAAATGCTTCGAAGAAATAACCTTTATCACNGATAAAACTTCAGTATTTACAATATATGCAATATATACAAAGTAAAACTTCTATCCTAGTTTGTCCTATATATATATATATATATATATATATATATATATATATACATGAAGCATATATAGGAAGCTGAGCTGTCCGTCTATAACCCAGGCATACTTATATACATTATCATCAAAATGCTTCGAAGAAATAACCTTTATCACTCGGTAAAGTCAGTGGCATACTTTTAATGACCAAAATACATTCATTTAGTGCATCAAATGAAAACTTTCTTTGGCAATAACTTAAACAGGGAAATGACGACCGTCCCTGATAAACCACATTCATTTCGATATGATTCGAACTCAGCTTTCTGCCTCCTTTTCCTCCTCCTCCTCAGGTGCCATGCTCTCCCAGAGCGTTGGCGATCATCGTTCCCCACAGACTTCTATCCTTCGCGGTTCTTAGCAACTGCAGCTCGGTCTTTCCTGCCACGTTCTGTTTTTCTGGAATATGGACCAAAAAATTCTTCACGCGAAATAATCGCGGTAACCGTGCAATCTTCATCGACATCGATGTCATGTAGTAATACAGCATGAATTATCCAGAGCGATATAAAATTTCAGGCTACCGAGTGTGGTTGGCTACAGTGCAGTAGGGTCAGTGTTGTCCCCGTAATGTTCAGGTTGAGAATTTGGTTTTCGCACTAAGTATTCGATTTTTTCGCTTAAAACCTGAGGCTCATAGCCAAATGATATTAAAATTTTGGGGGTTCAGAAAAAACACGTCATTTTCATTCCATGTGTGATCAGGGTAAGAAAAAGAGAGCATGGTTCCAAGTTACGTTTAAAAGTTGTTCCCAAACCGCTTTGCTATAATAACTACAGGTATTAAGTTTCCTTCACTATTAAGCCGGCTACTATAAATGGTGACCTCTTTGAGAAAATGACTTCAGCCTGAATATTTGAGCTAAGGAAGGGAGACTTGTATTTCCCGCCTGCTTAATTTTTTTTCTGAAATATGTTCTTTTAATCGGAGCCAAATAATAAACAAGGTTGACTCAAACAACAAAATATGCCAATTTCATAAAATGTATTTTTTTCTTATTCTCTCCGTCCCTCAACACAAACAATATTTCTCTATAATGTAAAACTTTAAGTTAATTGACCAAGGGTACCTCATTCCTGATATGAATGTTTGAAATATATCACAATTGCTAAAACTCTTATAAAGAGATAATTTATGTGCTTCTGGTTTTAGGAGTTTAACAACATCCGTTTACGAATAATTGTGGAATTCTGCGCCATCGAAGGTCGATGATGAACGAGTCTTATTTCAAATATAAGTAAACAGGATGATTGAAAAACCCGTAGCTTGGGATTGTGATTGGTAATAAATTAACTATCCCAAATGAAATCTTAAACAATAAAGAACATTATTAATTATTGAAAGGTGTACAATGGTATGATGGTCTCTAAATTTTGAAGCCATCAAAGTTAGCATTATGGTCAAGGCTTAATTTATCTTGGGCGTTCATGTACTCTGTTGCAATAGCTATTTATTACAGAATAAGAGAACCATTTCAGAGAAGAGATTAATCTGTTCGTATCAAGAAGTTGATTACAACAGCATGAAACTCAAGATAATTGGTTCAGTTAAAAAAAAACACCTGTAGACATACAGGGCTGATCAAGAATAGCAAACAGGGCTTAAAGTATCAGAGTTGAAGGTTTCCAACTCAGTTTTATTTCTCCTGTACGAAGGAAAATAATAATCCTATCGTGAATGGATCAAGTAGTTCACAGCGGCCAAAACCAATGCAAAACGGGGTTTAAGACCCAATCATTTGTCTGCCAGTTATTGAAGTGAAAAATTTGTTGTGATAGTAACGC
This sequence comes from Morbakka virulenta, assembly GCA_003991215.1. Classification (NCBI taxonomy): domain Eukaryota; kingdom Metazoa; phylum Cnidaria; class Cubozoa; order Carybdeida; family Carukiidae; genus Morbakka; species Morbakka virulenta. The sequence goes on from RDPX01000216.1 coordinate 1,131,436, forward strand.
ACAATGACAAACGGCAAAAGCAGTCAACAAAAAGAATGTCAGAGGACTACGAAAGATTAGATGACCCAGACAGAGAATCTACTATCATCGACACAATTACAATTCTTGCCAAGGTTATGGTCTACCTAGAGGCAATCTGTGACGTTGTCTTCAGTTTGAAGAAAAAGAATGGCATAGCCACACCCTACATACACATACCGTTTAAAGTTGATATGGGTCAAGTGAGGAAGCTGATCCAAGACGAAATTGCTTTTAATCCGTCTGAAATGATTTTAAAAAATCCACGCAGTTCATTCTATAAGTAAGAATACGATTTGCTGAAATATGTGGTTATGGTTGAACTACGATTTTGTGTCTTGAAATACCTTGTCCTTAGCACAACCCACAAACCTCAGTAAATTCTCCAAACTATTAACGACAAAGGATTTTCTCCATTTCACTAGTTCCAATGGTACGTATAAAGGATATATAGTTGATGCATAACAATTCCATTATTTAAAAATGTTTGATAATGGTAATTGCAGGCATAGCAGCTACTGAAAAAATATTAAGTCGAATGTAAGTCTACTTAAAAAAATCTCCAGGACGAAAATAAAATTTGTTTTTCTAAAAATTTCCTGTTCTTTCCATACTCATTCAATCCCCTGAAATTTAAATTTAACAGCTATCCAAAGTCAAATAAATCTGTCTACCCGGGTACTCTACCTCTCTGACAGCCCCCCCCCCAAAAAAAATTCAACCCATCTCCCAAAATTGAAAATGATTAAAAAGTTTTCTTGCTTATGTGTCATGTAACATTTTACGGAGTAGTGTTGACTATTAATTGTGAGCACGGTGAGAAATTAAGCGATCCTTAATGTTGTGAATGACGGCAAGCTACGCATTAAGTATGAGGCCATCGGAAAATTGAGAGTTCTATTGAACTAGTTCTGAATATAAACGATGAACTTGCTATGGTCTCTACCTACAATCCTAGACAACAATAAAAACAAATGATTATTAAAATGCCATCTAATGTTGATTTAATCAGCAAAATTAAATAATCATTATGTCAGCTAATAAACAGGAAGTAACATCAGAACGGTGTCCATTTTCCCCTGAATAACTCTGCTTTCAAAAAACAACCGTACAGCAAAGTATTTTATAATAATGCTTAATATTTAGCTTTGAACTTTTTCTTGAGTATGCAAAGGAGAAAATGATGGATGGAAAAGTGAGTGGGAGAGGGAGGGCTGTATTTATGTATATATCTAAACCTTGCAATGATAAGGGGTAAGAATCAAATTATATTACGGTGGAGTGGCGAGTATAAAGAACAGGTTTTAACTTTTCATTTTTGTAAAAAAAGATCAAATCTAATAAACAACGGTGGTTGTAACAAGCTTTTTTGGGTTGATGATTTTTATCACAAATATCAGCAATGGGGGTATTTACATGACATTCTCGGAGGTTTCAGGAAAATGAAGATGCAGATACGTCTACAAAAGTCTTTTATACTAATTATCAACTAAAAATCCTCAATGAAGTAGGTCAGTCATAAGACAGTTAGAGATTTGTTTTCGGTCCCCCTTAGTAGAACTTTGAAACCACTTTAGCGCAAAGAGTTACTTGTCTTATTTCTCGCTCCCAATTGTCTCTCCGAAAACTGGTACAAATTAAGTAGTATAGCACTTAAAACATTGAAACAAATTTAGCTCAGGAAGTCCAGGGGCGTAGCCGGGGTTCAAACAACGAGCCTCTTCCATAGCAATCGATTAATTTAACATTCTACCACTACTGTTACTACTTTTGCTCGTAGTCTTCGGCTAACGAAGCTTTGGCTGATTTTCGGGAAAAGATACAACAAATGGTAGTCTGTGGTAACAAGTCTCGACAGATGCGAGTGTAAATATTGGCATGAAAACTTGGTTGGACTGTCATGTTCTATTAAATAAAATCAATTTATTTGGCAAGCCCACGTGTATAAGAATGTATGATACATCATTCTCTTAAGCACATAATCTCTATCGTGAGGGAAATGTATTTCATTCTGACTAAAGATGTTATCTTCAGAATATTTTTATCAGTTCCAATCATTGCAGCTCCGCCCTCAGCCTTCCTCGGTACTTGTAATCTTCTGTTACGTACTGTTTATCTGTTTGTCTACGGATTACACCCACTTTAGCATGTCGATAGTAATCGACACATTGTCAATACCTTTTCTATGAAAACATTTTGGCACATCTGGCATCAAGTGATTAGATGGGCGTCACATGGTCATGCACTGACTTCACAAAGTTGAAACGATGTGGCTACAGAATACCTATCACTTCCCAGGATCCATGCATTAGTTCTCATTTTGAACAATTGCATAGAAGTAATCAGTACGATCTTTGCGCCCACTGCCGATAAATATCAAAGATACTTGACAAACTCTAGTACGCTTCATGATAACGGAATACAAATCCAAAACATCTGGATAATGCTTCTACTTTTTATTCTTCGACCGCCCCTGTTTTTAACTTAAATGCTAAAGACATGAAAATCAATTGTAAAATGGCGTTAGCATGCAAATACTTTTCAACAGAACTTGACTCGTATCTCTTGTGCTAAATTTAACATTGAACAAAAGGTTATCCTGTTTCTATTATCTGGTCTTAAACGAGCAGGTTTGTTTCTCTTGCTTTAAGCTTCTCCCATTTTTTGTTGAAATCAGTCTCCCAGTAACAGCGATGCCATCTAAGATATCACGTTGTATAAATATATATTAATGACGATGGTAACAATAGTATGAGTAAAGTAAAACATGTGCGTACACCGAAGCCGATTCGAACATGTGGTATAGCATGTGGTATAGCGTGTGGTATAGCATGTGGTAAAGGATGTGGTATAATATGTGGTATAGCATGTGGTATAACATGTGGTATAGAGTGTGGTATAGCACGTGGTATACATGCTATACCACCTGAGCTAACCCCGCTCATTCTTCTAGATCGCTACGGCTCCCACAGAACCACGACTTCCCTTGCAACACCTTTGTTTCCAAGGGCTTGGAAGGGAAGTGTTAGTTCTGTGGAGGACTCAGCCCTATATGCGTGATTGGGATAAAGTGTCCAACAATAGAATCCGGGTAAAGAAGTGTGCACCCAAGTGAAAGATAAGGCTGCAAAAATTAGCTGGTTAAGCCTTCTAAATGCAAACATCAAAAATCCGCCAAAAGGAAGNGTGGTATAGCGTGTGGTATAGCATGTGGTATAGCATGTGGTATAGCGTGTGGTATAGCATGTGGTAAAGGATGTGGTATAATATGTGGTATAGCATGTGGTATACATGCTATACCACCTGAGCTAACCCCGCTCATTCTTCTAGATCGCTACGGCTCCCACAGAACCACGACTTCCCTTGCAACACCTTTGTTTCCAAGGGCTTGGAAGGGAAGTGTTAGTTCTGTGGAGGACTCAGCCCTATATGCGTGATTGGGATAAAGTGTCCAACAATAGAATCCGGGTAAAGAAGTGTGCACCCAAGTGAAAGATAAGGCTGCAAAAATTAGCTGGTTAAGCCTTCTAAATGCAAACATCAAAAATCCGCCAAAAGGAAGTAGACAAGAATGGTCACGGGCAGAATAGAAAGACGTCATGGAATCATACTGACTAGCTAAACTAGATCCTAGAGAAACAGCTACAACGTTAGCCACATATACCAGCGGGAGAACTGAGCACACTACAGAGAGAAGCTATTTGGATGATACTAAACTAGTGGCTGTTAGAAGAGATGTAGAAAGAAATCGAAGACTATCTAATGATGAACTTAAAGAGATTGAAGATAAAATAAGGCAAAATCTTCAAATACCTGAAATAGAACATTGTCAGGGAACAATGTACCTGACCCGGGTATCCCAGCTATAGCCGCTAACGGTGAGACTATTGTTGACGTAAATAACTCCAATGAAAAAAATTTTATTGAAGACGAACAAGTAATAACAGAGATGAAAGGCAAAATCTTGTGAAGGTGGAAAGTACGTAAAGAAGAAGATATGCCTGAGCGGTCTGTGATACCTAAGATAAAGTGACAAAAATGCGAAGAATTTGGATTAACGAGCGAATTGGACTAAACCAACTAATTTATGCAGCTGCAACTGTCATCACCGATGAACTTGGTCTCAAACCTCGAAAACCGACTACCAACAGAAAGAGAAAACCACCTGTCTGGAAACTTAAGATTGAGAGGGATATTGAAACAAAGAGAAAGGAACTATCCCCCCTCTTCGAATCAGAAAAAGGCTCCCGAGTGAAGGGAAGTAAGATCAGGAATATAGAAGGGAATAACAAGTTCCGAAGAAACCAAAACCTTACTGAACTAAAAGAAATAATTAAAACGCAAATGCAAGCAAGAACTCGGAGAATCCGTAGTTTGAAAGGCGAAGCAAATTTTATAGGCAGACTTTTAAAGAAGACATTAAGAGATTTTACCATGAACTTGGAAAGAAGTCAATCAAGGTCAATGAGCCACCAAAAATGCAGGACGTCGAAGAGTTTGGAGTAAAATTTGGGAGGACATCAAAATCCATAATAGCGAAGCCCTATGGATCAAATAGAAAAAAAATGTTCGCATATCAGGACCTAAAATGGATAAACGTCACAAAAGAAGAAGCTGTACTTGCAATTATGAAATCCAGCAACTGGAAAGCACCAGGAAACGATGGAACAGCACATTGCTGGCTCAAGAACCTCTCCAGCGTACATGACGAGTTAACTACAGCCTATAATGACATCTTAAAACACCATGAAATCGAGAAGAATTAACATCAATAAAGGCATATTTCAATGAGATTCACCATCCCCGCTCCTTTTTTTGTCTTGCTCTAGTACCATCGAGCACGCTGCTGAACAACACAAAGCATGGCTACGAGATAAAAAAAGAAACATCAACCATCTTTTATATATGGATGACCTGAATGCATACGTTATGAACGATGAACAACTCAAGAAACTGCTAGACATCGTAGACATCAACATTCAGTGATGATATAAAGATGGAATTTGGACTTAGCAAATGCGCGACAGCAACCTTTATCAAAGGGAAGCTAAAGGAAACCTTTAACATCGTTCTGAATCAAGATACCACCATAAAGGAGTTGGACCAAGAAGAAACTTATAAATATCTTGGAATAAATGAAAGTGATGGAATTCAACAGGCGATGATGAAGGAAAAGATTCGAAAAGAGTATTGCAGAAGAATAAGAATGATCTTTAAAAGTGAATTGAATGCCATTGACAAGACAGAAACTATTAACACCGTAGCCATACAAGCCATAACTTGCAGCTTTAATATAATCAACTGGGCAGCTGAAGACATTAAGAATCTGGACAGAAAAACGAGAAAGCTTCTTACTAAAGAACGAATGCATCACTTTAAGTCAGATGTAGACCGAATGTATTCACCAAGATCATCTGGTGGTAGACGATTAATTCAAGTTGAAATAAATTACAAGACAACAACAAATGGCCTGGCAACATATTTAGAAAAATCTAATGATCCATTCCTGACGTTAGTTAGCCAACACGAAGATAGAAAGAAGTCTTATTCTATAAAGAACTTTGATGCCAAATTTAACCAAGAGCTAAATGTGAATGAGAATGCGGAAAAGGGCAATGAATCAGTAGCTAAGCTCGCTAAAAGAGTGAAGCAACATGCGAAAACAAATGCCCAAGAACAAAATTATGAAGAAATGGAAAAGTAAAGCTGTGCATGGGCAGTATTCATGAAAAATCATAGAAGCTAATGTTTACTATTAGCTGTCAAACGACTGGCTGAGAGGGGCAGGCCTAAAAGAGGAAAGTGAAGGCCTTATAATTGCAGCTCGAGACAAAAGTTTAGCTACCGGATTATACCATCATAGAATCGTCAAGGACGGAACAAAACCACTCTGCCGATTATGTAACAAGTACGACGAAAGTATCGACCAAATGTTAGGTGGTTGCCCAGTTAGCCAGGGCAAAATACATCAAAAGGCATAACAAAGCCGCAGCATACATGCACTGGAAGATCTTACAGTATTACAACATCAAAAAAACCGACAAGTGGTATGAGTACCAACCAGAAACAGTTACAGAAAACGATGAAGTTACCATGCTCTGGTATATGCAAGTCCACACAGACAGAGCCATCAAAGCCAACAAACCCGACATCATTATTTAGAACAAGAAATAAAAAACACGTACGCCAATCGATATGGCAGTACCATCTGATCGGAATAAATCCGTTACAGTAGCAGAGAAACTCTCCAAGTATAAAGATATGGAAATTGAGATAACAAGAATGTGAATTGGAGCAATGGGAGTAATCAAGAAAGACATTGATAAGCAAATCAGCAAAATTCCTGGAAAGATTAACGTTACCGAACTGCAACAGATCGCTCTACTAGGAACCGCCGACATCCTACGAAAATTATTAAATAGATGATGACCACCCATAAGAGCAAAAGAATCTGGATTGGATCCGACACTAATGGGGAAGAAAAAAGAAATGCAAAGAAAAATTCGAGATGATGATAATAATAATAATAATAATAATAATAATAATAATAATAATAAACAAAGTTCTTGTCCAGCATGACAGCCCGCACAGGGAGATGGTATTCACCTGCCAGACGAGAAAACTTAACCCCGGCTACCGACCAGTAGCTTTAGAGGTTAAGCACCTTCCTCAATATGTTGGTAGTTCCAATGATGGTAGATGTTTGGAGTCCACCGAAGACATCAGGGATGCCCAACTCTTTCAAACTGCGCTCCAAGCGCTTCGTCACCACTCCTAAGCTTCCCACGACGATTGGGACAACGATGGTACATACACTATGTAACTTTCGGATTTGTTGGGCCAAGGGAGAATACTTAGTGACCTTTTCTTCTTCTTTAGCTGTCACATTTCGATCGGAAGGCACAGCAAAATCTACAACCAGCCATCTCTTCTTAGTGCGGTCAACAACAACAACATCCGGACGATTACATTCCACCTGTTGCATTGTCTCCACTGATCTATCCCACCAAACTTCAAACCTACCATCTTCACTCTT
>RDPX01000216.1:1141138-1165114 GCA_003991215.1 Morbakka virulenta
TAATAATAATAATAATAATAATAATAATAATAATAATAATAATAATAATAGTAAGTAATAGAAAGTACCTTATTAGCCCTAGGGTATTAGTTGTGACTCGCCTAATAAGGAGAATTACGGTATAAAGATCAGCCAGTTAAAAATTTTTCAAAATAATAATAGTAATAATAATGGAGAAAGGATCAATCACTTACTTTACATAGACGATCTTAAATAATATGAAAAGAGCGAAAACGAACTCAAATCTTGAAAATAGAAACAGAGGCTCTGATATGTGCTGCACAGGAACAGGAAATTAGGGAAAACAACATTAAACATAAAATTGTTGACAGTCCTCTATGTAGAATGTATGGAAAAAGAGTTGACACCGTGCAGCACTTAATTAGTGAGTGTGAAAAGGTAGCGCAAAGGAACTATGGGGAATGTTAGCAAAGGGTTTCGAAAATGGATTCAAAAACTGGTGATAGAGCACAATATTGTGGATATGCAGAAAACGACCTTCTCAGGGACAGGCAGGAACAAAACAAAAAGTACTAGAAATGTAATAAGTGGAAGAATGAACCTTATTAGCCCTAGGTTATTAGTTAAGACTCGCCTTAGAAGGAGATATGAGGGCAACGAATTGATGGCAACGAATTATTTCTAAAGAGGGCAAACTGAAAAGATACCGAAATAGGATCAATCAATACAACCAAAATCACAAGTTTCAAAATAATGAAGCTCGATTTTACGAACAACTGAATCGGCAAATGGGTGACAGACAGCAAGAGAAACCGAATGCAGAAGAGGAAAAACATTTTGGAGTGACACCTTGGATAACCTTTAAAAACTTCAAAGGCACGCAAAATGGTTAAAGGATTTAAGAAAAATGCTTTGCAATATAGAACAGCAGGATGATTTGAGTATCCACGGTTAAAGTTTGAAAGTCGTGCTCACAAGATTAGCAAAGTGGAGAGCATCTGGGCCGGGTGGCGTTCATGGATTCTTGCACAAGAGGTTTTCATCACTTCACGCTCAAATCGGTACAAAGGTGAATGAATGCCTTGCAGCAGGTGAGGTACCAGATTGGATGAGACGATTATACCTCAACAATTCTCATACAGAAGGACGTCACCAACAAAAATGTCGCTAGAAACTACCGCCCGACAACATGTCTTCCTTTGACGTGGAAAATATTGACAGGTATAATCGTAGAAGATGGTAAAAATATCTTTGGACGAAAGACAACTGCTACCGGAGGAAAAAAATGGGTGCTGAAAAGGATCTAGAGGTATAAACAATCTGCTGTTTATAGAAAGACGCTGCGGAAAATAAAGGCAAATTGAAAGAATATTGCTATGGGTTGGATTGATTACCACAAAGCATTTAACAAGATGCCTCACTCTTGGATCTTGGAATGCTTACAAATGTTTAAAGTTGCTGGTAATGTGTCATGCCTATTAAAAAATTCGATTAAATCTTGGTGGGTGGCATTTTCTTCTTGAAAAGAGACCCTTGCAGAAGTTAACATCCGAAGAGGCATTTTGAAGGAGATTCCATCTCTCCATTACTGTTTGTCATACCTTTGATTCCACTTACTCTGATCTTTAAAAAGTGCAACAATTGTTAAAACTTTTCTGGATTCAAAAGGTCAGGATACTCAGCTCTGATATTGGCATGGAATTTGGGATTGAGAAATGCGTAGTAGTGATAAGAAATGAGGGAAAATGTCAAATTCAAATGAAATAGAGCTGCCACATGACAATGTCATTCAGGCATTAAATGCTGAGCAAGGATAAAAATGTTTAGGAGTCTTTGAGAGCTATACAATTATGAAAAAGTAATATGAAGGAGAAAATCAGTAAAGAATATCTTCGTCGAGCAAGGAAAATAATGGAAACTAAGTGAAATAGCAGGAACGTGATAAAATAGATTAACACCTGGGCAGTATCACTAATGAGATACTTTGGGCCCTTCCTGGATTGGACAGTAGATGAGCTAAAAGCAAACGACAGGAGAACCAAGAAACTCCTCACAATGCACCAAGCTCTCCATCCAAAGGGTGATGTTGCCTGACTATATGTAGGAAAAGATGACGATGGAAGCACCCTAATTTCCATGGAAGGGTGCATTGAGAATACAGTGCTTGGTTTGGCAGCAAAAATTGAGAATAGTAATGAAAGACTAATAAGAGCAGCAAGAGATTGATATGGAGAATCTGAGAAATTTGTTGATGTCCTTAAAAACACAGGGCACCAGAAAGAAAGGAGTGGTTGAAAGAAAGACCAATACATGGTCAGTTCATACGACAAATGAAGAATATAGCAGAAGATATGTCACGCACATGGCTCAGAAGTGGAACATTGAAAAAAACGACTGAATCACCCTTTACTGCTGCACAAGATCAATGTATTCGGACAAATTACATCAAGACCAGAATAAATAATTCCCGGAAAAATAGTCTCTGCCGTATGTCTGGACAAAAAGAAAAAACCGGTATTATATATCATTTGTTATTGCACGAAAATTGCACAAAAAGAATACAAAAGGTGACATGACTGGGTAGAAACAACAATCCACTGGGAATTATGAAGCAGCTAGAATTCAACCATACCGATAAATGGTATGAAAAAAAACCAGAACCTGTCCTTGAAAACGAAAAGCTAGTTTCTGTACGACTTTAAAACGCAGAAGTATCACCGTATAGAAGCTAGTAGGCCTGATCTCATAATTGTTGAGAAAGAAACAAATACATGTCAGATTGTGGATTTTCCAATACCTGGAGATCACAGTGTTGAAATGAAAGGAAGAGAAAAAAGAGAGCAATATCAAGATTTGGCAAGAGAACTAAAAGCTCTATGAAAAAGAGAAAGTCACTGCCATTCCAATAGTTACTGGGGCTTTGGTAACAGCTCCAAAGTCATTGATGAATAGATTTAACCAAATCTGAATCCAAAAGGAGATTGAAACCATGCAGACTACGCGTTGTTGAACACAGCCAGGATCATAAGAAAAGTCTTGGTGCTCTAAGGAGGCTTGTTGCCATTGGAACTTCAAGAAAAGTCCACCAAAAAATTTTCCATGTGGAATAAGCTCAAACAATAAATAATAATAGTAATAACAATAATAATAACAATAATCTGCCCTAGTATTGAAATAAAACTGCACCTGGTTGTGAAGTTTCGACTAAGGCAAATGAGGTTACCCTTTACTAAAACTACCTCTAGGTCACCCTTGGGAAAGGTGTAGCACCTGTTTGCCTACACTGAAACTTTGAAATACCAGGTTGGCGTCTGATCAAAATAAGTCTGCCTCATTGGGAGGAGGGGCTCCTCAGCCTCGGTTGGTAACCCTCCTAGTAATGGTGTCACACTAAAAACACTGGTTTTAGCACGACTTCAGATTCACTTAACCTCCAAACGAGTAAAGAAAAACTCTGTTAATAGTAGTGGAAGATCAAGTAAAGGTCCCTCGTCTGGCATAATTTCCTTGGGAGAACAGCATGGACACCACTGTTATCCTGCTACTGTTAGAATGAGGTGGAATATGAATGAAAACAAGGTAGTAATGAAACATTTTTACAGAAGTAATCCATTTGGTGAAAATGGGAGGATATTTGTGGTGACAGTCAAAGAATACTTAGAAAATGAAGTTCAAATGGTATGATTTAAACTTTATTTGATTCAACAGAACATGGGATTTGTGACCAGGCGAGGGTCATCAGAGGAATAGTTGCCTATCAGATCCTGAGTTAGAAATGGTTAACAGGAAAATGGATGATAAAGTTCAGAACAACGTGGTAAATTTGAGAAGGAGGTTGAGAGTAGAATTATGGATGAGAAAATAGGGGGCAGAAGAGATCAGGAGGTTGACAGTGGTAATCTGGTAGAGGGTGTTGATGTAAAAAGAGCTGATATTAATGAAGCTGAAAACATAATATTAAAGTAGGCCAAGACCAAAGAATAACTGTTGAACAGCAAAAGGAAATGGTGGTTGAAGGAAGAACAACTGAAAGAATGGTGTTTTAAAAAGTTGATAGAAAGACTTCAGATGTAAAGCTAAAAAAGGTAAGAGAGGTAATCACGATTATGGAAACTAGCAACAAAGCACCAACAAATGTCTATATTGTAATGTGTAATAACTTTAGAAAGCGATTGTTGTTTTATTGGGCTTGCAAGGCCTCGAACGTTGAATGTAGCAACAGTGAAATTTTCGTCCTTTTTATACTTTTTGAATCCCATTCATTAATCTTTAGTGAAATCAATTTTCAGTTGTCAACTTTGATATAATTTTAAGAATTAAAGCATTGAGTATTATTGACAATTCCAGTTGAATAAACGTAAAACAGTAGTATCTTAATCAGGGCTGTAGAAGTCTGGGGTACAGAACAACTAGTTTTAAAGAAAATCACAAATAGGAAGAAAAATATGACCAGATAGAAAAACACAGAATAGAGGGGTATATCAAAAGATTGAGGCAGGAAGTAAACTTGATAGAGAGAGAACAAAAAACCTTAAAGCAAAGAAGAAGAAAAAACTGAAATATCTGATATAGAAATGTGGAGCAAAAAGAAAAGTAATTAAAAGTGTGATCAAAGAACTAAAGCAGAGGGTGACTTCAAAGAGCACCAAAGTTAAAAGATATGAGCAGCAAACCACTTAACTCAGACAAAGTAGCTGTGTATTGTTGATCATAAGATATACACAGAAATTGATGGAAGTGAAAATTTTTTACAAGATGTGCCAGATGCTGAGGAGAGTAGGAGATCTTGAGGTGGCATTTGAGGCATCAAAAAGAAATATGACAGAGATGCTGCAGGATCTAAAAAATGAGAAAAACATTGTCATTTGCAGGAAACAATAAGGGTTAGTGCTGAAAATGTGAAAAAAACTGTTGAAAGATCCCAAATTGGAAAACACTGGGGAAGGATGTGCTTCAAGGTTACCAGATTAAGCAAATTAATAGCCTGCATATGAGAATTGCTTCTTGAGTGAATTTAAGTTTGAAGATGATTTACCTGCATGGATGACCAATGATTATACAATGCTATGCCAAAAGGACCCTGCAAAACATAATGCAATGGAAAGCAACCCCATTATGAGCCTCTCTCATATATGTCTTTTAACAAGAATAATAGCAGAAGAGATGAATACCTATTAGAAAAGAGAGAATCTTTTGCCAAAAGAGCAAAAGGAATGTAAAGATTATAGTTGTGGCAGAAAAAATCAGTTGAAATTTAATGAAAGCATATGACTTTACTATGGATTTGTAAGTGTATGAAAATATTTAGAGTTGTAGCGAATGCAAGAAACTTTCAGAAAAGAAATACAATTCAGAGCTTTCATTAGCATCTGACGATGAAGACCTTGGTGAAGTTGAAGTGAAGAGCAGGGCATTCCAGCGTGATAATTAATCACCAATGTTGTTTGTTTTGAGTGTGATTCCAATATTATTAGTTCTGAGGAAGCCTAATACATCCTATGAATGGGTTAACATTTTTGTATGGCAATCTTGAGCAGCTGTGACTTAATGGTTAGTGCAACTGCATTGTTACCAAGAATTTTGGGTTTGATTCCCTGAGTGAGCAACTTTGGAACTCTACAAAAGAAAAAGACATTGGTTGGCATCAGGAAGGGCATCCGGCCAAGAAATTCCTCACTGCTAAATCCAGTCCCTGTGAAGGACACCGTCTGAGTCCCTGTTACTGAGAAAAATGACTTTAAAAAACCCAAAATGTCTAACACATGCTAGCATGTAAAATGGACATGAAACAGTATGTGATGATGATGATGATGATGATGATGATGATGATGATGAATCCACAGGCTATTATACTCCATACTAAATCAAATTCTCTGTTATCTTTCAAAATCCATATTTCTTTTGATAATTATGCATTGTTTCTTTGTTTTTTGTGTCAAAATGAGCCTGTGTGGTTGTTGAAGCAACTTTGGAATTGTCTTCACATAAAACACAGTATCTCTAAATTGTATTTCAATGGGAAACCTTGTGTCTGTATATTACATTTGTTGCTAGTTAGTCTTCTTTCAATGGGTAATCCTACTTTTTTCAAAAATTACAAGGTTTCTGTGGTTGATTGTTTATTGTTGTTTAAGATTTAGTGTTATTGCCTTTCATAATGTTTTCGACATTTGTGATGCAGCTATATCTTATCTTCAGGGTGTCTTTATTAAAGATTTTGTGGTGTTTGTGGTCTTGTTTTAAGTGTTTCTTGATGATATTTAGGAAGGCTCTGCCAATGTTTCTTCTAAGAATTTAACTGAGTAGTTGATAAAACCACATTATTTTCCTTGACTATTTTTTCAACTCAACTGATTCAACTAAATTGTCATGTTTACTGGAACGTATGAATTTACGAAGGTAAACAGGTCCTGGAGAAAACCAAGAAGGAAGTGAGGTGTCGTTACTGGATTTTCGTTGGAAGTTGAAGAATCGTATTATTAATAAAGGATTTTCCCCTGTCTGAGTGTGTGACACTTGGCTATTTTTTCCCTTGTGTCTGATACTCAGTATATTTTATGATGTTTGGTTTAAATCCACTTGTGATCAGTTTTGTTGTTATGTTTTGTATAGTTGTTTAACATCTTTAAAGGAATTGACATCATCAGATGTTTCACATAGATTATTAACTGAATCAGGTAAGGCTTGTAAGATTCTCTTGGGGTGGTTGGAATCCTTGTTCAAGTTGTGTGGGCATTAGTTGGCTTTCTGTAGTTTTTTTGTAGGGCTAATTGTAAATTAGTCTGTGTATATCTTATACTACATAAATATCTTTAGCACTCAAAAAAATTCCAATTGTATTTTATAAATACAACCAAAACCATATGAGTCAGTCTTCATAGAAACTCCAGCAAACCAGGCTTTAGTAGGGCACTCATAAATATCATTACTTAAGCATATCTTAAGGCCAAATATATCAAGTGCACATATTCCACAGTGAGTCAATCCAGGCAAAAATGGATGCACTGTTGTCAACTTTTGTAACAGGATATCAATTGTCAAATTCAGCCTATTGAATCCAGCCTATACAGCACCTTCAAAGGTGGCTGTGGAAAGTGCAATGGAGTGCTGAAAACTTATAAATGACAAGAAGCCAACTATTAAAGATTATGATGATTTTTTTGTTGTTGGTTTTAACATCATTTTTCCCCAGTAACTGGGGCTGAGATAGTGCCCTTCACAGGGACTTGATTTGACAGTGAGGAATTTCTTGGCCAGATGCCCCTCCTGATGCCAACCAATGGCTTTTTTCTTTTGTGAATTTCCAAAGTTGCCCGCTCAAGGAATCGAACCAGGAATTCTGGTTATGGTACATTTGCACTAACCATTAAGCCATGGCTCCTAAGACCAAAGATGAAATCAGGGCCAAGGAGAAGGTGGCCAAACAACTGGAAATGTACAGTACAAAATAGTTGTACTCTGACTGGCAGATTGCAGATCCCAATCAAGAAGACAAACATACAATAGGGCTTTTTTGTCTGAATGTTGAATGACACATCAAGGAAGTTCATTTCTATAAAGTTTGTATGAAAGGTAATTGACAGTAACTAACAGGTCCATACAAAAATAGTTAACAAACATGTGGTCTTTGTATAGCTGAGAGGTTGCTATTTTAAATGCTTTACCCAAAGGATTACTCAATAAGAATATTGAAGTTGTACACAAATGATAACATAGAAAAAAATATAAACCTAAGAACCTAAAATGAGTTTATTTTCATTTGTTATCTTTGAATACTTTCACCCATTTCCTTATTTGCTCACACCTGTTATAATATAACTGTATATAAATAAAAAAGTTTGTATAATGACAAAACTGTCAGTTAGCTGAATAATACCATTAAAGAAACTTGAAATGCCAATAACAGTGTAGTTTTTCTTAAGCTTGTGGACTTATAAACACTCTGTATCCTTAAATACATGGATCACTCTTTATGATTGTTACTTTACCACATACACTCACATATATATATTATAAATATGAATTTTAAGCAGACTTCCTATCATCACTGCTTTTTACAAAACCATGGTGGCAGTGACTTACATGACAAGATAATTGAAAATTCAAGAGCAGACATTGTCTTGGCTGCCAAAACCATGAGTCCTGGGTATGATGATAAACTGCATCCGGCTGTGGAGTTTTGATGTGAGTGAATGAGGTTACCCTTTGCCACAACTATCTCCAGGTCACCCTTGGGCAAGGTGTAGCATATGTTAGCATATTCCAAGGTCTTGAAATAATGGGTTGACATCTGGTGAAGTTAAGTCTGTCCATGTGGACACTAAGTACCAAGTGGCATCTGGTGTGGAATATCCAGCCCCTTGGAAGAAAGTTGAAAATGCACCCCCACTTTTTAATGATGAAAACCAGAAGTAATTCATACTGCATCAGCCATTGCATGGGTTCCCAAGGGTTGCAAACCTCTGGAAGAAACCAGCCTGAGATCTAAAAGTCTGCTACTGGAATGAAGTCCTCAACAAATGATCCACAAGGTAATCAGAACCATACAATTCCCAGCCCAAAACCTGCTGTGATACCCCGACCTCAAAAAGAACAACAAACCAAATGCTCTACTGAGGATTTTAAGAATGTTTTAAGAACCTTTTACACCACCTAACTAAGACCACAACAAAATTTAACAGAACAAATCTATTTGCAATGGAGACAAATAGTTGGAGATAATTGTCACTGGAAAACTGTAGAAGTAAAAAGAGAAATATGAGTACTGCAAAGGTTCACTACAGAAAGGTGTTAGATAATGTTCCCCATGACTGGATACTGAAAAGTCTAAACATGTACAAAGTTTCTCCATTCATCAATAACTTTATTGCAGTAGTATGTCTAAATGGCAAACATGGCTTTTTCTCAGCCACAAAAATGGCATGAGTGAATCTGATTGTATCAAAATCAAACAAGGTATATTCCAGGGAGACTCTCTTTCCCCACTTCTTCTCTGCATCTCCCTTATCATACCTCTTGCCAATAAACTTAATAACTTAGGCTCAGGTTATTCTGACGTTCAATTGGAACTTTCTTATAAAACAACAACGATAGCCATGAAACGTTATTTAAAAGTCTCAAATGATTGGATGATGCAATTGGTTTTGCAACACGAAAAGTAGTAAAAAGCTTCACTCAGTATACAGAGAAGCTACGAAATTTGAAAATGAATTAGAAATTGAACCAATAGTTAAATATAAAGACATCCATGCAACAAAAGTACCAAAAAAAGTGAAAGAACATGGCAAAAAGAAAGGTCAAAGCCAGTTAACAGAAAGATACAGTCAAAAGGCTCTACATGGTGTTGATCAACAAGCAACCCATTAGTGGCTGAAGAATGCAGGATTAAAACAAGAAACTGAAGGCTTTAGAGCAGCTGTGCAAGACCAAAGTCTCTTTACGTGAAACTATGAAGTGAACATTTTAAAAAACAGAGCAGACCCAAAATGCCACCTCTGTGACAAATGTATTGAAACAGTAGACCACCTAGTGTCTGGATTCCTATCTTAACCCCAAGTGAGTATGTCAAGTGACATGATAGAGTTGGACAGTATCTACACTGGGGTATTTGCAAACACAATGGTATTGGCACCCGCCATAACTGGTATGAACACCACCCCCCACAAGTAAATACAGACTGAACGATTCAGGCAAATTGCCCAGACATTATTGTGAAAGATCACAGAGATATGACCTGCCTTTTGATAGATATAAGTGTTCCATCTGACAAAAATATGGCTGTCAAAGAGTTTGACAAGCTCAGTAAATTTTAGCACCTTGAAATAGAAAATGTGGAACCTAAAAGCAATGATTGTCTCTGTCATTGTATGCGCCCTAGATATGAGAAAGAAAGATACTCAAAAGTGTGTCAAAAAATTACTAGGTGTACATAGCCTCCATGAGATCCAGAAAATAGTTTTTACCAGTACTGCTCACATTCTGCAAAAAGGCCTTTTCACTAAAAGCCTTTTTATGTATTTTTTTGCACTCTACTTTTATAACTTTTCACAAACATTAAATTGAAAAATAAATTTTACAGGCAAAATAATTTCATTTTCTATCAATTTAATTAATAAGTAAGTAAGTAAGTAAGTGTTTATTTGCCACAAACATAAAATGAAAAATGTTTACAAATGTTTAAAAAAAAAAAAAAAAAAGAAAGGCCTAGAAAGTCAATAAATTACAATTTAAAGTTAATTTACAAACTTTTGTATAAATTAATACTAAAAAGAATGTTGCATAAAAATATTACAATTTGAGTTAAAATAAAAATAATTACAGGTCACCCCTAATTGAAGTGGCAGGGATAACATTAAAAGGTCAAACCGACCTTATTTCCATAATGGTCCCTTAAGAGGTGATTTTTTAATTGAAAAAAAAAGGGAGATAAAATTTTAAAATATAAATGTGTTTTAAAATGAGATGTCCTTTTAGAATACCTGGCTCTTTATGAGAGTGAAAACATGAGTTGTCAGTAGTAGATATATATACTGTCTTCTTCTTTCTGTATATTTTGAAAATAGTATTCTTTGGTCTGGTGTTTAAAAGTGTTGACATTGTTAGTAGATTTTAATTCAGATGATAGGTTATTCCATATTTTTGGCCCTAGGTAAGATAGGCATTTTTGGCCTGTGTTGCTTTTATGAGATGGGATATGTAATTTAAACTTTGACCTTCGTGTAACACAACTCTGGTTGACTGGGTGGAATATTTTATCATAATAAACTGGAGCAGTTCCTTTAAAAAATTTCAATATCTTTACACTAATATTTTGATTTACTCTGTGCTTTGTGGGGAGCCAATTTATCTCTTTAAATTCAGTAGCACCAACATGGGCTGTGTTTTTTAAATTCAGATAAAAGCGAATGCATTTGTTTTGTGCAGACTGCATTTTTTTTATCAGTCTCTTATTCAACATGGGGTACCATGAGGAGCATGCATAATCAAAAAGTGGCTGAATGAGGGCATTGAGGAGCAATCTGCGAAGGAAGTTATCTAGAAAGCTTTGTTTTCTATACAGAAATTTCAGTCTATTATTTATTTTTCCAAGTATTTTAGTTCCCATTGATTCCCCAGAAAGATTTTCATCTAGAACACATCCAAGGTATGTGACTTCTGAGTGTTGTTTAATTTCTATATCACCCCTCCTAATGCTAAGACTTTTAATATTTTTGGATTTTTTTCGTCTGAAAAGAATGGATTTGGTTTTATCCTCACCAAAATGAATATTTAATTTGTTTTCCACAAACCAATTGCACAGTGATTCCAAGTTTTTATTTAAGTTTGACTCTATGTGGTCAATATTGTGGTGTCTGACAATTAAGCAGGAGTCATCTGCATAAAGAAGTAGTTCGCAGTCAATAGCCTGAGCCATGTCATTTACATATAGTAGGAATAGTAGTGGACCAAGAATTGACCCTTGAGGTACCCCATATATAACATTACTGGGGTTTGAAAATTCCTTCCCAATGTTGACTGTGAATAATCGGTCCTGAAGGTAAGATTTAAACCACAAAATTGTAGAGCCACTAAAGCCAAGGCATGCCATTTTATCCAGTAAGATTTTATGGTCAATGGTGTCAAATGCTTTTTGGAGGTCAATCAGAACCATGCCTGTAAGCATATCATTTTCAAATCCCTGTTGAATCCTATCACTCAGATAGGATAAGCAAGTGTCTGTTGAGTGGTATGGACGAAAGCCAGATTGGTATTTATATAATATATTGTTATCATCAAGGTACTTTTGTACTTGGCCATGAATAATCTTTTCAACAATTTTAGAGAGCTGTGGAAGCAGAGAAATAGGCCTATAATTTTTGGGATCACTTTTTGATCCTTTTTTAAAAATTGGTGTTAGTTTTGCATGTTTACAGGCATCAGGAAATGTGGATAGCAGGATTGAGAGATTGCATAGTTGGGTTATTGGCTTTGCTAAAGCAGTTGCACCATCTCTGAGAAATTTTCCATCAATATTATCTAGTCCTCTTGCTTTTTTAGGGTTAATCTTCTCTAAGAGCTTTAAAACATTTTCAGAAGAGGTCAGTTCAAGTGAGAATGGTTTAGAAAGGTTAAGGTGTCTGTAGTACATTCGCACATTGTCTAGGTTATGAGGCATCGATGGCAGTTTTTTAGTGAGATCGGGGGCTACATTTGTAAAGAAATCTCTAAAAATTTCAGCATTGGTTTTATCGTCAAAGCATGCCTTACCTTTGTTGCTCAGACAAATTTTAGAAGATGATCCTTTTCCTGTTGGGAGTCCCAGAGATTTTAAACAATTCCATAATTTTTTAGGTTTTCCTATATTCTCATTAAGTTTTTCAATGATAAAGGACTTTTTCTTTTTTTTTATTAAACTTTGCACAAGGTTTCGGGCTTTCTTGAAGTTTGTGTAATCAGAGTGCATTTTGGATATCCTAAATTTAGTTAGAAGCCTATCACGAGTTCTAATTCCCTCAAGAACTTCTTGGTCCATCCACTCCCGCGAGTCCTTTTTTATCCGAATTTCTTTCTCAGGGGCTAGCTCATTTATAGTGTTTGTAATAAGCTCTATAAATTGTGAATAGGCTGTATTAACATTATTGAATTCTAAGTAGTTGGGGAACTTGATTTCACTTAGTTTGTCTAGGAAAAGTTGCTTTGTGTAATTCTTGAAAGTACGGATCTTGATAAAGGTATGTTTATGTATCTTGGTGTGCTTAGTCTTTCTAGTGCAATAAATCAGTTGGTGATCAGATAATCCCAATTCTATAACCCCATGTTGAGAGACTTTTTGACAGGAGTTGGTAAGAATATGGTCAAGAAGGGAAGTTGAGTTATTAGTGATACGTGTTGGTAATGTAATTAATTGCTTTAATCCATGGTGGGAGCAGAATTCTTTATACCTTTTAATTCCATTAGATGTTTTTTTACTTTCATTGATCAAATTAATGTTTAAATCTCCAAGGATGTAGACCTCTTGGCTATCAAAATTTGCTGTTTTGGAGATTGCGAGAGTTAGTTTATCTAAAAAACCAGATGCTGTTGGAGGCCTGTAAAGAATTCCAACAAGAATTGGTTTTGATTTGGGCAGTTGTATATCAAAAAATACATTTTCAATGTCTGGAGAAAAGTCTTTTCTTACATTGAACACCAAATCAATAATAAACCTAATTTATTATTTTTTTACATATATGTATTTTTATACTCCCATTTGGATAACAAATGTATAGTAAAAGACAAAGAACAATTTTTACAAGTACTTAGGAGTTGATTAAGATGATGGGATACAACATCCCTCCATGAAAACAAAATTGAAGTCAGAACTAAACTCCAAAACCCAAATTACAGACATCAACTCTTGCTATTCCAATCATTACCAAAAGCTTTAATATTATCCATTGGAACTTAAGTGATACAAAAAAGATTAATATTAGAATCAGAAAACTCTTAATTGCAAATCAAATGCACCATCTGTAGGCAAATGGTAAATGGTTGTAATTGTCCAAAAACAATGGTGGTAGGGCAATGACTTAAAATGCTCTAACAAACTCTCTACAAAAGGACTCCTTACATATCTACATATTAATGATGATTTAATTAGTGAGCCGGTATTGCAGCATGAGCATTGAAAAAAGTTGGGCTCTGTTGTGAAAGAAGCCAGGAAGTTCTTAGATGAGCTAAATGTATACCTTAATGTGAATTTAAAGCCAACCTGAAGGTAATTTAAAAATGTAAGAAAATCAAAGGGTATTGCCAAGAAAAATGGTACTAAAGCACATCATGAAACCTGGAGGGGAAAGCCTCTTCATGCTAAATATGCACTCCAAAGCCAAAAAGCTTGAGCTGATTTGAATGACACCCATTAGTTGCTGAGAAGTGCAGGGCTTATGGCTGAAACCAAAGGGTTCATCACTGTAGCACAAGATCAAAGCTCATTCATAAGGAACTATCAGGCAAATCTAATCCACAATGGTACTGACCTGAAATGTAAGTTATGTGATATAAGTGTTGCAATAATTGATCAACTTGTTTTGGAGCATCTAATTCTTTTCCGTGTATCTTGCATCAATAGTGGTCTTCCTTCAGGTGAATCTGAATTGGTTGCTGTTGATGTTTACCACTGACATTAGGATCTTTTCCAACACCCTCATCCCATGCTCCAACAGCTCTCGTCCTCTGTATTTGCCACATTGCAAGGGGTCACCTTTTCCCTTAATGATGTGGATAGTTGTGCTGTCTCTTCACTCTATTGTACATTCTTTGGTAGTTATATTTCTGAATACTCTTGTCAGCTGCCTTACTCTGAACTCACCAGTACACTTTACCATGTCACTGCTTTCGTCAGAGAGGCCTAGTGATGTTAGGCTTCATTGACTTTCGGGCAACTTCAGCTTCTCTTTTGGTGACATCTTGTGGTGGACCCTCTACACATTCTACCTCCTCCGAATTAATTCAGGTTCTCCACATTTAAAAGGTTATTAAAATAATGCCTCCATCTGTCATGAATATTGTAGTGTGTTGTTGCAATTGTACATTCCTTGCCTTTCCTGTCTTTCCTTAGCTGCTTTGGCATCAGAAACAATTTTCTCTTACCCTTGGCAAAGTTCAGATTCTCACACCAAACATCAAGTGCTTCCTCCTTTACAAGAGCCACAGCTCTTTTTGCATCTTTATTTCTTGCTCTGTATATTTCTTCATCCTCACGACTACCATTGTGTTGCCATACTTTAAAAGAATCTTTCTTCAATTTCACTTCTTCCTGCACTTTCACACCACCACCACATCTATCAGTTTTGTTTTTGTCTTCTTTGAAAAAGGTTTTCAAAATTTTAACAAATCTAAACAACCAATAATAAAATGTTTGAATTCTACACATAACCTTGCTAGTTACAGAGTCCTGATAGCATTTTAAATATATTTAAAGCACACAATATTACAAATCTCAGTGCTTTATTCCTTTGGTGGTGTTTTCTCATCCACACTTTTTCTTTTGCTTTGTTTTGTACCGTAATAAAATCAATTTAAGTTGTGCCTAAAATACGAGAAAAGCTGCAGTGTTGCTATGTCATTGTAGCTTCCAGAGATTGTAAGTAGACACAAAGTTTTGTAATTGTGTTATTTTGGTACATTTCTAATTTTATGAAATTCAAAACTTATTAGTACTTACAAACAATTTATGTCTTTGTTAAGGAAAATGGTTGCAGTTTAACTAATATCATTTCATGACTTTGATAGAGCTATTAGGCTCCATTCCTCTCTCTCACATAAGATCCAGAGCACTAGTTGCCACTGAGTAAAAGTAGTGGTAATAATAGTAGTAATAATAGCAGAAGTTATAGCAGTAAAAGTAGTATAAAATGTAACAGTAGTAGTAGTAGTAGTAGTAGTAGTAGTAGTAGTAGTAGTAGTAGTAACGGTAGTGGTACTGGAAATAATAGTAATAATACTCCTTAATAACTTGGGAATGAAAGCTATTGGTCAAACATTTACAAATGACATCTGACCAAGAAAAAAGAAAGTTGGGGGGAGGGGGGAGGGTGAAATTATTGTAACTGATATACTTGTTACAATCAAGCTGGAAATCATGTAGTAAATTTTAGTTTCATGACTTCCAATTACAGCTAGGTCATCTTGATTTGAACAGCCAACATAAAATTGCAGAATACAGACATAATGTTTGTAGCTTTAAATTTGCATAAATTATCAACAGATTTGATAAGCAATAGGGTGACTACTTAGTAGATCATTGCCCTACTGACCCTNTAATAAAATCAATTCAAGTTGTGCCTAAAATACGAGAAAAGCTGCAGTGTTGCTATGTCATTGTAGCTTCCAGAGATTGTAAGTAGACACAAAGTTTTGTAATTGTGTTATTTTGGTACATTTCTAATTTTATGAAATTCAAAACTTATTAGTACTTACAAACAATTTATGTCTTTGTTAAGGAAAATGGTTGCAGTTTAACTAATATCATTTCATGACTTTGATAGAGCTATTAGGCTCCATTCCTCTCTCTCACATAAGATCCAGAGCACTAGTTGCCACTGAGTAAAAGTAGTGGTAATAATAGTAGTAATAATAGCAGAAGTTATAGCAGTAAAAGTAGTATAAAATGTAACAGTAGTAGTAGTAGTAGTAGTAGTAGTAGTAGTAGTAGTAGTAGTAGTAACGGTAGTGGTACTGGAAATAATAGTAATAATACTCCTTAATAACTTGGGAATGAAAGCTATTGGTCAAACATTTACAAATGACATCTGACCAAGGAAAGAAAGTTGGGGGGAGGGGGGAGGGTGAAATTATTGTAACTGATATACTTGTTACAATCAAGCTGGAAATCATGTAGTAAATTTTAGTTTCATGACTTCCAATTACAGCTAGGTCATCTTGATTTGAACAGCCAACATAAAATTGCAGAATACAGACATAATGTTTGTAGCTTTAAATTTGCATAAATTATCAACAGATTTGATAAGCAATAGGGTGACTACTTAGTAGATCATTGCCCTACTGACCCTTGGTCCCTTCATCCAATTCTGTATTGACATATCACATATATAACTATATATATGTATATATATATATACATAATAAATAAAGTCTGTACTAGGCCAGTACTTTTGTGTGACTTGAAAGGAAGGGTTGGAGCAAGGTGAAGACTCCATTAAATATTTCCTTTCATGAAAACAAGTGAGCCTAGTATTTTATTTTATTACCGAGCAAATAAGTGTCTATAAAAAAAACTCTGAACTTCACTAAATACATGGATGGGTGGCCATTAAGTCTACATTCAACTCAGTTTCAAAATTGACCAACTTATTGTTCTATTACACAATGGAGCATGCCAACAGGGCATGCATTAAAGACAAGTCTATTATTATGTAAATTGCCAAGAATGAAATGAGAAATTGTCCAAGAACAAGAACAAGGAAACTACAAAGATGTAGAAGTGCAGCAATACTTGATCATGCTTAAAAATGAGAAGAAAATAAGTAGCATAGCATCTGCTCCTGGAATCCACATTTACTTGGTGCTATTCAAATGCACTTACTAATATCAATAGGTTTATATATTTTATCAATGTCAGCTCAGCCTTTCACAATTTATTTATTGCATCCTCCTCTGTCATTCACTGTAGTAGAAAATCCTTCATACTGACACCCTGCATGATCAATCATGTGGGAGAAAAAGGTCTTATCTGAACATCCTGGGGTAAATTTGCAATGATGGTCTACACAATAGAATGTAATTTTCCACTTCTGCTATGCCTGTGGTGTCCAGTAAAGTGTGGCCTTTTCTGACATACTGATACTGATATTGAGTTGTGTCATAAATGTCCTTGTTTGTTGGGTGTTTTCTCCAGGATTTGTTTATGTAAACTAACTAATTATTTAATATTAATATCCACTGGAGCTTGTGTAAATAAAAAAGGTTGATGGTAAGAAAGTGCACTTAGTCTTCACAGAGTTGTTGGTTTTCACAGACAATTCTAGCTTACATGCCTTGTTTATTGTAAAAAGTATCCACACTTTCAGTTACTCACCAATTTACCTACCAGCTTATCTGCATGATTATACCATCTTTATCAAACCACTGAATACCTGGAGCTGATTATTCTAGTTTACTAGAGTTATTAGATTATCTCTTAAGTGGATTGATAAGTAATACATTAGATGACATCTCTGATTGACTGTATGAACATTTCAAAATCAAGCTGTCAAGCCAAATTTCAAAATATATAATGAAACTAACAAAGTATTACACCTAGAAGTGGTAACTTGTCATCTGTAGTGTAAAACCAAGAAAAGAGGAGGGCGAAATGCATCATCATATCCAGTGGCTTTACCTGAGTAAATGACACTATATGAGAGAAAAGAGCGGTTACCCAGAGTCAAGAAAAGGTCCAAGAGCAAGAGAAAAAAGGAAATGAAAAAGTTTCCTGGCAGTCTTCAATGACAGAAAAGAAAAAAAAAGCTGTTGCATTTAAAAATGGCTTAAATTTTGTCACAAATTAAACTTTATTGGTATTATTAAATATATATTTGCGTTGATTAATAATGATTGAAACTGAATTATTTGAAAGTATTTCGAGCATTCGAAGCTTAAGTGATTTAATCATTTAATAAAGTCCATTAATCTTAACCGTTAAGTTTGGTCTGTCCTGACAGTAATTTTGCTTGATAAACTCATACCATTAAATTCAAGAAATAAGCACAATTATCCTAAACTTTAGAAGTCTACCATTATCCTTTAAAATATTGGTTTTGCAGTAAACAAGATACACCAGCTATGTTGTTGGCCGATGCCAACTTCATTAATTAAGTGATGAAAAAACTACTAAAAAAATACCAAAAGCACTACCACTCGTGATTTTCAGTCATGTATCCAATCCCTCAACTCTTTACACTAAAATAAGTAGAAATTTTACCATGTTACCTAAAATAACACTGGATGTTTATTCAAAAAAATACATATATTTATAAAAAAACTTACTTTTAGATTATTTTAGAACATTTTCATTTTTTCTTTCTTGATGTGATAATCTGAGAACTGATTATTGCAACAATATCATCTGTATTGATAAAAGTCTTCAATGTCAGTGATGTATCCACAACTAAAGTTAATAATTTTACGAAGTGTTCTGTGATTTTCTTTCCAAATGATGAGAAACGATGAATAAAGACCAAATAAGAATCAAAGTAAAACCATCAAATTCACCTTCATCTTTTCTTTTACGAACACAAAAACACTTTGATATATTGACCCCTATTCATGATGACATTAACAACACAGGGAACCACTTTATCAATATACGTTTCCTCCTCCTGTGGCTGATTGCTTACCAACATGCCTTCTTCTTCTCCAAGTTTTCCTGTTTCTCCGGGATTCATTTAATTCTTGAATGATGAAACCAGAACATCTCTTTATAATGTCCATCCAACGAGTTGGTGGGAGCTTTCTGCTTCTTTCTCCTAGGGTCATTCTCTCCACATTTTGGGATCTTTTTGGAGCGTTTTATATGTCCATATAACTTGTATGTATGTATGTATTTATTCGCAACTAACAAAAAAAATACAAGTGTTCAAAGGTAAATGGTAAAAACCTAATACATGATGTTATCCAAAATAGTTAAAAAATAAGACTAAACAGAAACAAAAAAGAACGAAACAAACAGGAGGGACGGTAATCTAGCGAAACGGTGGCAGGGGTAGCATCATACAGATCATGAAGACCTGATTTTCATTATGGCCCATACAAAACTTNAATGTCCATCCAACGAGTTGGTGGGGGCTTTCTGCTTCTTTCTCCTAGGGTCATTCTCTCCACATTTTTGGGATCTTTTTGGAGCGTTTTATATGTCCATATAACTTGTATGTATGTATGTATTTATTCGCAACTAACAAAAAAAATACAAGTGTTCAAAGGTAAATGGTAAAAACCTAATACATGATGTTATCCAAAATAGTTAAAAAATAAGAGTAAACAGAAACAAAAAAGAACGAAACAAACAGGCGGGACGGTAATCTAGAGAAACGGTGGCAGGGGTAGCATAATACAGATCATGAAGACCTTATTTTCATTATGGCCCCTAAAAAACTTAAAAACTTAAAAACTCTACTTTTGACTGTACATATCCAGGGCTTCAATCCTGTTGTTTCTCTCAGATCCTCTATCTTTACTTTACCAAGGAGTGTCTTATTTGCAAAATCCTCATCATATGCCTTTAAAAGGTCTCAATTTTCATACATAAGAGTCAAGTCCATATAAAACAATTGGAAGCATGTACGTATCGTAAAGTCTTCTCTTGATATGCATAGCCACCTCCTTGATGCCAGTAGTATCCTCTTCTTTTCAAAAGCAACCCAACCTAAGCCAATTCTGTTGGAAACAGTAAAAGTTCCATCATTTGTACATCATCATCATCATCATCATTGCATACTCATCAACTTCACTGATATGATGCTGTCGATTATAACACCCCAATTCTTCCCGTCTGAGCACTTTCGTGCTAGAACTTCGAGGTTTGTACTGATGTCCTCGCTTGTGACGATTTTAGCTTCTTTCAATTCAGTCATAATGGTGTTCAGTCAGTTGATTTTTAATCTTCCTGGAGGTCTTTTAACAGGTTTTCTGTACTTTTCAAGTGCTAGTCTTGCTGGAGTATCTGCTGGGAGACGTAGTAGATGTCCAAACCAGGAGAGACGACGTTTGGAGACTTGGATGCTCCAGGACGTTTCACCAGTTCGAAGATACAGTTCGTTATTTGTGATTATGTTAGGCCATTCTCTGTGAATGATCTTCATCAGCAGTCTGCGGTGGAAAGCATCTATGGTGTTTTCAGTAGATTTTTTTGCCATCCATAGGTCTGAGTTGTAGAGAAAGACACTTTCTAGGTACGTGCGGAAAACTTTCAACTTTACGTGTTCGCTGACGTGGTGACTATCAAAAATAGATTTTAGTTTTTTGTAGCAGTCCATCGTCAAGATTTTCCTTCTTTGGATATCTTCATCCCTGTCGAGGAGCGAGCCAAGGTATTTACATTCCTCCCAGTTTTCGTCTCCGTTCCTTCTTATGCTGAATTGTTCCGTTTTGTCCTGGTTTACGATTAGATTTTCTTCTGCCAGCATCTGAGGTACCATTTTTTTAACTTGGTTTATTTTCGAAATACAGGATCTGATGAATGTAATATCGTCTGCATACTTCGGATCTATTTCAATTTTGTGAACGTCTTTATCAATTAACCAGTCTAGGGCAGACCATAGTGGTTTGTCGTAGTCGATTCTTTCGATGTAAGAAGGAAGAGGTTTTGTTGCGTGTGCTAGGTACACTATGAAAAGGAGGGCAGACAAGCAGTCTCCCTGACATATCATTTCCGATTCTTACGTTCAGTTTAACATCGTTTATCAGCAGATACATCAGGTATATTTCGCAGTCGCTTAGTACGCGTTTGAGTATGTTCATAAGGTTTGTTCTATTCACAGTATCAAAAGCCTTTGACATGTCGAGCAGTAGTACATAAATTTCATAATCCTGCGATGTTATGGATTTTTCGGTAAGATCTTGATGGTAAACACTTTTTCGGTTGTTGACCTTTCACTCTGATAAGCAGCTTGACTACGCTGGATGAACACTTTCATTCTTTCCCAACAACGTTCTATTAGTAGAATAGTGAGAATTTTTCTGAGGGTCGACAGTAGTATTATGGGCCTCACATTTATTTTCTCTTTTTTCTTGGGTGGTTTCGCTAAGGGGTTGAAGATACCTATTCGCAGGGCTTCCGGGTTTGTATCTGATTTGCTTGTTTGGTTCAGAATCTCCGTTATGCATTGTAGCAGTGCGTTTGGACCATATTTCACTAGTTCAGCATGTACTCCATCAGCTCCAGTGGCTTTGTTGTTTTTCAGTTTTCGGACTGCCATCTTTATTTCATCTGTCGTAAAAGGCGGATCCATCTCCTCAGGTGGTACTTGTTCGACGACAGTGTTGGAGGTAAAGAGGTTTTTGTATTGGTTTGTTATGTGAGAGATCTGCTCTTTTGTTGACGATACAAGCTTAAAATTATTATCATAGGTTTTTAGTGTTTTTTGTGGTTTTATTGAGTTTATTTTTCGCATCACTTGGTAATATTTGTTGGAGCCGTTTTTGTATCACTCTAGTTCAATCAGTTCCTTTTCAATGTTTTCAGTTTTTTCCTTTTTCAGAATCTTTTTTATTTGACTGAACGTTTCATTTCTTTCCCTTTTCAGTTGCAGTCGTCTTTCTTTGCTAGTAGCTGATTCTGCTTCATCACGCTGGCGTTTTTGTTTTCTTGACAGGTCTTCTAGCTCTTTGGACGCTGTTTTAGGTGTTCTTTGTGTCTGTTCGAGTATCTCTAATGCTGTTTTTTGCAGACTTCGGAGATAGCTTTCCAAGCTTCGTTTGGGCTGGCCATGTCTATTGGTTTCTTTGTCAACCTTGTGTTCAGGGTTGACGAGTATATTTTCTGTACCTCTGGATCTTTTATTCTGTTGATGTTTATTTTTGTTTGCTTTTCATGGCAGGTTTTGAGTCTTGCCCACTGGAGTTTCATTTTTGTTTTGACAAGTTTATGATCGGTTTTTGTTATTAGGCCGCTGTATGATCTTGTGTCTTGTACAAGTGGCTTATGAAGTAATTTCTTTATTACATAATCAATTTGATTACGGTATGGATTTCTTCTTATCATGCCATCGTAGGCTTTGTGTTCTTGGATACGTTCTAATGATGTCCATGTTGTTCGATGGGCCATTTTGTGGGGAAAGATGGTATTCGTCAAGAAGAGGTCATTTTCGTTTGCTAGCTGTAGTAGATGGTCTCCATTGGAGTTTACAATTCCTTTGCCAAATTTACCGATGTTTTCTGGGTATTGATTGTACGCCGATCCGATTTTCGTGTTGAAATCTCCTAGTAGGATGAGCATGTGTTTGTTCTTTTTGTGTTTCGAACATAGCTGGTGTAGTTGAGCGTAGAAATCATCTCTAATTTGCGAATTTTGTTCGCTTTTTGAGTTTACATGGTAGTTTTTGTTTAATTTCATTGTTGCGACGGAAATTCTGTCGGTTATTCTTTTGAAACTGGGTTGTAGTGAGTCTTCAATTACGAAACTGGTTCCAATAAAGTGATTCTCTCCTTGAATTCCGCTATGGTACATGTAATACGTTTTAGACTGCTTCTCACCTTTCACTGTGACTGTGCACAGGTCTTCATTCAGTAGATGTGTTTCGGTCAATGCCAGAGTTTGAAGCTTGTAATTGTACATGTCTTCGCAAATATTTCGTTGTTTCTGTTCCTCTCGACATCCTTGCACATTTAGTGTTCCAACATTGAAGGAGTTGGGCGTTATCTTCGATATTTGACATTTTCCCGTGGCTTTAGCCATGAGATCGACCGGCGTCACCCAAGCCGTCCGTAATCATAATTTGTACATGACAACTTGAATTCAAGGTAGACAACCCATTTAATACTTACTCAATCAATGGTTGGACTGTTACTTTGTTGATTCTTTTCAGTAGACATTAACTTTGTCTTGTTGACGTTTGCTCACAGTCCCACATCTCCTGCATATCTGGTGAGGGCATCAAGATAGTTCTGTAAGGCCTCCCATGAGGTGTTTATTGCTGCTAAAGCATCTGCATAACTCAGGTCAGATATTTGGTAACCCCCAATGGAAAAGCCAGATTTACAATTCTCTTCTACTTTCAGCAAGGCAGATGCAATTGCAACAACAAACAGTATTGGAGTAAGGGTGTCTCCCTGTTTCACACCTTTAGCGATTCTTACTTTCCTTGTATTGCCTACATCACACCTTATTGTTGCTGTTGAGTTGTCGTATGTCTTTGTTAGGAGTTCTATGCACTTTTTGTTAATGGCTTTACTTTCATTACCTTCCACAGCATGGACAGTTTTACGCTATCAAAGGCTTTTGTGAAATCTATGAAGGCTATGAATACCGAATTGTTGAATTCAATAGGTTTCTTTATAATCCGCTCAAAATCTATTTTTTGTTCTATTCTATTCCTTCTAGGCTGATAGGCTGCCTGTGAAGTGGGGAAGGAAGTATAAGGTCTTCTTAAGCTCTTGTTACTCTTATACTCGTAAACAACTTGAAACATGGCTAAGCAGGCTAAAAGGTCTATAGTTTCCACAGTCCAGGCTACTTCCTTTCTTAAATAGAACCAATAGAACAAATCAAAGGTTTTAAATGGTTTTTGAAGGAGTTGATCAGGAATGCTTTTAAGTGATCGCTTCTTTGCTTCAGATACAGTATTTACCTTAGTCAAGGAAGTTATGCTTCCACTTGCGTTTCTCTGTTTCTCAGTTTGTTTGTCTGTTTGTCTGTTTGTCTGTTTGTCTGTTGGTCTGTTGGTCTGTTGGTCTGTTGGTCTGTTGGTCTGGTGGTCTGTTGGTCTGTTGGTCTGTTGGTCTGTTGGTCTGTTGGTCTGTTGGTCTGTTGGTCTGTTGGTCTGTTGGTCTGTTGGTCTG
>RDPX01000216.1:1166154-1184785 GCA_003991215.1 Morbakka virulenta
CTCTCTCTCTCTCTCTCTCTCCCGCTCTCTCTCTCTCTCCCTCTCCCTCTCTCTCTCTCTCTCTCTCTCTCTCTCTCTCTCTCTCTCTCTCTCTCTCTCTCTCTCTCTCTCTCTCTCTCTCTCTCTCTCTCTCTCTCTCTCTCTGTTGTGCTTCACATTACACATTACGTATTGTGATTCTGCACTTCTCACAGTTATGGAAATAAAATAAATGTGACAATAAATGGTGAAAAAGACAGGACAGATTTCCCGCCTTGTGGATTCGTCACTTGCACAACCGAAAAAATTGACAAATCCTAGTGTTGAAAATCTTAGATCAAATTTAATTCCAGCTTGTTTCTTCCTTTCTTCTTCTTATGCAGGGAAAGATGACTTTATGCAGACATTCCAATGCTACTTCAATATTGACATTGATTTAAAAATTTAAAAAAAATATTTCACTTGGAACTCCTAGCGCTGGGATTGCATGGCGTAGGGAGGTAGCCCACGGGTGGTGGATGAGGGTTTCCACACCTGAACCAACGCAGTCCAAGGGAAGGAAAAGCCCCCAAAACCCTAGTCCTCCATGTCTTGGGGCTGGACTAAGGATAAACTACGGAGAAACTACGGATATCGGAATTCAACAAGAAAACCTGGGAGGAACGGGGATCGCTTATACCACCATCAAAATGGCAATTAGTGAAAGGCTGCTGGAAGTTCAGCGTCCGGCAAGACAGACACTGATTTACAGTGGAGTTGAGGGACTGCGTGAGGGTGGGGTTGCCATCATGATCAGCTAAAAAGCAGAACCGTTCATGGAATGGACCCCAATCAACAGTAGGATCATAACAGCCAGATTACACTCGAGGTATAGAACAATGACGATCAGACAAGTCTATGACCCTCACAACGAGAAGGAAGGTGCTGAGAAGGACCAGTTCCATCAAGAGCTCCAGGTAACAGTGGATGTAGGTCACAAGAACTATATTATCGTTATCGTCATGGGGAACCTTAATGATAACATTGGTTATGAGAGAACAATAGGTATGCATGGACTTGGAACACAAAATGAAAACGGAGAAAGGCTGTGCGAGTTCTCTCGACCAGATAAACTTGTGATAATAGGAATATTATTTCCCCATTATTTCCCCACAAAAATATCCACAAGGCAACGTGAGTCTAAGCAGATGTGGGAGTGAGGAATCAGATTGACCATCTTTTGATTGGTGGGCAGTGGAGATCGTCTTCACTGAATTAAGGGCACAGAGAGGCATCATCAATGACCACTATTTAATAAGAACCAACATCAAGTTCCGCCTTCAGTTGCACAGAAATAAGAACAAAGTCAATTATCGACGTTGTCCGACTAAAGGATGAAGAAACCAAGAGGAAGTACTGCGAGACAGCAAGGACTAAGCTGGAAAAAAATCATTCTCTTCCAGCATAAACTGAAAAAGAAATCCTTTCTTTACCATCTTCTATATCATTATTTTCATTTGTATCATAAACTTTCAATTTTCGGTCACAAAAAGCAATCGTGAGGTATCTCGTTTCGATGTGGGGTTTTCAGCATTTTCAGCAGTCAGAGAGAGAAGGTCAAACTGACTTGAAAAGCAATAATGCAGAAAGAATCTGCTAAATTTGGTTTGCAGTTTAAGGATGAACATGACCGAATCAAGTCAAGAAAGTTCGCCAGATTGTGGATTATGATGATGGTGATGATGATGATGATGATGATGATAATAATGATGATGATGATGATGATGATGATGATGATGATGATGATGATGATGATGATGATGATGATATGACGGAAGACAGAAGTTGGTATCAAAAGAGTATCTATTGGCTGAAGGTCTTTAGAGAAAAATGAAGGTCGAATAAGGAAAGACAGGATTTGCGTTTTTTCTTTCTCACAAATTGTTCTGTAAGAATGTTAGTTTTAGTTTTTTAATACACTCTTATTTAATCATTCAAAATACTTTTGAGATTCGGATCGCATGAGTTACTTTACATTGCACATAGCTGTTGCTGGAACTTTCCATAGCCATTTGCACAGGATTGAACTTTTTTGAAACAGTGTATCTTAGAATCCTCTAAACCATCAACTTTTAGGTTGAGTGCACAGACCTTGAAGGATATGTTAATAATATTAGGGTTTGGGGAAACCAGCTTTTACTAATTCTCTGAAAGGAACTAATATTTCTAGATTCTTTTCAGGATGCTGCTCAATAAAACGAATTTCGAATGTTTACCCTCAAGCTATTTTTGGCTCGGTAAATGTTTAATTTTCTTTTTTTCCCTCAATTTTTATCATATTTTTGGTTAATATATTGTGATTAACATGAGAGTTACGCTGCCTTATTACATATCTCTTTATATGCTTTCGAAATGAAAAACTCGAATTTTGATACCAAAAAAAACAAATTTTTCTGTACGTTATGCCATATGGTTTCTCTCATATATTTATGCAAATACAATTCAATGTCTGGTAATTGAAAAATGGCGAATATTATGATGTTACCTATTTCTGTGTGATATCTAAATCATCCATTGTCAATGAATGGGAAAACTGCTAATACGATAGTACGAATTTGCATGAGTGCTTATGAGACACTTGTTGGAGTAATTTATCGATCGTGTCTTGATGTTCTGAGAATGTGTTAATTAAATGACCAATTCAGCTAAAATTATTTCACACGAAATATCCAAATCCAGTAGCTCATGTTCTCAAATTCAAGATTTTCTTGTCAATAGCAGAACACATTATTCAAAGCGTCACAGCGACATCAACTTAAAATTGCCTATCAATTCTAAACTGTGCACGGTGTTTTTAGCCGCTTTGAAAACATTTGTTTCCGACGTGTTCACGATTAGAAGATGAAACCCTTTTTATTATCTCATTTGTTCGATAGTTTGTCACAGGTGTTATCCAATCCGATGATTGGATTTATCACTTTTCCAGTCTCGACACCCTGACATTCGAGTATGGTGCTACAATCTCCGCTGCAATCAGTAATTCAGAGGTCTATTAAAGATTTTATATCTTCTACAAATGGATTGGATGCCAAAGCGAAGGATTTTAGTTTAATAATCTCCAAGTAGTTGTCATTGTCTTCCGCTTTTGCTTTGAAGCCGTTTTGATTTTCCATTCAGTGTCTTTCAGTGGTATAGTTGAATAGAATTCATCAAAAACATTAATATTGCTTTTCTGACAAATTATAGTGTCATGCTTCATTTTCTGTTAAATATGAAACACATTCTATTTACCTTTCTTTCCTGATTCTTGTATTATTTTTTGTCACACTGTTCTTTCAAGCGTTCTACAATAGTTGTCGTGACACTTATTTTGGTAATAGCTTCGTGTACTTGAACCATTGTTACGCATCTTTGTTTCTTGAAATTTAGTTGGTATTCCTTATCAGGATTCCGTGTGCCATAGACTTTAGTTTAATAATCTCCAAGTAGTTGTCATTATCTTTCGCTTTTGCTCTAAAGCCGTTTTCCATTCAATGTCTTTCAGTGGTATAGTTGAATAGAATTCATCAAAAACATTAATATTGCTTTTCTGACAAATTATAGTGTCATGCTTCATTTTCTGTTAAATATGAAACACATTCTATTTACCTTTCTTTCCTGATTCTTGTATTATTTTCTGTGCACTGTTCTTTCAAGCGTTGTACAATAGTTGTCGTGACACTTATTTTGGTAGTAGCTTCGTGTACTTGAATCATTGTTACGCATCTTTGTTTCTTGAAATTTAGTTGGTATTCCTTATCAGGATTCCTTGTGCCATAGACTTTAGTTTAATAATCTCCAAGTAGTTGTCATTATCTTTCGCTTTTGCTCTAAAGCCGTTTTCCATTCAATGTCTTTCAGTGGTATAGTTGAATAGAATTCATCAAAAACATTAATATTGCTTTTCTGACAAATTATAGTGTCATGCTTCATTTTCTGTTAAATATGAAACACATTCTATTTACCTTTCTTTCCTGATTCTTGTATTATTTTCTGTGCACTGTTCTTTCAAGCGTTGTACAATAGTTGTCGTGACACTTATTTTGGTAGTAGCTTCGTGTACTTGAATCATTGTTACGCATCTTTGTTTCTTGAAATTTAGTTGGTATTCCTTATCAGGATTCCTTGTGCCATAGACTTTAGTTTAATAATCTCCAAGTAGTTGTCATTATCTTTCGCTTTTGCTCTAAAGCCGTTTTCCATTCAATGTCTTTCAGTGGTATAGTTGAATAGAATTCATCAAAAACATTAATATTGCTTTTCTGACAAATTATAGTGTCATGCTTCATTTTCTGTTAAATATGAAACACATTCTATTTACCTTTCTTTCCTGATTCTTGTATTATTTTCTGTGCACTGTTCTTTCAAGCGTTGTACAATAGTTGTCGTGACACTTATTTTGGTAGTAGCTTCGTGTACTTGAATCATTGTTACGCATCTTTGTTTCTTGAAATTTAGTTGGTATTCCTTATCAGGATTCCTTGTGCCATAGACTTTAGTTTAATAATCTCCAAGTAGTTGTCATTATCTTTCGCTTTTGCTCTAAAGCCGTTTTCCATTCAATGTCTTTCAGTGGTATAGTTGAATAGAATTCATCAAAAACATTAATATTGCTTTTCTGACAAATTATAGTGTCATGCTTCATTTTCTGTTAAATATGAAACACATTCTATTTACCTTTCTTTCCTGATTCTTGTATTATTTTCTGTGCACTGTTCTTTCAAGCGTTGTACAATAGTTGTCGTGACACTTATTTTGGTAGTAGCTTCGTGTACTTGAATCATTGTTACGCATCTTTGTTTCTTGA
Organism: Morbakka virulenta; assembly: GCA_003991215.1. Classification (NCBI taxonomy): domain Eukaryota; kingdom Metazoa; phylum Cnidaria; class Cubozoa; order Carybdeida; family Carukiidae; genus Morbakka; species Morbakka virulenta. The sequence goes on from RDPX01000216.1 coordinate 1,170,959, forward strand.
AATTTAGTTGGTATTCCTTATCAGGATTCCTTGTGCCATAGACTTTAGTTTAATAATCTCCAAGTAGTTGTCATTATCTTTCGCTTTTGCTCTAAAGCCGTTTTCCATTCAATGTCTTTCAGTGGTATAGTTGAATAGAATTCATCAAAAACATTAATATTGCTTTTCTGACAAATTATAGTGTCATGCTTCATTTTCTGTTAAATATGAAACACATTCTATTTACCTTTCTTTCCTGATTCTTGTATTATTTTCTGTGCACTGTTCTTTCAAGCGTTGTACAATAGTTGTCGTGACACTTATTTTGGTAGTAGCTTCGTGTACTTGAATCATTGTTACGCATCTTTGTTTCTTGAAATTTAGTTGGTATTCCTTATCAGGATTCCTTGTGCCATAGACTTTAGTTTAATAATCTCCAAGTAGTTGTCATTATCTTTCGCTTTTGCTCTAAAGCCGTTTTCCATTCAATGTCTTTCAGTGGTATAGTTGAATAGAATTCATCAAAAACATTAATATTGCTTTTCTGACAAATTATAGTGTCATGCTTCATTTTCTGTTAAATATGAAACACATTCTATTTACCTTTCTTTCCTGATTCTTGTATTATTTTTTTGCACACTGTTCTTTCAAGCGTGATACAATAGTTGTCGTGACACTTATTTTGGTAATAGCTTCGTGTACTTGAACCATTGTTACGCCCCTTTGTTTCTTGAAATTTAGTTGGTATTCCTTATCAGGATTCCGTGTGCCGTAGACATAATTCATTCTCCTGTCAGTGAAATTATAAACTTCATTAACTCATCATTTACTTTTCTTTTATCCTAAACCAACTTTTTTTCCCTCGTTGCATGAATTTTTCGAGGTCAGAATACTGCAGATTTATCGTGTAGAGAGCAGAAGTTTTTGTTAATCCATTATATTTCATTTCCTTCAAAGTTTGAATCCGACTGACGATTTTTTTTGTGAGATTTTACCATGAAAAAACCCAACATAGATTAAATGCTTCTTTTTGAAATTTTGGAGTTTGATTTGGAATTCCTCTTGCTATATATTTGTATATAGTTTGTTGAAACTTCTTTACTGACCGTACTGTTTCGTGTGGATCTTGCAGGTTGTGATTTCGCCATGCTGGCTAAGGAAAACAGTCTTACTCTCACCTAGTCCTAAGCAAAAAGCTTTATGTCAAAGTTAGCTTCATGAGATAGTTTACATTGACACATTTTAACGTGATACAGGTCACGTGGGTATCGTTGCTACTCTGTCTCAAAAATTCCTGAGAAGAAACTACCGTATGAAAAGAATATATAGTGCCCAGTTAGTTCAGAAAATTGTGATTTCTTCAATCTTTTATGTGTTAGATACAAGATGTCTGTCTACATTTGATCAAGTGAGTTAAACTACGTTAACACCCAAATGCTATAGAAGCAACAAATTACTTAATATCCTTGTAAGGTATCGGGCAGTCAGGTATGATGTATGGCATGGAAACAGTTCCGGTGACGAAAAGGCAAGAGAAGAGGATGGAAGTGAATAAGATGAAGATGTTTCGGTTCTCCATCGGAAAAACAAGGATGGATAGAATCCGAAATGAGACAGTACGGGACACACTGGGGGTGGTCAGACTGGGGGAGACACTGAGAGAGTCTAGGTTGAAGTGGTTCGGACACGTGATGCATAGGGATGAGGAGTATGTGGAAAAGCGGGTGATAGGAATGGCACCACCAGGAAAGAGGAAGCGTGGGAGACCGAAGAGACGTTTCTCTGACTAGGTTAATGAGGACATGAAGGTGGTTGAAGCCTCTGCAGAGGACATCACTGACAGACAGAGGTGGAGAGCGACAGTCCGCTGTGGCGACCCCTGAAGGGAAAAACCGAAAGAAGAAGAAGAAGAAACTATCGGGCAAATAAATAATTACACAATATTATTAGACAAAATTCAATTAAACAATTTGTAATCGTCCTTTTGAAAGAAAAAGCAATTTATTAATTTCGTTATTAGAGAACTCAACCCAAATATATAATCACTAAATTCATTCCAAGCATTCATAATCAATTTCACAATTAACTCTCCTTGTACAGGTGAGGGGTCCAATTTTCTTGGTTAAATATACACCATTGCCCAACCATTTCCTCATATCGTTTATTTGTCACTCTTTCAAATTGTTTACTCCACAGAAATTGGAAGCTATTTTTTAATTTTTTACAGTCCCTATGAATTTACATAACAATTTTTGATGCATTAACAAGACTTTAAACTTCTTCCGTCATGAGCGAAACATTTGTATCCCATGTGCTCTGTTTCTTTTCCCATCAAGTAAATAAGAACAGTTACCGTTATACATTGAGATATATGACTGTGCTCTATAACTCCTATGAAATTTTTCGCGTTTGTTTCTTTTCCTTCTTCTTTTAAGTGGGACTCTGGAAGTCAAGTCAGTAGAGAGGTATACCATTCTTATTTGATTTTTTACTCTGAAATTTTTATTGCTTCCCTCACCCAATTTTAGCTTCTTCAACAACATATATAAACTAGGTATTATGCCAGTAATAACGGAGAAACGAAAAAGGCACAGTTCTTCCAAGGACATTGCTGGAACCGTAAACGTCTCGCATGACTTCTACTGCTAAAATACCCAGCTACTAGCAGGCAGCTACTAGCGTAATACTTAGGTTGCATATATTTTAGGAGAACATTTTGGAAAGAGAAAAATGGAACATATGAAAAGATAGAGAAATAAAAAATCAAATATAGACCGATTAAGTCAACAGATTATCACCCCGACCACGTCCCGAAATACGTCCAGAAATACTGCGCGCAACGTGTTTCTGCATCAAAATTATTATTATTATTTTTATTATTATTATTATTATTATTAGTAGTAGTAGTAGTAGTAGTAGTAGTAGTAGTAGTAGTAGTAGTAGTATTTATGCAGGATGAAACATTTCAATGCTACTTGCATTGCTACTAATATGTGTCCTGTTGAAAGGAAAAAAATTTGAAATAACTACCTACAATAAAATCTATTTTATTTAAAAATTTAAAAGCGTACTTATACTCTTTCCAAAGTCTGACAAACTTTCAGCTTTGCGGTATTCAATGGGCAGTTCGTTGTAAATTTTTATACCCATTGAATGGAATCAAACGTTGCAAGTTGCAGCTTCGCCTTTGGAATTTGCAATAAGTAATCATTATTTGTCGTATTAACTGTATGTTCTCTTAACGAGAAAAATCCTTTAAATTTTTCACAAACTTCACCTTTCAGACATTTTTTAACCAAGATGACAGCATGTGTCTTATATTCGTTGTAAATAGGTGTTTGTTTTTCGCCAGTGACTTCAGCAATTCTGCTATCTAGAGATAAAAGTCTAGACAGCTGCATGTTAGTAAGATTTAATTTTGTCGTACAGCTGTATAATAGAACAGGTAGGACAATAGCTTTGTTAACTTTCAGGAGCGCATCGCAGGATAAGCAATACTTGAGTGACGTAAGCAATCGCAATCTTCCTGATGTCTTCTTGTAGACCGATTGGAAGTTCGTTGTAAATGATAAAGTTTGGTCTAGTACTGTTCCTAGGTACTTAAACTCATTTGTAGATGCGATTTTTGTACATCTGTAGTTAAGGTCAAGAGAGTCACAACATCAGCTCAACCTCTTCCCTGTTCCGAAGATGATGGACTCTGTCTTTCCTGTTTTAAGTTTATGATGAGTTCATTTTTATCGAACTAGTTGGGTACATTTTTAGGTCACCATTTAAGTCTCTTTCAATTTCTTTGTGAGATTTTCTTGACAAATAGATAACGGTATCATCTGCAAACTTCATGACTTTGGAATGTTTCGGGCACCATTCAAAATCATTAAAATAGATGAGAAACATTAATGGTCCCAGGATTGACCCCTGGAGAACTCCACATACAACTGGTCGTGATTCGGATCTTTGACCATTCACTTCACAGGTTAAAGAACGGATTAAGAGATAGTCCGTAAACCATTGAAGTACAGCCCTTCTAACAACTCTGACTACCTTCCATTCATTAGGCACCATGCCTCTTCGCAGTGACATGTTAATCATAAACGTCAGTGGTTTTGTTAGCACGGACGCAGTATCTTTGATCATTCCTGATGGTATATCATCGATCCCCGCTGCTTTCATCCTTTTCAGATTGTTAAGTTCTTTTTCAACAAATATCGTTGAGACGTGTGTAAACGAAAAAACATTTTTGATTTCTTTGAAAGGGTACTGTGAGGGTTTCCAAACAAAATCTGCAAGAGGTAACTCTTTCTGATGGACTGTTCGTAGTGAACGAAATGCTAGGTTTCTCGTTGGTTTGGAAAATTCCCTTGGTCTTTTTCCAAAACTTTGCCGGATAATATTTACTGTTTTCTCTAAGTAAGTTATTGAAATATTTCGTTTTGCATGCTTTATCATGTTATTGCATCTATTCTTTAATCGTTTATAATTTAACCAATCTCCGTTATTTCTGTATTTCCGTGCTCTTCTCAAACTTTGTCTCGTTCATTCATTACAGTTTTTATTTCTGCGGATAACCAAATGCTTTTCCTCCGTTTAACACGTTTTTTCACTGTGGGCGCATGATCGTTTATAACTGTCACTAAAATATTTTTGAAAAAATTCCATGCACCATTTACATCAGTGAACGAGTACAACGGCGACCAATCAGTGACTCATCTTTTACAAAATTGTTTGCGTCATGATTTTTATAATTTCTCGAAGTGATTTTTTTCTGAGATGTTTTGATATTGTTCGATTTTCTGACACAAATTTTGCAGTCATGATCACTGATGCTAAATGGAACAACATCAGTTTTTGCTGCAATTGATGTCTTGATTGATGTCTCAATTGATGTCTCATTTGGCAACAATGCATCAATTAACGAACTCGAGTCAATTCTTAATCTCGTGGGATTTTTGATAAGTTGACGAAAACCTTGTCCTGCAGTGAAATCTTTTATCTCACGATTGTTACTTTGTTTATTGTAATTCACATTAATGTCACCCAATAAAATAGTTTTTTTCTTAATGTTATTAACACACGTTATCATTTTGGCGAAAGTATTTATCCAATATTTTGGGTCAAATTTGAACTGTCCGGGGGTCCATAGAGGCAGCCGATAAAGAAACATTTTGCTCTTTCTGGAAGTATTTCGATCCAAATACAAATAACCTTTTCGTCTTCGAGATCATTTCGGCGCTTCCATTGAATATTCTGTGAAATATAAATTGCAACTCCATCTTCTTTACTAATTATATCGATTCTTTTTTATGAAGGGAAAACCCGGAATTTCGTTTTGGCTTTTTTTTTCTATTGTGCCGCATGAGGTTCAATGTGTGTTTAAGAGTGTTTTGATCAAGTTTTTCTGTTCTGAAAATAATGCTGTAAAATGTCTAAACTGTTTAATAATCCCCGATAGTTTTTGATGTAGAATTTTAATTCCTCTCATCTGCATTAAATTATCCAAAGAATTAGGACCCGGACAACCTTCTATGTCACCAAGTACAAGCAAAAGTAAAGCTACTAAACTCTTGCATTTAAAACGAGTGAAAGTACTTGTTTTTAACAACAAACAGCGAAGATTAAGTAAACATGTCTTGTAATTCATAACTTCTATCGCATACAGTTAACGTAATCCCATCACTAGCAGGCGTAAAAACTGGTTTCTTAAGTAAAAAAACAGGCAATATAAAATAAAACAGCCACAAGCACAAGAACACGTTCTGTCGCCATCTTGACACGCTAAAGTAAAACGCTCTCTCAAAAGAAAAATAACTCGAAAATCACTGTAAACGTATTACTAATACAGTGACATATTGCTGCGTTTGCAGATGTTTTCGTAGATGAAATAGGGCGAGGGAAGAATAGAAAGAAAAATACAAAGAAAAAAATCAAATAAGACAAGTCACCCTCATTACCAAATTTGCTATCAACTCCGGTTTCAAAAAAATTGGAAGAGGGAAGAAATATCAAATTTTTAAAAGAATGAAAAGTGGAAGCAAATATATTTAAAAGGATAAGTAATCCTTTGTACTAAGTGACCACGCCATCCTTGGGGAAAATGAAGTAAAAAAAGAAATAATGAATTAATTGATTTTGTGGTTAATTTGAATGGAATTCTTCTGTTTGTCATCGCCATCTTGTGATTTAAAACCGCTGACCTATGTGCGATTTTGTTGATTTTTGAAAAATTGAAGAAAAAAAAGGAAAAAGAAACGAAAAAGTAGAACGTGACAATCATGCGATGAAAGAAAGGTTTAAATCACCAGAATTTCTCTTGGTTAAGCTTAAAATGTACCCTCGCCAAGTGACTGATTTGTAAAGATTGTCTCTTGTGTCATGGGACCAACGACTTCAGATGGGAAAAAAAATCAACAGAAAGCAAGAGCAGCCAAGGTGGATCATGGTGGTGGCTGCAAACCACGATCAAGAAGAGAGGTAAGAAAATAGGTAATTCTTTTCAATGTGGCTTATTAGGTGGTTCATTGACTCGGTAGTTTTGATTAGAATCAAGACATCGATGTTCTTTGTTTCAAAGAAAGAAGTTGACATCGTTTGCGTTAGATGCAGTGTTAGTTTTCAAGATAATAATTAGTTTTGTTTGGTTGATTTAGAAGTGTATTTCACGTGAATTTAGGAAGCGTGGATTTAAAAATGAGCTATTTCTTTATGTGCTTTGAAATTGGCACACAAAATATGAAGTTAGGTGTTGATTGTACCCCTTGGCATGAAATGAAATTGTTGGTTTTATTGAAAGAATGCAAAGCAAGAAAGAAATGATGTGTGGGAATGAAGATTCAAAACTTATCAAGTATTTGTTACTTCACACCAAGTTAGATCATCTTCATTATGTTTGAAATTGGATCACAAAAAGGTTAAGGGTTGTATATTACAACTGTTGTGTGGTGTACCAGTTCTATAAAAAGGACAGAATTATTGATGGAAGATCAGCAAATAAAGATACAGGGAGTGTTTCAAATACTAAAGATATGAAAAAGCGGCCATCTTAACAAACAACGTATGAGTTTTGTCATCAATTTCTTCGTTGATATTGCAAGAATAAATGTTGGTTAAATGTATCATAACAAACACCAGCTAATCCTAATCGTCACATTAGTAGTAAATTTAAACTAACTGCTCCTCAAGGGAATATCCTGAGTTATTCTTGTGTTCAACGTAATAATTTCATTGCACTTGATGCTGTCAGCCTTGGGTGTTGAACACAAGTGGTGTCATCCAAACACATGATAAATTTATCACTTGCGTACTTCCTGTTTTCGCGATCAGGTATCTTGTCTGTGAACGATGTTCTTGTACATTGTAAACAGTACGGGAAGGACATTGCTGGTTTGGTTGAGAAAACGTTAATTTCTAAGACCTAAAGTGAAATGGGTGTTCTTTGCTACTTTAGGCTACTGATAAGAATGGTCAGTTACAGAAAAAGTGTCTCCCTAATTGCAGTATAACACGATCAAAAATAATATTTATTAATATTTCCAAAGAGACCGAGAATAATAAGTGATACATTGCTTTCTTCCTTTTTGGGAGGGCAATTGAAACCTCAGAGGTCATGCAAGGGACTAGCATGAAAGGAAATTGAAATCAAAAGGAATCAGTTCACTTTAGACTTGAAATATTGAAACCTTTAGAAGACGGAAAACTTTTAAGATGAGACAGAAAGAGAGAGAAATGCAGATACTGTGAACCCCAAGTGAGCAAAGGTGTTACAAACAGATAAGCTTTTTCTATAAGTTTTTCAAGGTGATTTTTGGTGACTTAAAATTTGCAGATGAAAATTGTTTGGGACAAAACTTTTTGCCAATAAATTATTTATTAATGTATTTTACTATTTCATTTTTTATAATTTACGTTATGAAGTTGTATGCCAACCTTTGTTTTTGGTGTATGACAGCATTGTTCCTCTGTGTAATTGTGTGCCAATTTTTGAGCCTGGTCATTCCTTCTTTTTCCTGTATATTTACCCACAAGACATTTTCAGTAGACTTAAAATGATCTAAGAATGAAGGTGTCACCTTGGAAAATGCCTCTCCTGATGTTTACTTCTCTTAATGTGCTTCCTCCTGTGGTCATTTCTGCCCTTCAGTAATTCATGAATTTCCTAAGCAATTCAACCACTATAATAATAATATTAGATAATGATTTTCTACTGTTTATTTCCTGTTTTGTAGTTGCACCCTCAATGATTCTTTTGTTATCAATAGTTGCTTTTCAAAGGGTCAGATTACACAATTATTTGTATAACATCTTTGTAGAAAAATTGTTTCAAGTGATTATTTGTATACAGCTGAAGATTGTGAAAGACATGAAACTCTGAGTACTGTAAAGTTTTTCTTACTCTACATCTGATTATATTATATTATATACGTATTATTTATGACTTTTATTATTATTATGAGCGTGGTAATGATGATACTCAGAGTAGCCTTTTGCTTGCTCCTCCCAAATTTATTTGCCCAACTAGCATGAAAAGTGTTAACCAGTATCAGTAAAAAGCATCAATCTATTTCTCATTGTCGACCCCTTCATTTGGCATGTTATTGTTGTCATTATTTTTTATTTTAGTTATGCAGGCAGTAAGAAAAAACACCAGGCTGCATCTTGTTAGCCTTTAATCTTCCAAGCTGCAGGCATAATTTGTGAAAAAAGATTGATCAAAAACAGCTACTTGAACTGTAATTAGTTTCCATGTAAGGAAGGTATACTATAGAATAATACATATATGTACTGCAGAAGAATAGAGAAATATCACAACAAGTTGGTTGCTTAATAAATTTCTGGCAGGTTAAAATGTTGGATTCTGCTTCAGTTTTGATTGGAGAAACTTGAGATTTATTATCTGGTCAATATTATCATTTTAGATTAATAAAGAACCCCTTTTTTTATTTCACATGATAATTGTATTATTTCATACAGTTTTTAGAATCCAAGATTGCATTTTGTTGGTGAACGTATTTTTTTAGATATATCATTGTTGTTGTGTTTTTTCTTTCCTGTACACAAACAAAAGACATGAAATGGCACCCAAAGCAACTTGGCACTTGAATACTTTGCCTTACTTGAATGTAAATGTAGACAATTGTCTTGAATTATGTATATATATGCCTCCTAATACACGCATATACACAGTATATTAATGAGTACCATATTCTGTTTAGGTGACTGTTGTAGAAGTGAGACATCCCCAAAATCAAATTACTAAAGGAAATCGTATGTACACAGATTATGAAATAAGTATTAAGGTGAGTTGGATATTATCAAGATCTTGTTTTTTGCATTTCAATGATTTTTTTTCTTTTCATAATTAATACTGGAAATACCTAAAACAGTAATTACTGGTGCCCTTTCTTTCTGTTTTTGCTTTTTTTTATTAAATAGATTCAAGCTGTGATTGTTTATTCAAGGAATTAAATATGTGTGGTTTTGTTTGTTTTTTTGTTGGGAAAGTACGTTGTGATAGCTTTTCCTGAGTTCATTTAACTTGACATTTAAAGAACACACCAAACTAAATGTTGTTCTTTGATTCATATTTAACAGACTCTCTGTGTTACTAAATTGCTGTATTAGATAGTATATCCATTACCACAGATAGTAAATCCATTATTTCCATTACCACAAGAACAACAGCAATTTGAAAAAATTAATTGAAGGGCCTGCATCATCAACTTAGGATGTATTGAGAAACTATTTTACCCACACTTGGCTGCAGGTACTAGAATGTACTGGAGAATGTTTACACTTGAAAACAGTTGGGGTTTTTTCAAAGTGTACTGGAAAGTGTACTGGGATTTTCAAATTGCTCTCATATTTGTTTGGTAGCATTGCTATGATTATTTTTATAAATGTATCATGAGTTATGTTGTCTGCAGCATTCATATCAGTAGTTCTTTCTGCCCTTATTGGTTTAAGGGAAAATGTGGAAGATTGGTTGAAAAACGAGTAGAGGCAGGCCATCAATAAAGCCATTGTGAATTTTCTTTATGTAATGCAAGAAAATATACTGGGATATACTGGGACTTTGCCCCTTTTTCATGATAACCACCCTGTCGTTCACCACTATACACTAACTATTTAATGTTCTTTCTAAAAGGTCAATATTTAGTTGTTTTTCATTGGTGAATGACAAAAATTTCTCATCAACACCTTGTAATGTTAAAATAACAACTACTGTTCAGAAAGTGATAAAAAATTGACATGATATCTTGAAAAATGAAGTAACATATTTCTTTGTGTTTTTTGCAGCTGCAATTGGAAGTGCAAAGTTGAACTGATTTTAAGTATCTGATAAACCATAAAGAATCTCATTAAATTTAATTTATCTTGACTAAAAGTGTCATCTATGATTTGTTAAACAAAGAAGTACATATATGTTTTTGTTGATGTTTGTTTATATTAAAATCAGCACCAATCTACTGCTTTTTACTGTATGTACCCTTTTTATATTATTTTCATCCATCAGCTACATAAGAAAAATATTACATGATTGATTTTTTTATTATTTTGTACTGAGTTTTATTCTACAGGGGAAAAGGACTGTGGTCTCCAGCTAGGTCATTGTCTAAAACTTATGGTTTTTATTTGTTTTGTTATTATAACAGATAATGTTATTTGAATTTGAAAGTTTTAATCTTTTTCATAAAGATTAATGTGTGTAAAAATGAAAATTTACAATGGCTTTCCTCCAGAAATCTGAAAATGGTATTCACTCAAAGATTTTATGAAAGTCACAAAGTTTCTGTGTAAATGTAACAAATTTGTTATATGCTAATAAAATTTTAATTTAATTTACTTTTGATGACCATTGCTTTATAAGTTGTTATTATTATAATTGCTATGATAATGTTTCACTTTTAAGAGTATATTTTGGATTGGTATTATGCAAAGTAATCAATCTTTAAAATAACCCAGACTGTGTCTATGGTGATAACATATACAATATGATATGATATGATATGTGATAACAGCTTTTGGACTTACACAATTAGTTGACTCTCCCACAAGAGTCACAAAAGATTCATCCACTCTAATTGATATCATAGCAACAAGCAATACAAAAAGAATGAAAACTGTCAAAGTCATTCCACTTTCACTAAGTGACCATGGCATGGTGATTTACTTACTTACTGCACTGTTTAACACCTCTTGTTCCCAGCAGCTTGGGTTGGACACACTTCTTTGCCATGTTTTCCACAAATTGCTGCTCTCCATGCCAGATGATCTACAGTCAATTCTTCATTTATATTTAAAAGCTTCAAATCAGCTTTCACGTTTTCCAACCATCGTTTCTTTGGACGACCAATGCACTTGCCATCCACTTTAAAAGTCAGCATACGTTTCTGCCAACTATTGTCACTCAACTGACCGATGTGGCCGAACCATCTAAGCATCCTGCATCTTATAACTTCTTCCAGAGATGTTATGCCAAGGAGAAATCTAAGATGTACCATTGGACATCTGTCTGAGAGTTTAGATGAACAAATCCACCTGGTTTGGAGATGACAGCTTCCATCCACCGGCTCCCCAGTTTGCAGATCATGGCAAGACCTCTAGTAATAGGGGTGAACTGCTGAATATATTGAATAAGCAGTGCCAGACAAAATCACGGGTTGCCCTTTGACAAGGCATACTACCCAGAAGCCACACATATGGGGTTACATATTGACAATGGCTATTCTATCTCTCCATCATGGTTCTGTGTTCTTGTGTGCTTTGTTGTTTCAGTTTTTCCAGCTTCTCCGATTAGTCTGTTCATCAAATGTGAGTGTGTGTCTCTGGAAAATCACTGCTGTTCCTTCTTTGAAGGTTTGCGTCAGGAAGGGCATCCGGCTGTAATTCAAAATGCTTCAATCATATTGTTTGCTAGCCTTGTTTAGTTTAGCTCTGTTTCTTTGAAACCTGAGGTGTTATCAGTGCTGATAGGTGAATGGCTACACATTAGTTAGTCGTGAATGGAAATTTGTGGAGAGAAGCCTTATCTAGTTGGGCCGGGCAACCCTAGATGGACGTTTTTTATCCCGTGCATAATTATGTGGCCCTGGTAGCCAATTATGAAAAATTCTTATTATACAAAAAAATCCAAACTGGTTCTCTTAATGCAGGAACTATGAAAGGTAGAGCTGGTGAGATTGTTGAAACAGTTTCCAGAAGGAGGACATCTATCTGTCCCTTACAAGAAACACGTTGGGAAGGTGGTTCTGCTCTGATGATTTTTGGGAAGGATTCTAGGTAGTTCTTTTGGAGTGATGACTTCTGGTCTAGGTGGGGTGGGTTTACTAGTGGAGGATTCTCTTGTTGAGAGTGTGCTGTCTGTTGTCAGAGTTAGCAATCACATTATTTATGCTCACTTTATTATTGGTAAATTGATTGCTTGTGTTTTTAGTGCCTATGCTCCTCAGAGTGGCCTACCTGCTTGTGAAAAAGATAAATTCTTTGCTACATTACTTGATTTAATCTCAAGTATCCCCAACGAGGAATTTATTCTGGTCTGTGGCGACCTTAATTGTCATGTTGGAGTAAATGTAGATGGGTTTGATAATGTTCATGGTGGTAAAGGTTTTGGCCTTAGAAATGCGGAAGGTACCCGTATTCTTGAGTTCTGTACTGCCGCTAACCTTTGTGTCTGCAATACTTTCTTTGCCAAGGAGGAAAGTAAACTTTTAACTTACAGTTCAGGCGAGTGCAAGTCACAGATTGATTACATACTTGTACGTAGAAATGAATTGAAGCGCATTCAGGACACAAAAGTGATAAATAGTTAAAAATGTACCCCTCAGCATAAATTGCTTGTTTCAGACATCCTACTTCAGGCTAGTCAAACCTAAAACCATTCCCACTCGCAGACGGATCTGGAAGTTAAAGGATCCTGTAATATCCTGTCAGTTTCGCTTGCTTGTCCATGAAGCTACTCTCACTACTCCGATTAACACATGTGATGTAGACTCTGCTTGGAAAGACTTAAGTTCCTTTATTCTAAACCCAATGGACAAAACCTGTGGCTGGTCAAAATCTAAGCTTGAATGGTGATTTGTGTGAGAAAATGCAATCATTTAAAATACAAATCAATAAATAAAACTGTAAGAAGCTATTCTCGTTACAACTATGACAGCCTCGTTGAAGAGTTAAAGTCAGCTGACTGGGAGTCTTTTTTACACCAGAATGACGTCAACGTTGCTGTCACTTGGTTTACAAATATTCTCCGAAACATGTTCAACCGATATGCTTCTTTGATAAACAAAACAAAAATGCTACTTTTTAAAAATGATTTTAACAGGGTTTTTTCTTCTTCTTGGCCCAACTAGGATAGCAGTATTTTTTTACTGAAGTTGTTTACCAAGTCAAATATTTTAATAATAATAATAATAAGCTGACATTGACCGCTTGTATGTAGCAAGAAAAGAAGGAGGTAGAGACCTGACTCAATTAGAGCTTCCATATAAGACATCACTATTGGTCTCCATAGATACCTGAGTCTTACTAAGGGCTGTACCGAGGGATGTATAATAGATGCACAGTACCAGAGTTTATTAACCAGAAACAACGAAGCAAATGTTGTATGTAATGGTGCCGATCTGGAATGTAGATTTTGTGGTAAACGTGTGGAAACGATTGACCATTTGGTGTCAGGTTGTCAAATCATAGCACCAAACGAGTATACTCACAGGCACAACCGCGAAGGTCAGTATATTCATTGGGAAGTGTGTAGCTACTATGGAATTGAAATTGTTGAAAAATGGTATAAACACCAACCCTTACCAGTAATAGAAACCCCACAAGTAACCATATTATGGGATTTCCCAA
>RDPX01000216.1:1198262-1250631 GCA_003991215.1 Morbakka virulenta
GAAAGAGAGAGAGAAATATAGAGAAAAATAGAGAGAGAGAGAGAGAGAGAGAAAAGAGAGAGAGAAAAAAGAGAGAGAGAGAGAAAGAGAGAGACGGAGAGGCAGAGAGGGAGAGTGAGAGTGAGAGAGAGAGAGAAAAAAGAGAGAGGGAGAGAGTGACAGAAAGAGAGACAGAGACACACAGAGACAGACAGAGAGACCCTGTAAACTACTCATAACTTTGTGGACCTTCCTCCAAGACCGCCCTTTTTCACAAAGCGTCGCCTTTTCATTGTGATCTGATTTCGGCTTTATTTTACTCCTTGTGTCTCACTATATTCAACATTCATGGGCGTGTTGAAGTGTTCTCCAGTTTAGACACAATTTGTGGGACCTCGACGAGAGCTTTCTTGAAAACTGGACACTAAGTTTGGTTATGGTTCCTTAGAGGTGGGAAATTTTGTAGGTACATCTTTTCCACCTCTCCTCCATTTTTTGAAACAAGAGAAAAGGTATGAAATGGATGGATTAGCTTAGTAACGTGTTTTGTAAACAATAAATCGATCGAAAATAAAATTGCAAGTCACTATAGGGTTTTTACCAAAATATACTACTTACCTATACATAGAAAGTTGGCTCTGCAATAAATGAGAATCATGAAACTTTGAAAGTATCATACTGTGATGAATTTTACCCAGAAATAGACTGTTATAGAGAATCCAAACCCGGACAAGAAAAAGAGGTCGATTACAAAACGATGGGGTTTTTTTGCTTCGAATGGTATAGTATTTTTTATGCGAAAGATAGCTTTGGCTTGAACAGCCTGCAGACGATCCAGCTGCCTCTCTTGCCAGTTATTCCGATCTTTCATATGTGCTTTCAGCGTTTCTCTTCACTTAGCTTTTAATATCCTTTTCTAAAACATCAAAATATGTAGTAGTAATTGGTCTAAATTTGCTGGGATTTCTTGATGTCGTTGGCAATGCTCAGATGCAATCATTCTGGCAGCAAGTTTGCAGCTTCATTGGTATTGAATATAGATCCTCCTCAGGTGCCGTGTCCAGGTTGAACGTTGGCAACCATGCTTCTCCACAGATTCCGGTCCTTCGCAGCCCTCAGGATTTGAAGCTGGCTCTTGCACATCCGTGTTGCTAAGCTCTTCAGAGATGTGGCCCTTGTTCTTCCTCTTCCTTGTCTCACATCAATCTTTCCTGTTAGTACTAGCGCTTCCAGTTCTTCTTTCCTCATTACATGCCCAAGAAATGACATCTGTCTTTTTCTAATGGTGTTAATCAGTTTCTTCTTACATTTCGCTCTCCTCAGAACCTCTTCGTTTGTGATGTGTTCTGTCCCTGAAATCCTGAGCATACGGCGTAAACACCACATTTCCACTGCTTCTAACTTGTTCTCTAGGCCTGGTGTGATTTTCCAGCTTTTGCTCCCATAGAGAAGTATTGGAACTACATAGCAGTCTAGAACTGGAAGCCTGGTATGAAAGGAAAGGGTTCTGGTTGTTAGTATGCTGGACATGCGCTGGAAGACTTCTTTGGTTGTGGCAATTCTTCGTTGAATTTCTACTAAGCTTCTACCATCTGATGTTATCATGCTGCCAAGATAATTAAACTTATTCACCTATTGAATATCTTCTCCTTCAATTTTTAACTTACAGCGCAAGTTTTCATTCGTTTTGCTTACAGCCATGCAGAATGTCTTTCGGCGATTGATAGTAAGACCTTTTGTTTCGCTTTCTTCTATAACTGTGTTCAGAAGATGTTGAAGCTTCTCTGGAGTGTCGGCTATGAGAGTCGTGTCATCAGCATATCGTATATAATTCATGTTATATCCTTCGATTACAAAGCCTTCTTTTTCTTCGATACTTATCAGAATGTTTTCGCTGTATTGAATATAGATAATGGACTCTTTTGAATAGGGTGTTGCGACTTTTGTTCAATAGTGCTCTGTGGGTTCGCACGTTTGTTCCGTCAATTGTTCCTTCTACCTTTTTTGTTAGAGGACAACTTCCTGATCTACATTTGGAGGTCAACAAGCAAATAAGCGAGACTGGCAAAGCAGTGACAAAGGCGAGCTCTGAATAAACAGAGGAATGGTATCGGGTATGGAACACCAAAGAGGGAGAGAAGACCGTCTTTAAAGTAAAGCAAGGCAGAGAGCAAGACTGGACATTAAAGACCTGTAATTTATTTGCAGGAGAGTTTGACTAAAAGTGGAATGACAGATTAAAAACATCTATCAAAGGGTATCTCTGAGTACGAAATATCGTCAACTCATTAATTATCAAATCCAACTCCAGACATCTGGAAGATCTAGTGTAGCTTCCTCTCCGAATAAAAGCTATCATTTATCAGTCCTGCGACGTAAGAAAAGTGGATGAAAATCGCTACATTTTGAATGAAATAAAAAATTAAATCGAATTTTATGAGACTCACCAATTGCCCCTCAAGACAATGACGAAAGTAAGTAGTCGCCGAAACAAGGTGTCTTTGTAAAGGTCCAGAGGTTGATTTGACGATTAGGTATGCCGTTTCTTTATAAAAATTCTTTTCATAAGAATTACAAGGTTCAAATTCGTCAGAAAATAAAGAATATCCTAAGAAATTATGGGGAGGCTCAAGGTACATGATAAAAAACGATCTGCGAAAGACTCATTTTCCGCCCTTCAGTATCAGGATAAACGAAAACAAAAAGAACTTTGTCAGGTGTATTCGAATACAGTTACGTAACTTTCATTTAACACAACGACAATCAAGAAAAAAGCGTCTCGTCACTCAGTTGATAGAAATGGATCGGAGGAAGAGGAAGGAGCTTACCCTTGCCTCTTGAAAAGGGCTTAAGATATTAGTTGGACACCGTGGGGAGGAAATTCAAGTTAAAATGCCGACCGTCGAAGGTGTGACTTGTGATATTTGTAGTCAGGAATTGGTTAATAAGCAACGGGATGGTTAATATAATAATAAGAAGGTTCCTGGATGCAACCGCTTTGTAACCCATCTTTGGCTCCGACATCACTTCTCCACTTGGATCGGTCTGCAGCTGCACGACGTGTTACGTTCCACGTTCTCCAGCCTGCTTTGTTGCGCTCCATCTCGACCATTCTGTGTCACGTTGTTTTCGGCCGACCTCTTTTCCTTCTTCCTTCTGGTATCAACCCGAGGGCAACAGCACAACAACCACAGCAATGAGGGCAACAGACATGACGGGTCCTTCCTCCATCTCCCGTGCCATCTGTGCTGCTCCTCCACTCCTATACATAGATCTCACATACCAATGTCCGATATTAATGGGTTTTTAGGGGTTAGCAAAAGATCCCATCGGACGTTGAGCTTCTCGATGGCTTTGTCCCAACGTCCTTCAAATGCCATCGTCGGCGAGCTCCGCTACTCCCTGATATTCGTGAGGTATGATGTTTAAAGTTTCTGTAACATAGCTTTTTTAAAAATGAGTGCGTTGTTAACCCTAACAAAACCCCCAACCTGGAGGGCCAGGGATCACACTTAGTCTTGCTTCTCCCCTTGGACTTGTCTGAGATGGGTGGCCCTACCAGGAGCTCCAGCCAGCATAGCTCTCAGGATAAAAAAAGCACGCTTACCTCCCAATCGCGACAAGATAATGATCCTTTGGGAGACGATTTACATTAAAGTCTACTGAAAAAGATCGAATTGATTCACCATTGACTAACTACCCTTTCTCCTGTCGCTTCAACACATCTTCTGAAGCAGATTCTCGTTCCGTTTTACGCTTGTAATTACATGGCATAGTTTTCTAAAAAAAAGTTAAAAACAAAAGAAATGTTGCAGATGCAAAAACAGATTAAGCAGCTTCTTTCAAGCTGAACAACAGTAATTAAAATAAACTTAAAATTAGAAATGACTTCTCTTCGTAAACATCGGGGTGCAAAACTCAAAAAATGAAACAATTTAGCAATGTTTTCCTGTACCCCGACTCCTAACATAGCCTTTATTTGACATTTGACATCCTGTGACTTATTTTAGGTAACTTTAAAGTAACTCCTCTAATCTTTTTCGTTAAAAATGTAAATCCAAAAATAGCTTTTTTAAGCGGTAACCAATGCTTTATGAATCCACTCGTATTTATTTGAATTTCAAATATAACTTGACTAAATATCCTACTTCAAATTTATTATAACAGAATCATTTTGGCATAAATTGTGCCATGGCACATATTACCCCAAACTGATATTTTCCAAACTACACTTCACTGCAACTCCCTTGATGATGACGTAATAAAAGAGGCATGCTTTGATAAAAGATAAATGCACAAACCCTCGAATGTTGTCTTCCCTTCCGTGACAATTAAATTGCATATGTACAGTAAATCCACAAACCTGTTTCCTTAGGAGTTGAAAAATCAATTTCTTCTGAAGAAAACTTTCTCCTTCACAAAACCGTCATGCTGTGTAGATCAAGAACTATCACTGTTGACTACCAACAGATTGCACCTTTTAAGTAATGTCCAACAGGGATTCTGAAGAGGTGGTGGTTCAACTACCACGACGACACACATTACCACAGTCTCCTCAGATGTGATTTGATTTGCAATCAATTAAGTGGCAGTTTTGCAAATGCTGAATACGTAAAGGCCTTCAAGCTGATAAACCCCTCATTTTTCATGTAGTATTATAGTAAATTTTCCAAACGAAAGCCTGACGGTTGCTGGCTCAGTGTCGAATGTTTATCAAACAAAGATTGAGAATGGAATTAAAGATTTTGTATCATGATAAACTATTCAAAGAGTTAACTAATGTTTCCGATTTGCATTCATTCATTCATTCTGAATAATTATCTCACAGAAAATATTCTCAGAAAGTTTTAAATTAGTTCAATTAGCACTGATTACACCGAGAGACTGCAATGTTTTTCAACACGGAAGAGAATAACAATTTATTAAAAGAATTCAGTGGGAAATAAGAGACTTGATCCACTGGCATCACTAACAACTAATGCTAAACTTATTACGGCACTAAAAAGATTTTCATAATAAACATAAGATGAAATTTCTTCACACAAATTGATTTTAATGGTTATTTACGTTTTATGTGTATGGTCTATTATATATGAACTTTTTTACAATCATTGTCCACGCTGTATATCTTGGTACACTACCCATTGCCAATTCAACTTTTTTTTTCTTTTTTCTTTCGTATGACTTCTCTACCATCCCATCATTTGCATCCATTGCTGTAGCTCATCACCCAGTGGCTGCTCTCTCAGCGTTCAGTCGCCACCAGGTGGTTTGAAGGTGGCACAGTCATTGATTATGCATTTTGCGGTTCGGTTGCTATCTCCGCATTGGCATGAGGGGGCTACTGGACAGTCTCATCTTGTGCTGCCAGCTACCTAAGTTACCATACCCTGACCTCAGCCTGTTGAAGTTTACCCAGCTCTTTGCCAATTCAAAAAGGCGCTGTAAGGGCGAGGGTCCAAATAAGTTGCCCTGTGAATGCATCAGAAAGTTGATAAAAATTCCTTGGTCAATTTGAAGATGCCAATAAACATAATTATATTGCACATATCAATAATGGATGACGTCATACTTTGGACATTCCCTGTCAACACAAATTATCACATGTCGTCATTGGTTTGCAAGAGGAAATTTCGTGAAAGCCTTCAAGACAGATGTGTCAAATTATATATTTGAAAAACCCTCTTTTTTGAAAAAGAGGTTTTTTGAGAATGAAAATTTTAATATGTTTTTCCTGAATATATGAAATTTGTTACCCCTGGCTTGTCATGAAACTGCCCAAATCTTGTCTTTTCCATCTGGAAATTCCAGAGCTTTATGTTGCATTAAGCTATGTCAGTATTATTTTGGATGTAGGATGGGTGCTACTAAAGCTTCCTCAAATGTTGTTGATTATATATATATACATATTTTATGTACTTAACTGCATGGAGCTGATAGCAAATGACCACTTTCCATCTTTTCCTTCCGTAATCTGTCTGTCTCTCTCTCTCTGTGTCTGTCTGTCTGTCTCTCTCTCTCTCTCTCTCACACACACACACACACACTCTCTCTCTCTCACCATGTTTTTTTATATCGTTGTAACAGAGGGTATGCCGAGTGTTGGGTACCCGTAACACATGTGGAAAGCAGCCACTGCCGGTCCCAAGCCCATGACCTCTGTTACCAACATGGTCTATCTTATGTCTGTCTCTTATCTAAATTTATGAAGCACTTCTTTTATGGCTTTGTTTATGTATTGCGTCTCAAGTGGTGTAAACGTATAAAATTTATTTGTTTGTGATGTATAAGTTGTTTGTTTTTTGGGGGTTTTTTTTTGGAGGGGGGGTTGTTTTTGTTTTTGTTTTTTTATTTTGTGTTATTATTTTGTCAAAATAGAAGGCTTAACATATGGCTGTTTGGAGTTTACTCCTAATACTAAATATACCTTACCTTACCAGATCGGACGGTTAGCCCGACACACTCACACACAAATATATATAGTGTTTCGTGTTAAAGGTCAATATTATTTAAATCTCAATTAATAATGGACAATAGCAGTATTAACAAAGCTCACGTGTTTTAGGAAGCATGCACACGCTTCAGAATTACAAGAAATGTTGACTGATAAACAAGTTGTTTTCGACACTAAACAGTGTATGTGAAGGTAATATTAATTAAGCTTTCAAAAAGCCTAATTAAGGTTAGCTTCATTCAATAATATTTAACACTTCAATTTTATCTGTGATTTTACTTCAGAAAGTAGTAGTAATTTCCGTTGAAAAACCAGTTACTTAAAACTAAAAGAGTCGGGACACATGGGTACCACATCTTTTACAGAGAAAATGATTATCAGTCCTTTAATTATAACTATCAAAGATATTTAATTTATTCATAATTTTTCTCGGATTAGAAATATTTTCCAAGTCATTAGCACTGCAGAATACAGGACAGATACTAATGATAACTCCGGAAACAGGTTGGGCCAATCAACCCTTTCTATAAATTACAGATGTAGGGATTATATTTCTATACTTATTTTTGTCTCTTTATTTAATGGGCTTATAAACTATTTAGAGTTCACTCTAACCTGGCAAAACTCTTCACAGTCTGAGAATTATTCATCAATCATACAAAAAATTGAACATTTTATGAAACCTGTGCGACTTGCGAGTGATTTACCCTCGCAAGCAATGCTATCTGATGTAGCAACATCTCTATCTAGAAAAGATTTTGACCCATGTCAGATTGATGAGAATAATTTCTATGCATCTGCTGTCAAGCTAAAAGAGAAGCAATTTGCTCCGTTTCCGTGGTAATGCAATGCATCTTACATGCAAATTAAATGACGGTAAGCACACATGCCATAAACGTACAATGGGAACATTTTGAAAAATTGTATCAATACTCAAGTCTGTTAGCAGTAGTACTGTGTAACAATGATGATTACTTTACTGCACTTTAGCTCTCACACGTAGTAACACACTCTTTCGTTAATAATCTTGAAAATTCTGAACTTTATGAACTCAGAGGAAGCCATAGATGTAAGAGCTTTATCATGTCATGAGTCGCAAGCTTTTACCGAGCTACGTTTCGAGAGATACTTCTCCCATCGTCAGGCTAAACAATGTATTAAGTGAACTTTATAAAAAGATGGGAGGCCAATAGCCTTTCATCCTTGTACTTTAAAAGCAGCAGAGCAACATCAACCTCTAATGGAAAATAATGCACTATTACACCATTGGCAACATTTGTTAGGGTAACATTGCACATTAATAACCAATCAGAAATCCATATCTTACATGTATGACTATACAGCACCAACCAACATTGTAAGAGTTAAATTAGCTCCATACTCGTGGCATTCATAATTGTCCTGGGAAATTCAGTGATGGTCCTGATACTCTCAAGAGGGCCACGTGTGGTACTAAGCTGTCTAGTCCAATTCATTTTATGATATTGCTTTCTGTCATCCTCCTATCAACACACACAATCACATGGAATGAGCAAAGAACTTATCATATTCCTTAGAAAAGGTCAAACAAACCTGTAAAGAATGCAAGATTTGTTAAGAACGAAAAAACCCAAGGTATTGCAATCCAAACAAATTCACCCTGATCATAGCAACACATGTTGAAAGACCATCCATCGACTTTGAAGGACCACTTAGATAAAAAGTATATCCTTTTATGCTCACCATAGTTGAACACTCCAAAGTTTCCATCTGCCTACAACGTGAAAGATCTTTCTACATACACAGTAATAAAATGTTTATTTATTTTCAACCTTTTAAATGCCTGGGTACATAATGTACACTTTACTCATGGTCAGTCATTTCCATCAGAGAAATCAAAGCAGTGGCTATTTGCAACAGAAATTTGATCTAGCAGAAGCACTCCACACAACCCTCACAGGAATAGCCAAGTGAAATGCCACAATGCAAAATTTGGATATCAGTTATTATTAATGGCTTAAAAATCCTTTTACCTCTAAATCACATAGTGGAAAAGAATAGACTCTCTACATTCAACTCAATCACTACTTTGTACTGCAACAAATGTTAGTTGTCATTAATACCCTTTTAACTTCTGAAGGCAATCAGCAAATGGTTAATCAATGGCATCATGGCTTAAGCATCCAGAAACAGTATTAATGAAACATATATCAGACAACAAATATGAGCTTTTGTTGGAAGAAGTAGACCTAAATAGAAGAACCCCCACTCTGTACATGTTAGACTTATTGATGGCAGACAGACAATTGTTTCTTCTAAACAACTTCCTCCTGCTTGCAACAATGAGTGCTATGTGACCAGAAATAACACTGACTGAAGATGTTAGTGAGTAGTTTATCCAAGAAAACACTGAACAATCAACATCTAATGACTCTGCAGCCAATGGAGAATTAGTAAGTATTACTATTAATAAAAAGACATGCTTAAACAATGGAATTTCAGAATGAGCACAGTAAAAGCAGAATAGCAGTGAAAAAATCAAAATGATTTAGGAAACTGATCACGTGAGAATGTACAAATGGGTCTGCACAATTATGTGGCAATGGGCACCAATGAAGAGGGTGATTGCAAAATTCCACACACCATCACTAGCAAGGTAATGTATCTTGACTTAGGGTAACCAAGTAAAAATTTTAGTTTCAGAATGGGAATACAACAGTCTGCCATGCATATAAGATGCAAAAAAACTATAGGGTTCTAGGGAGAACATTTGCTCCTCTAGAATACTACAAAATTCAGCACCGATAGTTAAGCTTGTGGAGCCAATGGGCAGATCAAATGTTCTCAAAGTTCATATGTAAGAACATCAAACTTCAAGGTGCATCTTTTTTTTTCTAAAATGAATGCAAATTCATATATGTAATAGATTTAATGTAAAGTTATCTTGTTTAAATGAAAACACATCAGGTATACACCAAAGCAATGAGGACTGTGAAGATTGGCTTCCAGTCTTGACCTCTGTTTAAACAGGACCTACTGATAAATTATTTTGATTTTTTGTTCTTAACAGTTTCCTTGTTAACCCATATTTTTGTGGTGAAAAATTTTGAGGATGCTTGGCCATTTTTGGTGGTCTATGGGAAGCAAGATATAATAAATTCAGTGTTCAGGTGCTATAATGGATTCATATTTAAAAATTATAAATTTTATTTCATTTGACATCAAAGGAAATAAGTAATTTATTCCGAAATGAAAATGAATGGGGCATTTAATTGCCAAGCAAAAGGAACCATTGCAATTGCAATTTTCCCTGCTATTGAGCCAGACAAAAATGATATGTTCTCATTTCCAAGTTTATATGAAATGAGAAAGATAATTTTTTGCAACGTATATTATAATTCTATTTTTATAAGTTTGTTCTTTCTAATAAATGAAAAATTATTAAACCTTTTTAAAATATTTAAAAAGCACAATAGAATTTACCCTGGGATAGCCCCAAATAGAGGGCTATCACAGGGTAGCCCTCTATTTCACTAGGGATGGGTAAGCTCATCGTTTCCATTGTGAGAGCACCATTTATTTTCCTGGATTCACCCCCTTTACACATAATTCAGTACAACATATTTTCCAATTACTTTGTAACCACAAGGGATTCCGTAGAAACACTCAAAAATTATTTTTCAGTGGCAGCAAACAGTGATCAAGTGTGTTCCTTTTCATTATTGTCAGCTCATGAACAATAAAAACAGTTATGAAATTCAAATATTAAACAGAGAATATGCTGAAGCATAAACTGCTCAGAAAACCTCATGGCTTTAAAGAGATTTGAACTAAATATGGATTGGCTACTGACTTACGTCTATCCTTACAAACACATTATGTGTCAATGTTTTAAAACTTATTTAGTTCCAGTTGTAGCATGCTTTTTTTCTCTCCAACTAAAGTTGGATTTAGCTACACTCTAGTCAGAGGGTTCTATACCAAAGTGTCAAGGAATTATCACAATAAACAACTTTCAGGACACAACCAAACAATTTTTTTTTGAGGTTCTCCTATTCCTTTCACTTGGTAACTAGTAAATTAACCCAAAATTTCAAAAGTACTTCATTGTGTTATAAACAAGTATGCAAAATTCTTCATAGGCCATGTGACAAGCCTGACAGAAACTTAACACAATTAAGTGATAAACCACCATGTTAATATATATACTTATTAAAAAACTCCTTTTTACCATTTTCAAATGAAAAACAGAATTTACCAGCAAGACCTCTTGGTGGACCAGATGGTCATAAAACCAACTCAACAGCAACCTATTTTTACTCTTTTGCTTACAAAGTAAAAAATATTACATATCTGGTAGCTAATTATATGAACAGCTAGTTATTTCATGCTATTACATCTGTTTTCCAAACAAAAAATTCTAATTACACAACTGTATATTTAATAATGTCATATATTACTTGGTTATATGTTACCAGTACAGTCCACTATCAGCTATCCAAAATCTTATCAACACAACAAAATATGTAGTTAGATTTTGTTATCTGGAATGAAATCAACTGTTTTTCAGTCAGTACAAAAGAACTACTTATTAAAATATTCAATATGTTTTACATTTTTGGCTGTAAACAATTTTACCAAGCTTGATATTATTTTTTAATTATTGAGTAATTCTAGCTTGACATGCACTGGCATAATAAGTAAAAACAAAATTACTTCAACCATTTTGGTATGACACAAAATTGATTAATGTCCATATTATTGAGATTTTAATATACATTGAAACATTTCTTAGGCAGGTCTTTTCTTTAAAGCCAGATTTGTTTACATTTGATATTTACATAGAAAACAGTTTCACACCTACTGGGGATTTTCTTAGTTCCAAATGAAAGGGTAGTATTTCACCAATCTTTATAACCACCAAACCCAACATCAATTTTAAAGCTTAAAAAATTTTCAAAGGGACTTTTTTAATACTCTATCTAGTTCACTCAGCCACTGGAGAAGGCATGCTTGACAATGTCATTCTAAATGAACCAGGCTAGCAAATTGTTTGAGAAATAATAGATACATGGTCTGCACACTAGTGAGTATGAGCAATGTCACTTTCAGTCCAGCAAGATACAGAAACAATGACATCTAAAATATGCCAGGCAATACTTAAAGACCTGTTTTTTCAGCCATTACAAATATGACTAGAAATAAAAGTTAATGATTTTTAAAGTTCTGTTAACTAGCACTGCAGTTTGTTCAAACACATTAAAAATAGCTGGAGTGGATTTAGTGGTTAAAACTCCCTTTCATATGTAGTTGTTAGCAGCAGAGTAGAGAAGTGCATAAGCATAAAAACTTGCTTGGCCATGGAGATATACATAGTAAGTACTGTTGTAGATTACTATAAGGCAATGTACACACAGTTTTAGTAGCCCTGCAGGTATTTTGTCCATATCAACTAATGTCTGTTTAGCATTTGCTAAAACTTTAATAAAGTTAGTAGAAAAGATGTAAATTGCTTTAATACAAGATATTTGACTTATACATAGATCCAATTCTTTTTTGTTCTAACGTTTGGCACATAAACTTATCTTTCAGAATCAATGCAAGTTAAAAACAATTACAATGAAAGTTTAAAGTAGGTAAAATGACCACACTTCTTTGTACTAGTGTAGACAGATACTTATAAAACCATGAAGCAGTATGTGTTTCTAAATTATTCATCTATTAAACAGACAGTGGGAAACACATGCCTCTCTTTGTAACTCTGAGAAAAGTCTTCATTTCAAATAGCTTATTTTGGCCTCTCAAATAAAAATAGCATATTATTTGTCAAAAAATGATGGCTTTGTTAATATAAACTTATGTTAGACACAAGGTATCACATTTTAGTTGTAAGCATTTACAGGTTCCAATCATGCATACTGGTCAGGTTTAAAGCACTTAAATAACTTGTGATATACAAGTTATAAATAATAACTTGTCCAGAAATGGTTACTAACAATAAGCTAATGGTTACTTAAGTCCTTTCAAAGTATTATATTCTTAAAATATAACTATCCTTTTACCATCATTTACTTGCCTCCTTAAGTAATGATCTATTATGAAATCATCATGGTTTCCTGGTAAAATTTGTAATGACAACAAATAATTATATAAATATATACATCTGTACATACATCTATACTTATATCATTGCCTGCAAACAAATGATTAGATGTTAAACCTTTTCTTGATTGAATGCATTTATTGATACCTCCATGAATCTCGAGCTTTCTTCCTAAATCTCTCGTATAAAAAGTCATCTGATGCTTTATCGTTTCCATCTCGCTTTCTATTTTTATCCTGCCCCATTAGTTGCCTAGCATATGTGGCTGATGTTCTGTCTTCAACAAGGTCGGGACCAACAACTGGTCCCTTTGGTTTTACAACTTCTTTAGACGAATTTACCTTTCTTGCTTTCATCCTTTCCTTGTCAATGGCTTTCTTTTCATCATAAAACCGATCGTGATGGACAAAGTTTGATGCCATGTTGGTAGGAACAAAGTCAGAAGCCATTTGCTTCTTTTTTCGACTCTCTGCAATATATTTTACTTTAGCTTCCTCAGTTTGCTCGATATTCTTTATCTTTGCCTGGATTCCGAGATCTACTTCTGGAATCCCCGACAGCATCTGATTGGATAACATTTCCTCTGACTTTGTAGCTTTTGACTTAACATCTATCCTTTCTGGAACAGCAAAGAGCAAATCTTCTTTGCCACTGTTGGTCCCACGATTTTGCTCTAAGTTTGCTTGATCAACTTTCACCTTACCTTGACGTCTGGACATTTCTTCCTCGATATACTTGAGCATTTCAACATCTTCATCTCTTCTATTAGTTTCTATTGAAAAATTACTGCCCAAGTTGGTGACATCCACGTCTCTATCTTCTCCACTTCTGTCCCTATCCCGGTCTTTAATAGAATTCAATTCAACAAGTCCGCCAGTTTTCAGTTTAAACGGATCGTTTATTACTTCCACTTCGGATTCGAGTTTCAATCCAAACGCCAGTGCTGATGCAGTAAGACCTTTAGACTTCTGACGAAATCTCTGCATTTCTTTCCTTTCCTCAAGGACGTCTGCAACAGTTGTTTCCTCTTCATCATCGCTATTTGCCTCTCGCTTGCGGTACTGTCTTCTTCTTTTGCTCATGATTCAACTGAAAGTGCCAAGTGCATGCAAGACACAACACTAATTTTCTGTTCGTAACAATTATCCTGCGGTGTAACAACACTCCAGCGTTTGGAATTTCTACACAATATCTTTATGTTTACAGCTGCAATTCCTCCTTTAACACCGGTATTACTAAATAATGTGTAATAACTGTTAATGCATTTTCTCAAGTAAATTAGCAACTTCGATCATCACTTCGCCATTTTTCCATCAATTCACTCAAAAAAAATGTTGTGGAATCCAGACCCTTTGACAAACAAGCAACAGGGATCTGAGAGTTTAGAATTCATTCCTTTGTTGTATCGTCGGACCGAAGCGTGGATGCTATGATTCTCCACTCATCGCGATGATACGCTCTTTAAGACCTGCCCAATGGTTGATGTTGTTAAATCAGGTTGCCCTGGGCCCTTCACTTCCCCTTCTACCAATCCTTTTCCTTCCAGCGACGTTCATTGTATGATAGTGTTGTGTCTTACTAGGTGTCCAAAATACTTAAATTTCTTTATCTGAATGACCTTACATAGTTTTTTATTGTTTCTAATTGCGGAGAAAACTTTCTTGTTCGTAACCTTACTTGTCCATAAAATTCTCATCGTTCTCCGGGTAGCACAACATCTTCAACCTTAATTACGTCTACTTTGATATTGACCATGTTTCTCTCTCCCCCTCCCACTCATATGTTAATGCGGAGAACAAGTAACACTGAAGAATACGTTTTCTTGCATATAGTGATGTCATTCTTGATGTTGTTACTTTCTTTATTTTGCAGATTCTTGTCTTTACTATACCTATACACCTTCTTATTTCTTCGTCACATTAATCATCTTCTGTTATCAAATCCACCCTTTATATAGATTTTAATACTTCTTCTGTTTCTGTACCATCTATGCTGATTTTAGCTTGTTGGTTATAGGTTGCCCTACTTCTAATAATTATATTTGTCGTTTTGGCATTCATTGTCGTATTATATACTTTTCCAACCTCATTTACTTTATTCGTCAAGGCTCGCAGATCTTCTATTGTCCCTGGAACTAGCACAGTATTGTCTCCATAACTCAGATTGTTGATGTTAAAAATTTCTATTGTAATTCATCTGAAGTCGTAAATCTGTCTGAATATCATCTCTGTGTGTAAGTTGAAAAGACACAGTAAGACTACACACCCTTGACTAACTCCTCACTTGATCTTAACTTTATCTGACATATTCTACTCTAATTCGAGCGAACTCGAGCTATGTTGACTAGTTCTCTACATGTGTCTCTATCCTTCATGCAGTTCTTGATGTCTTCTAGGTCCATGTTTGTGTCACGTTTGAGCTGGTCGATGTATGTCATTGCAGGTCTTCCTCTTTTTCTTTTGCCATGATTCGGTTGCCATAACAATACTTTATTGAGAGGTTCATCATCCTTTCTCCAAGCGTGTCCAGTGAAACGCAGTCTTCTGGTTTTAAGGATGGTCGAGACCTTTGGTACGTTTCCATATAGTACTTCGTTTGATATGTGATCCTTCCATAAAATACAAAGAACTTTCCGCAGCATTTTAGAATATGTACCAATGAATCTCTTGGTCATTTGTTTAGTCATCGTCCAGCTTTCTGCTCTATAAAGAAGTACACTTTCAACAGTCGCTCGAAAGAAGTTGATTTTGAGATTTCTTTCCAGTGATGATTTCCATATTTTGTCTAACTTGTTTAGAGATTCCCAAGCTTGACCAATTTGTTTTTTCATATCTTTTTGACTCGGGTGAACCCATGAACCAAGATATTTAAAATTATCAACATGCGTCAATTTGTTTCCTTGAGAAGTAAAGAGTCCAGCATCTGATTGGTTGTACGACATGTATTCTGTCTTCTTGTAATTTACATGAAGACCGATTGTTTCTGCAGCTGTTTCAAGTTTCAGTAGGAGAGTTTGGGCCTTATTGAAATTAATGGAGATAAGAGCAAAATCGTCAGCAAAATCTACATCAGTGATGTGTTTGGCGGGGTATCGGGAGCTTTGTCGAGGTGTCAGTTTAAATCCGAGGTGATGATGTCTAGTTGCTTCTCTGAGAGCATAATCAAGCGCAATTATGAAGAGAAAAGGTGCCAACGTATCTCCTTGAAGAATGCCAGCAACTATTTCAAAGAAGTCAGTGTCTCCATCTGGTGTCAATACTTGTGCTGCAGAATCTTTGTAAAGAATATTGGTGGCATTTACCATCTTTGATGGTACACCGTAAGCTTTTAGGACTTCCATGAATTTTCCTCTGTGGATTGAGTCAAAAGCTTTGCTAAAGTCTACAAATGTCAGCACAGCTGGTAGTTGTTTGCTTTTGATACCTTCAATCAGCCTTTGGAGGGTGAGGATTTGTGCAAGAGTTGACCTTCCTGAGCGAGATCCGTTCTGGTTTTCTCTTAACAAGGGGTCCAGCTATAGTCTTATTCTATGAAGCAGTATCTTGTTGTAGATTTTTGTTGCTATAACTGAAAGGGAGATTCCTCGATAGTTGTCTGTAATGCTAAGGTCTCCTTTTTTTGGTAAGGTGATGATGGCAGTTTTCACCCATAACTCAGGTTTGTCTCCATTAAAAGTTTTGTTGCAAACCTTAAACAATTGTTCGTTTAAGGTTTCTGTTTTCCATACTTTTGTAGGAATATTATCGAGATCTGTGGCCTTGTTGTTTTTAAAACCTTTGATGCACTTGACCAACTCTTCCATAGTAATTGGATTTGTATTTATGGGAAGAGTTTGATGAACTGATCCTTCCATTTTTTGATGCAGTCTTTAGGATCTTTCGCCCTGATGCGCCCCTTATTTGTGCCTTTTCTGTCCGTTAATTCATTGACTGTTTCCCAAGCCAGTTTGGGTTTCTGGTGTTCCATAGCGCTAGCAATTGCATTTATTCTACTATTTACATGGTTTACTTGACCTTTTCCATATAGTTCATTCAATTCATTTTTCGCTGCTTTGAGACGCCTTGCACTGCTCTTGATTCTCTTTACGTCATGTTCGTTGTACGCCTTTTTGGCCGCTTCTCGTTTTTTACCAATTTCCTGGTCTTCCCATGGCACACGCTGTTTCAGCTTGGCTTTTGTAGGAACACATATTTTTATAATCATACATATTTTCCATCTATTCCAATAATTTTCAAGCATTCTATTAATTTCTCATAACTGACCCGATCAAGAGATTTTTTTATAATCTGAAAATCATAAATAAACTTCCTCATTCATTTCGCAATAACATTTATCGATCATTCTCAAAGTGAATATTTCTTTTTGAATCCTTTTCCCTGATATAACTCAATTTTGGAAGTTGTAAATTTCTTTTTTAATTTTCGGTCTGAGCAACATGTTACGAAATAATGCCACGAGGATCCACTGCGCGAGACACGAGAAGCTGAGGCCAGAGAATTCAATTTCAAAATAATTTATTTCAGTTTTCAAACTACAAAAAATATTAATTACAAGACAAACAAAGTTGCTGATAAAAAAACCCACCGGGGGTTATCGAGGCCAATAATTAATCGTACATAATATTTGTAAATAAACGACCAGTGGTACAAAACTTAAAAATAGGTAATAAAATGACGTTCATTTTGATCAAAATCTATTTCGCTGGCTTTCGACAGGACCAAAGGTCCCAAAATAAGAAAGCTGAAACCAAGTATGTCTATTTTTCAATAATGAAAAATACCGAGACACTCGAGAAAGGGCGCCAATTTGTTGTAATAAGCTGAGGAAATTTGGCCACCTTTTGTGATGAGCTAAAGGAAAGACCGTCACTTTTGTTAACTGGCTGTCTTTTACAACAGTAAACTATAAAAAAAATCTTTTTGTTTGCAGAAAGAGTAAATAAAAATTGAATGTAAATTGTCTCTAATACTCGTAAATGAAAGGTACACCAAGCTTGCTCAATTGTTTTGAACTCAGCGATTCAAAATTTTCACTGCATTCGCGGTTTCGCAATAAATGCCGTGCTGAAGTGGAATCAGAATTCACAATTTTGCTTGTGCCCTTGTATTGTCTTTTTAAATAAATTAAAAATAATAAATAATTAATAAAAAACATACTTGCTTTCAGTTTTCTTATTCTGGCTCCTTTAGTCTGGTCGAATATAGAAATATAGGCATATAGAATATAGAATATAGAATTTACTGTCTAACAAGAGGAAAGCTATTTTAATAGTGATTTTAAAACGTTTTTTAAGATCAATTTGTGCCAAATAATAAATGATTATATTGCTTGTTTATCAGTTTCTACACCCCCCCCCTTCCTACAGAATAATATCAGAACACGAAAAAAGAGCTGATAATATATATTAAAGATTAAGGGAAACCAGATAACAGTATAACTTTTGGGTTTCTTGTGGAAAGAAATAATTTTTTTTTTCATTTTCACATGTATGATGACAAAGATAAATTTTAATTTTTTTTTCATAGATATGTACAATATTCTTCAGTTCGGGATTAAGTTCCTTGTTCAAAAAGATCAGCCCTATTTGCAGTGATAAACCTTCTTTGATAATCTCTCCTTATCCTTGATATAGTATAGTTGTCAGCTATAGTCTGTTTTGTGTTATTGTTATACTTTTGTTTAATCTTTTTGAACAAGTGTTTAGTAAAATGGGGTAATTTGTTATGACTAATTTTCCACATCAATTTGGCAACATTTAAGTTAACTCCATCATCAAATTAATTAATTTTGAAACTAGAATACGAAGGGCTGGATTATTTACACTTTTTCCTGTTGGAGTCATACTTTTCCTTAAAAGACATAATTCTTACAGAGAAGACGAATGGAATGACAGAGAAAGCCGGCGAAGGCCGCATCGAGTTGGATAATAGCTAATGATGAAGAAGAATGACTAGACATGCAGCAAAGAAACGATTGCTCAGGGGATTCTTCTTCAAGTTCAATATCCCGTAAGGATGTACCCAGACATGCAGGTGTGTGTGTGTGTGTGTGTGTGTGTGTGTGTTTGATCTCTGGCAAAATCAAAAGCACGCATGTGAAGTTTGCATTTTATCGACCTTTGCTCTGTCTGACACGAACCCCCCAAAATCAAAACGACTTCAGCTTAATAACAGATTTTAGAGGCATAAAATATTTCGATATTGATACCACATGCTCCTCCTCTTCTATCAATTTATATGCCAGTATTGGTTATTTGGCGTATCTATATATATAGATAGACAGATGGATTGATCGAAGTTAACCAAAAACATTTAACTATTATGACAAATACTGAGCACATTTCAAACTGAATAAAAAGTAAAATTTATATGACGTGCAAATCAGGAATTGTGACTATTTTTCTACCCTTGTCTAAGAATTATGGGCGGAATCCAAGCCCATATGAATTATATCACTGGCACGGTCTTCTACGAGGCGAAATCGTTTGGTGTTTTTATCAAGGGTTGGATGCTCATCTGGGTAGTTAGTTCGCTTTAGACCACAAAAATGTATCCATTTGCTTCCTCTTTTCAAGTTTACCATCAATCTTCCACGTCACAATTCGTTTTTCAAAGCCTTCTTTTCGAATAAAATGTGCCAGAAACTCGAGTTCCCTTTTCTTGATGGCTTTCACCAAGGTCTTCTTCTCTCCTATTATCCTCAGGATCTATTCGTTTGTGATTCGGCCCACCCAGGAGTTGTAAAGCATTTCCAGAGCCATGATATAATCAATTTAACAAAAAGTAGGAAAATGCCCTGAAAATTGCTAAATATTTTTTAAATGTATGTGTTAAATTGTTTTAAATATATACTTACATCATACCGTTCTAAGCCAAATAATTTATATATTTTAAGGCTAAAAGTAGAGGTTATTGTTGTTAAAAAATTCTTTTTTGAAAATGATCATTGTTAGGTATTCATCCCTGACCGTGTTTGTTGTTAGGAATCAAGGTCTTCCACGATCCACGAATATCTATCTATCTGCCCATCCATCCACCTATCCAGCTTTATCATGTCATGAGTCGTAAGCTTTTTCTGAGCTACGTTTCAAGAGATAGTTCTCCCATCGTCAGGCTCATGAATGTATGTATCAATGAATAAGAAAAAACACGTCTGAATAAAAGTCAATCGATGAGCTGGAAGGAGGAGACTACAGGACAATTAAAACCATTGTACAAACAATAGGAAAAGTACCAAGGATGAAGGAAAAGATACTTTCTTACCACCTTTTTAATTGTAAACACACTGAATTTGATATGTACCTCCATTGTGATGTGCATTGGCAATAAATCAGGATCTTCAAATTTTACAGTATGCCTGTGAAGCGCTTATCCCAATGATCAGAATATACTTTGGAAAATTTAGGATATTTGCTTATTCTTCAGAAAACAGGGGTACCCTCACTATAATCAATGCAAGCAATGTCTACAGCCGTTACCTGCTCGGAAATTATGCTATAATCGACACTTATTCAATACAAAATACATGTGTCAATAGTCGTGATATATCCCTGCGTCAACTAACCACTAATTACCCTCTTGTTTCTAATTTCAACATGCTGGGCTCGGATCCCACAACTAAGATTACTTTGAGAATTTAAATGGGACTGAAATAAGGGCTAATTTTTTTGTCCGTAGTAGTGCCATATCTGCAGATCCGGTCAAGAGGGTTTATCATTTGTCTACCATTATTTCACTGCCATTTTCCATTTTTCAAGGCCTGTTGTTTACACTATAAGTAGCCCATTCGTTTTGAGGCCCATCGACACTATTTACATAAAACCCAGCTATGTTTTTCAGGTAAAGCACCTAGCTTCTGTTGTACTCTGGACTTATTATAGAGTGTTCCTCCTTGGTGAGACGAAAATATGATTTTCAGAACGATGTTATGAACATTGAGATGATACACATTGCCATAATGGTAGTCTCCTAGCCCACTGCTTTATTCCCTATACTCAAAACTACAACCATTACCTCAACTACCCGGTGATTCTTCATGATCTGCATTATCATCATCATAGACAAAGTACCCCCAAAACACATCACTTTCCATTGTTGAATCTATTAGTCTCAATCTAGACTTGACTTTACAAAAAGGAAACACACCCATGCTTATTTTCATGGGTCTTTCACTCTTGTTTTTTCTTTTTTTTTTATCTGATGTTACTTCTCTTGTTTTGATTATTCATTTCAATAATTTAAATTGTATAATTTTTCTTTTCCCATTTAATAGTTAATGTGTATTTTACTGTGTTGTTCAGGTTCTTTCGGTATTTTATTTATTTTGGCGTCCATTATTTAGCTGTCTCATTGAGAAAGGCCAAGTCAGTCGAAATGCTCACTTCATATCATACTTTTTCTTTACTGTAATTTAGGTTCTTTTTATCCTATAATTTATGTTACCATTTTTTCACTTATTTTTTTATAAATACTTCCTTTAAAATTACATCATTGCCTATTTTTCTCAGAGTATCTAAGCTGTACAATTAAAATATATAAAATATGAATAAAGTGTGTTTCTGTATTGGTTTCTGTGATGTTTACATGTTTACTTTTAACATGTCAACTGCTACTGCTATCTTACACATGGAATTGGGCTTGTGCGTTTGTTGATTATTAATTTGCAGGCAAAATGTTGAAAAAATGCAAAATAATCAGAGATTGTTCTACCAGAGATATTTTACAAGATGAATTGGAGAATCTTTCTGGATGGGATAACGAACAAGACGAGTGTTTTTTCACTAGAGTGACATAAGAAAATAAGTAATTGAGGTACTGTTCACTATTAAATACAAGATACTGTTTTCCTACCATATATATACCTGTTATTTTCAGAGTGTACCTTAAACATAGTGTGACCAGTAAATTTTTGTTTGTACAGGTGAACATATTAGGTGGCAGAGTTGCTATGAAATGGGGATAAAAACAAAATAAATCTACCTGTTTTTTATAATCTTATCTCAAGCACTTAATGCCTGTTTACATTAAATAAAGGCTTTGTGTGTTGTAAATAAATATCTTTTTAATGATCTAATGAAAGGATTTGGTCTCATTACTAAGAAGGCGTATTGCACATTTTGTTCCCTTCGCAACTCAACATAACTATTGAATTTATTATATATATGGCGAACGACAAAAAAATCAACAAAACTAAGTTTAGAACTGTCAGTTTCATGTTTTTATCAATCGTCGGTTAAAAAGAATGAACACAATTGTGAAAACATGAAGCTGACAGTTCTAAACTTAGGTTAAATGACTTTTTGTCGTTCGCCATAAGATAGCTCTAATATTCGTATGTTATTGAGCACTGCCGATAGCTAATAATCAATTCGATACTGGTATATATATAATTTGTATGTGTTGCAGCGAGATACCACATTTTCCACAATGCCAGTTTAACTTCACAAGTGATAGCCAAGGTTATCAGCTCTACCTTGCTAAAGACCTGGCTGGTCGAAATATATTGCTCCATTATTTATTCTGGCAGGAATAGAAAAACACCTTGTGATGCCTTTCGTGTACCTCATATTTTTCTGAAAAGTGTAAAGAATGATCAGATCCGACGTCACCTAGCGTAGAATCCCATCTCATTTCCCGTAGATCCTATCTCATTTCTAGTTTATTGTTATCCGCCAATTTGCTGTTCGCTGGACAATAGCTATGTTATTTGAAAAAGCCATTTTGTTTTAAAAGGGCATGTTATTTAAAGAGGCTATGTTATTAAACCCATGTATATCAATACCATGGTGAAGATCAAGAGAGAGTCGCAGAGACGAAGGCAGGACAGTAAGAACGTGGCAAAGGATGTTTAAAGACGATCAAAAAGAGCGTGGAATAAGAGCATAAAACCCAAAAGCCTTGGCAAGAAATCGCACGGATTAGGCAACTTCTTGGTACCCTGTGTCCTTCCCAGGACAGGAGGAAATAAGGTAAGGATATTGACACACATGGTATCAGAGATTTAAAAAAAACATGGTAAGATATGTTGTAATATGAATATCCATCGTACAATATGTTCAAAATAAAGGACAACCTTTTTTCAGAAAGCAGAAACTTTTCGCTTAAAAACCATTTTCAGTGCTACATGACAATTGATCATACAGCTATGTTACAATCTTATTTCTAAACATTTTTGTAAAAGCAATTAAAATACAATTTAAAAGCAATCCTTATTGTAAAGAATGTGTTTATTATATATAAAAAGTATTAAAATATATTTAACTATATGTTTCAATATTAGACTATATTATACAGCTCTGCAACAATATTTGTTACAAACATTGCCCGATGTTGGAAAAACCACAGGCTTCAGTATCATCTATTTTAGTGTAGTCTTGGAATCCTATATTGTGATTTTGGAAATTTAAAAGTGAGGTTAACTTTTAACAATGCTGAAACTCTAAATTTTCTTTCATCTTGTTTAATTATCTACGATAGACTTTGTCCATGAGTAAAAGACAGGTTTAGGTATGTCAATATTTGTAAGTTTTTTGTGATGTGCAGAACAAACAAGCAAAGTAATTGTGATTTTTACATCCCTTTTAAGATTCGGTGGTTCATTTGGTTTAGAAGCTTTGGTGTCATATTTCGAGGAATAGATTATCATTTACATAAAAACATATTTTAAGGTGAATAATCATAAATGAAGAATTTGTAACGAAAGAGGGAAGGATTGAAACTTATTTTACACCCCTGAAGAAAAGTAATGACGAAATATAAAAAGTGATCGAGGTTGAAAAGGAAAGCAATCCTCAAACAGAATCAAATCAAACACACCCAGGTATTGTGTCATTTAAAGTGTGTAAACATGGCAATATTCTAGCTAGTCAAGAATCTCAAAATCGAAAAACTGATTTTCCATAAAGCTTCGAAAAGATTGGGTGTAAGGGGAGTAGGAAAATCAGATACAGAGTTTGTTACAATCAGCTAAAAGTTATCGAGACACACAAAGTCTCTGTTAAGATACCTCCAATGTGCAGTAGAACTGGGTCGGAAATGAGGCAGAAATAGACAAAGAATTATGTTACATTCACAATGCATAGGAAACCAATTAAGGGTGTGTGTGGGGGGGGGAGGGGGGGACTTGAAAAACTCTTAAAGGCAGAACTTGTACAAGATGAGACTTTGGAGCACCATACTTTTAAGCAAAACAAATTCCTTGCCAGAAAAATTGGATCTCATATTAAAACCATCTTTAATCATGCTGAGAGGAAAACTTTAGGAAACGTAAATACCTGCCTTTGGCCATCATGGGAAATCGTGGATTAAAAAAGTGGAAACGACTTTACTAATAGGTAAACAGGAAAATTTTAGCCCAACATTGGGGAATCATGATACTTTTCTCCAATGTATAGGAATTTTAGATTTTATGTTGAAGCTTATCAAAGAAGATTAAAATATCGATTTTGGGCTACATACCTCTATCTTGGGGTACAGGTGGTTTAGTTGCTAGAATAAAGATGCACAATTGAAACTTTATGGGAAAAGTTGTTGATGTCACAGGGAAAAAATTGCTGATATTCGTTGGTTTGCCAGAGTCCACGGAAAGAGAAACAAAGGGCTATTTTAAGCCAATGAAAGAAGCATCAGAAAGGGATTTTTGTTGAGATCAAAAACGTTAAAAAGCTTTTTTTGTAACTGACTGCAAAATATGAGCATCTGTCACTACAAAAGCCTTTAGAGATTGCACTAAGATAAAAGAATCCCATTTGGCTCTCAGAAGGCACACATTGAGATATAATGTGCGGCCCATAAAGCAAAGTTTTGGCCTTGAAAGCTGTTTGTAATCCTCTGAGATGAATAGTCTCCTACAAAATGCTGCACGCTGATGTACCTATTTCCAATCATCTGGAGCCCACATTAAAACATCTGCTAAGGAACACGAATTCCAACGGGTGTGATTCCCAATGTACTTCAAAGCTCGGCACCATGTTTAAACCAATCTTGAAAAATTGGCGAACATCAATGGATTTTCTTAAACGCTGAAAAAGAAGCAAAAGCAACAGTAATATGATAAAATTGGCTTGTTAAAGATAGAATCCACTTGATATGCGAAGCTGCTAATGTACTTTACTTCTACGGACGGTCTCAAGAAAGATTTGAAGAAGACTCTATTGCCATCATGGAAATCACCAATAAAAAAGATACTGCTCTAAAAAGTTTTGAGGGACCCTGGGTCAGACCCCCGCCTTTGGTGGTTGAGAGGGGTCTTTCCTTGCTAATATTCGGTATAATGAAACAGATGATATATAGTTTTACAACCATGAACTCATCATCAAAAAAGGATGTACAGAGATACACAACTTCATTCCGACAGTCGTTAAATAAATACTGTTAAAGGTGGACTAGTTTGGTTAATCATTATATCACGTAAACATTTATGCAAGAATATAGCAGCTGTATTACTCTTTACCCTTTTAGATCTGGCGATTAAAAAGCAAATGGTGACTGTGTTAGTGAGTGCCACAACTGTGTCTCTACTGCGTAGACGCTAATATGCAGAATTACAAAATGCTTTACAACATGTTTTTCATTTATTCCCCAGATAGTTATATATTCCAAAGTGATAACATTTCTTCATTTGTCTAGCATTAACAAATTCAGTGTATTCTTGAGCGAGCGAACACTTCTTGTTAACTTTTTTATAGGAGAGAGAAGGAATAATTGTTACTGTGGCCCATTATCCGGGGGCGATTATATGGGGGGTGATAGTCCAGGGGGCGATAGTCCTCATGGGGCCATTATCCGGGGGCGAATGTCTGGGGGGATTGTCTGGGGGCGATTTTCCGGAGGCTTTTATCCGGGGGCGAATGTCCGGGGGGCGATTTTCCAGGGAGCAATTGTCCTAAAACCGATTGAAGTAGCACATACCAGAGTCGTCAACTGAACCTCCAGGGCACGATCTACCTCGGGCGCCCTGGGTTTTNCCGCTTGACCTTCGCAACAATTACTATGTACGCGAACGCTCTGCATTAGCTAGGACTTTTCTATGAACAGAACGTAGACGCTAATATGCAGAATTATAAAATGCTTTACAATATGTTCTTCATTTATTCCCCAGATAGTCATATATTCCAAAGTGATAACATTTCTTCATTTGTCTAGCAATAACAACTTTTCAGTGTATTCTTGAGCGAGCGAACACTTCTTGTTAACTTTTTTTATAGGAGAGAGAAGGAATAATTGTTACTGGGGCCCATTATCCGGGGGCGATTATTCGGGGGGAATAGTCCGGGGGGCGATAGTCCTCAGGGGCCATTATCCGGGGGCGAATGTCTGGGGGGATTGTCTGGGGGCGATTTTCCGGAGGCTTTTATCCGGGGGCGAATGTCCGGGGGGCGATTTTCCAGGGAGCAATTGTCCTAAAACCGATTGAAGTAGCACATACCAGAGTCGTCAACTGAACCTCCAGGGCACGATCTACCTCGGGCGCCCTGGGTTTTGCTTAACAGACTGAGATCAGGCCACGGAAGTTATGGAGACTTCGTGTACAGAATCGGGCTAGCACAGAGCAACCAGTGCTTATGTGGGGAAAGGCAAACACCAGAGCACGTGCTACACCGCAGAGCCATTGACTTTCAAAGGGGACGTGCAAACTGTGAACGAAGAGTTTCGACAGTGGCTCCAATTTACAAACTTTACATAAAATATGATTTTTTTAATAGTTGAACATTAATACTTTTTAGGTCATACGCATATCTATAATACTATCAGGTTTGTTGGCTTTGATGCTTCTGTCAGTGTGGACTTGCATATCCCAGAGGACGATAACTTCTTCGCTTTCTGTAACTGTTTTTGGTTGGTGCTCATACCACTTGTCGGTTGTTTTGATGTTGTAATACTGTAAGATCTTCCAGTGCATGTATGCTGCGGCGTTGTTATGCCTTTTGATGTATTCTGTCTTGGCTAACTTAGGGCACCCAACTAAAATATGGTCGACAGTTTCGTCGTATTTGTTACTTAATCGGGAGAGTGGATTTGTTCCGTCTTTGCTTATGGTGACGATGATGGTGATTATGATGATGATGATGATTATTATTATTATTATGATTATGATTATTATTATTATTATTATCATTATCATCATCATCATCATTATTATAACCAAAGTTCCTGTATTGAATTTCCTAACAGGGAAATCTAAGGAATCAAAGAAACAGGCTTCATATTGTCGGATGGGAATTTCAGCCGTGTGAAATTTCTCATTCCTTCAGTGAAGAGGAGCTTTATAGAGAAAATCTTGTACTCTGTCAATTTTGTAAACACTGTTTACAAAATTGACAGAGTCCTGTTACAGGAGTGCAATTTTTTCCCCGTTTTCTGGACTTTAATTTTCAAGTTTCGCGGGATTTAATTGTTTTAAACTAGTGTCCAATCAACATTGTCACCATTGAACCAAAGGGTAATCTCTCTTCCGCTCAAAGATTTCTTCAAAAAAGTGATGAATCTCTCTGAGTCAGAGACAAGAAAAAAACAGTTCCTGTTTGCTTGCTTTTCATTCGTAGAGTTGTGCACGTCTCAGCTCC
This sequence comes from Morbakka virulenta, assembly GCA_003991215.1. Lineage (NCBI taxonomy): Eukaryota > Metazoa > Cnidaria > Cubozoa > Carybdeida > Carukiidae > Morbakka > Morbakka virulenta. The sequence goes on from RDPX01000216.1 coordinate 1,225,341, forward strand.
TTGTGATCACTTGTGTGCAACAGCAACATCCTCTAGCCACGGTGAATTCTCTGTGATCAAAGAGAAAGTGAAAGAAGAATCATTGGAAGTGGAGAAGAAGAAGAAGAGTAGATTGACAAGATTAGCTGTTAGGATGGCGAATCAAGGTGGTAAGTGGGAGACGGTAGTGAAAAAGAAAGGCCCAGTATCAAAGTCGGATTTAAAAAGGGCTCAGCAGAAGTTCTACGACAGTGCAAACCACAAACAGTTTGAGGAGACAACGAGAAGTAAAGTTTTTGGTTTATTTTTTAAGTTAATTTTGACCATTTAATTTGTGTTGTTTTTTTAATAAGATTTTGGTGAAAATAATATTATTAATGAGGATATTTTGAAGAGCATAAAGTGTTTACAATCCAGTCATTTAGTTTGATGTAAATTTGGACTTTTGCCAGAAAAGAAGGAGAAATTGTATTCACCGGGGCAGAGGTTGCCTCACGAAATTTGAATGCGAATGACAGGTCAGGAAATTAAAGATGCTTTTTTAGAGAACACTTTTCGTAAGAAGTGTTTTTCCAAATAGATTGTGCGTTAAAACAGTTCCATGTTAAGGTGGTTGAAACTAATAACTAATTGTTTATTACGTCATCCAAAGTTTACTTTTTACGAGATAATATTAGTTAAGTAAAGAATCTTAGAATGTAACTGGTGATGTTAATGTCAATATAAATACAGCTGTCTTTTACTAGATGTTTACTTACCTTTAAGAATGAAAGAAAAATACACAGTGTTAGGGGTAAACATAGCGCACGCTACACTTGTTACATTTTTACGTTTGTAATTATTAATATTAAAAATTAACTACATGAGAATAAGTACTATTAATTCGTGATTAAGTTCCGATTTTGCTGGATACAAATTTATTTTTGATATTGTAACATGATATTTTGTTGATATTAATATTATTGTTTCTATTAGTTAATGATTTGAATTTTTTTTAGTTTTGAAATGTTATGGATGTGAATTTTGTTATGATCACCCTCAATGGCCCTATTTGTGTTAGCTGGGTTTTTTTAGTGGAGTCGATCTTCTCTGCTTCAAGAAACTTGTTTATCATATAAAAGCCTGAAATAGTAATAAAAAGGCGTTTAAGAAAATAAGATGCTACTGCCCATTGATGTGATTTTCTGGATTTCAATGATGATCCTCAAGGGTTTGCTATTAAGTTATTTTTAAAGAAACATTTTTAAGCAGTCCAACCAAATTTTAATTTGTAATGAAGTAGCCATGAAAGAATTGGGTTTTTTTGTTTCAGTACAACAAGAAAATGTTTCTACCACAAACCAACAACAGATTCACCCTCATACCAAGACATACCAAATATGTGGGCAGCAAATATGATGATGACCTTCAAACCCAAATCTACCAGCATGGCACTGTTAGATATAATTACTACTTTAGTGACCCCAATAGGCTAGACATTACATACGACATAAGGCACTCTATAAAGAAATATAATGCAATTCTCAAAACTTCTTCAACAGAGGTCTTCACTCTGATTGTTGAACTAAGTTCATTGCCACCTCTAGCACTCAGCACAGCTCCAAAAAGCATCTACTACTTCCATTGTGTTGCCATCAACTACCACCTCATTGTATGGGTGGCCTTCGAGTGGCCACACCTGCCCCAGACATTTCATACACTTATAGTTTAAATCCAGACTCAATTTTCCTTTCAGACCATTAAACTTTTTGTGCACCCATAGAGAGCATGAACTACATAGTATAGCATTGGGTCTTATACCATTTCTACATATGATACATGGATATTTTCCTGAATCTTTTAAAGAATGTAGGTCAGGGTCACTAACCATCACCTTTGTTTTTGATAGATTTAATCTCAATCCTTTGACTTCCAGTTCATTTTTCAATGCTTTCAACTTCACCTGCAGTTTCTCAAGAGGTTCTGTTGTAATTACCAAATCATCTAGATACAATAATTCCCATGGGTTCCCTGAATGGAACTCTGGACAAGGCCTCAAGTACAATGATGAACAACAGGGTACTAAGAACGGAACCCTGATGAACTCCAACTTTCACACTAAAGTCATCACTGTATTAGCCAGCCATTTGTACTCTACTCTTTGTGTTGCAGCACATGCTCTGTACTAGTCAAATGAGCCATTCCTCTACTCTGACTTACCACATTCCTCACCATAACACATCCCTGGGAACTCTGTTGAAGGGCTTCTCAAGTCAACAAATGTCATGTAAAGTCTTTTGTTAGCACCAACATACTAGTTATGAAAAACATACTGGAAATTAAGAACTTTTGAAAAGTAGCCCTGCCAAAAGAGCAGCCTTATGGATGAGTTCAATGTGTTGTTACTCTAATTTTCAAATATTTCTCTGATTTGGTTGAGACAATATCTGGTGTTTCAATGAGAGTTCAGATAACCTTTGCATATACCTCCCAGATTATCCTGATTTATTTAACACAGTCCTATTTCCCAGCCATTATTTTCCTCTCTTAGAACATTGACATCAGTTGTCACATTCACATTAGTTATCAGAGCTTCTCATTTTGATTTATTAGCAATAGATTTAATCTCAATCCTTTGACTTCCAGTTCATTTTTCAATGCTTTCAACTTCACCTGCAGTTTCTCAAGAGGTTCTGTTGTAATTACCAAATCATCTAGATACAATAATAACTATTTTGCGCATGCCGTCGCATTCAAAAATTGTCGAAGGTGCAAGATTATGGTGTGTGTTATAGACGATGAATGGAAGTATTTAAGACATTTTTGCTATTATTGGGGTAAAAGACTTTTAACCATTGCTTAAAGGTCTGTTTGGCATTTTTTGCGCACAGCCAATAAACAGCAAATTTTTATTTACCACGATGTAGGGTNATTAAGAACTTTTGAAAAGTAGCCCTGCCAAAAGAGCAGCCTTATGGATGAGTTCAATGTGTTGTTACTCTAATTTTCAAATATTTCTCTGATTTGGTTGAGACAATATCTGGTGTTTCAATGAGAGTTCAGATAACCTTTGCATATACCTCCCAGATTATCCTGATTTATTTAACACAGTCCTATTTCCCAGCCATTATTTTCCTCTCTTAGAACATTGACATCAGTTGTCACATTCACATTAGTTATCAGAGCTTCTCATTTTGATTTATTAGCAATAGGAGGATCCAGCTTGTATCTCACTGTCTGTTTTATGGTACAATTTGATTAAACATTATAGTTTAAGTAAATAGCTACAATAAGCCCAAATTTAAAATAACTATTGAATGTTGTTAATTACAAATGACTATCATACAACATATAGCCTAATCAAGTTTCTTCTCCTTGGATAAGTCCTGACATGACTTTTCATGTAGCAGACTCGCTGTCCATTGTATTGTCTTCTGCATCTCTGATACAATGAAAATAACTAATTTTCTTTTCATAAATAATGTCATAAGTTCAATTATTGTTTTCTTTAAGCCACCATTGAGGGCTCCAATTGCTATTGGTACCACCATTACCATGTACCCCAGCTATCACCCCCTAATCTCAAATGCTAGTTTTCGGTATTTTAATACCTTCTCCAGCCTTTCTATTTCCAGATTCTGTTGCTGAGGGCAGGCCACATCACATATCCAGATTATTTTTCTTTCCTTGCCCCCAAGAGTCAAATCTGGTCCCCTCGGTGTCATTGTTTTTGCAAGGTGGAATTCGAAGTCCCAGACAAGTTTGGTATTCTCATTCTCTAATTCTGTGCCTCATTCCCATCTCTCCTTAAACCACACCACAGCTTTCCCAATAAGATTGTGCTCTTTTGCCCAAACAGCTACCAATATCACAAAAGCTTGGTTGTGTCTGTACAGATATTCACTGTTTGCTAAAACCTTGCAACCTGCAGCTAAGTGTTCCACTGTTTCATTCTGTTCATAACACACTACACCTCTTCCATTTCTTGTCTCTACCATTTGCTCCAACATACCAGTTATTGTGAATGTCTTGCATGGGTGTAGATTTGGTGTAAGCCACAGGTGGCATTCTCATTCTTGGACCCCAAACAGCTTGTTTGTTGTTCTTTTATCTTGTACTGTTCAATTTTCGCCTTCTTTCTACACTTGTCTTCAATGTCTTTTTGACTTTTTTTCCATGTTGGTTTCCATTCTGCCTCAACTAATTTGATGTCCAACCATACATTTTCATCTTCAAATCTCAACCTCACTCCAACTTCTTTCATAGTGGTCAAGGACTCTGCAATCATGACATTTTCTTCTTTCAGTTGTTCCCTTCTCCATCCTGCCTTTATCCATTGACTTGAGCATTTAGCATGCTACACTCAATCTCATCTCTTGGAACACATCTTTCATTGACTTTTGTCCTCTTCCACCTTTACCTCATTTCAGATAAAGTATCTTGTCATTTGCAAGTCTTCCCAACATTTTCTTTGCAAAAAAACTCTTTATCACCTGATCAAATTGGTTAGGTTCCCCATTGTTGAATTTGCAGACATTAATTGGATATGCTGCAACTGGCATCACTTTCACATTTATTGCAGCAGTCAGGTTTGCATCATTCAATTCTGTGTTCACCAACATTCCTATCCATTCATAAACTTGTATCATCCAATCATGATGAACTTTGTCATATGCTTTCTTTTTATCATAAAAGGCAATGGTGAGGTTTCTGTGTTATTGTTTGACTTCTTCCATTATACATCTTTCAACGATAAGATGATCAACCATTTCCAATACACCTTCCACCACTCCGCATTGACTATCATCTGAGATTTCATTCACCACAGTATGGTTTCTCATGTACGTTGCAATGATACCTGTCAATGATTTATATTATTTATTTATGGATGATGGATGAGGTAATCAAACAAGTGATTTGTCATTAATTCTTTTTATCACTGAGATTTGTGGTTTTAGGTAACAGGACAGTCCTCCCTTTAGGCCACCACAATGGTATTGTGTTGTCATCTATCATAATCATTTCAAATGACTTGACCAATGCTTTTTGAGCTGGTTCAAAATTCTTCCATCAGTAATTCTGTACCCCGTCGATTCTAAGGGCTGTCCAATTCTTTCTCTTCTTTACTTCTTTTTGGAGGATTTCCAACTCAATTTTGACGTCTTTTATTACACTTACTTTCTCTCTGAGCTCTCATTTCACTTCTTCCATCCATAGCATATTTGTTGTTCTCTCATTTCTCTGCCAGATGTCTCCCCAGAATTCCACAAACCTTTCCATATTTGACATTTTACTTTTTCTGACATAAGTTCCCACCAACTTCTTAAAGAAAGACTTTTGATCTCGCTGATATATAATGTTATCTTGGACTCTTTTCTCTTTTCTCAATATATTTTTTCATCTTAATCGTCTTGTATCTAAGCTTATCCAGCCATTTCTCCTTAATTGTTCTCAGCTTGTTTGATTCCAAGCTAGCATCATTCAGTTTGATTTTAAGAGTTTGGATGATGGCTTCCACTTTTCTTGAAGCTTTACTTTTGACCTTTCTCCTATCCAGTTTGTTGCTTATTCTCACAATTTCCTGGGTAAGTTCTTTCATTTCACTGTTAAGTTCACTCTCCTGTTTCTTCTACCATTTGTTTTGTTCTGTCTACTTCCATTTCGATCTTCCTGCTCTACTCCCATTACTTTGCTAACAGCTTTCCCCATAGAATACACTTTGTCTTGGATTTCAGGAATAGTATCCACATTCATTAGTTAAATTATAAGCAGTTTATTTGTGCCAGTTTTCAGCTTTTCTGTAGCTAATAGTTTCAAGAGCTTTTCTCTTGGTTCTAAATGAGGCAACATACAGTGTTCCAGTTCCTCAAGTTGTGTGAGGAAATATTCTTCAAGCTCATTATTGTTCTCATCTAAGATCACTTCTGATACATTTTCTACTTGTATTTCTTCAGCATCATTTTGGTTCCTTGGGACTTCCACCATTCTTGTTCTACTTCATCCTCAATTGACTGGGTTTCTTCTTGTTCAAAGATCAAATTTGCTAACTTTTTTTCCTTTCTAAAACATACATTATTTTGCAACTTTTACCAACTGATGTCTTGGTGTTCTGGGTATTCAGTATTCCATCATTTCTTCACTTCTTTCATAAATCCTCTGTCTTTTTCATGTTCTTCTTCATCCATCATTTTGAGTTTAACCTTCATCTCAGTCATCCATTCTAAGTGTTTATGTTCTTGGTCTACTTGTTTTGTTGCTTTCCTGACTACTAATTGTCATATCTCTGTCGTATCTCTCCCCCTTTCTTTCTTAAACCTTTTAGCATTATCAATCAAGTTTTGTGTTGCCCTTCTATTCTCCAGGTATTCTGAGCCCCATCTAGTTTTCATTCTGTTTGTGAAACTTCTTCCTCTACTTCTCTCTTTTGTGTCTATTTCAATGACCCTTCTCTTTTCCTCTTCTGTCCATTCACAGTTGTTCATAATATGTACAATATTGCCATTCACATGATTCACTATATTATTGGCAATAATTGATGCCACTGTGTTATTAGTTACATTATGTAAGATTCTTGTTTGAAGTTGGTTGTTATCTAAATCTCCCATATAAAGATTTGAATTGATGCATAGGTTCTGTTCAGTCCATCCAGTGTTGCCCAGCTCTCTAGATAAGGCTTTTGTTTTGATAGGGGCACCAGTTCTACCAGGTTCTGCAATCGGCAATCCATAATTCAGCAGCCATCCAACCCATATTGGCATGATACCTTCAGGCTGCAGGTGTAACTGTTTGTATAACCTCCATTAGATGATTTGCCATCCAAGGCTAAAGGGTACCATCCATTCATACCATTGTTTGTGTAGTTTCCACGAGATGGACAGTCTTCTCAGACTAAGGAGCCCTGCCTCCCCTGGTTTTGAAAACAGAGATTTTTCCTTCTTTTAGAACAACTACTTGACCAGTGTTAATGAGCTTATTCTACCCAGTGCACTGGTTATTTAAAGGTGCCAGATACTCACCTTTCACCCCTTCTCCTGTTAGTTCCAAGCAGTAGTCCTTTGGAACCTTATTGTTATTATCGAGTGGTTACACACCATCTAGTAATGGATGGGTGAAAAACCCACATTCAGGGACAAACAACAAGCCAGGAAAGTTATTATTTGTTATTATTATTATTATTATTATTATTGTCATTGTCATTATACTTTAGATCACATTCTTTTGTTGAGCACATAGTAAAAAGTCCTTGTTGTTTTTAGTAAATATGCTTTTTGCATATTTTCAAATGAGATCATTTGAATTGTGGTATTTTGGCAGCTCATTTAGTGCCATGTGCTCTAATGATGACTAGGATAACTTTAGTTTTGCTACATTCCTGTATTCTCATCAATACATATTTCATGTTATGGTATATATTAAGTTTCTCACTCCTTTTTTGAACCATTTTGTCACATGGAATATTGGAATATCTATTTAATTTCAGATCTTTATGAGATGTTGTTTACCTTTTGTAAAACCTTTTCTTGGTATGAATAGTAAACACTGACTCACCAGTACTTTCCAGTCAGAGGTTCCACATTTGGAGTCAATAGATCTTGAGGTCACCAGAGATGAAGAACAGCACCCTAACTTTTTGAAAATTGAAGAAAGACCATAGGTATTGATTGATAATTTTTGTTGCTTTCTTTTTTTATTTCAGACCCTCTGCAAGAGTCCACCACTATCTTTACCTCCTTTGAAAATAAGCAGAAAAATACAACTAAGGCAACAGGGAAGGTATCCGGAAATGAAAATGTCCCACAGGATAAGTTCCCAACTCTTATGCACTCATCCTACTCATCACCTGGAAAACCAAGCAAGTCACAATCAAGCACAAAAGGAAGTCAAGCAAAGAAGAAGTCAAATAAACAACCAAAGCCATTGGATGCAGGAATTAAACTTTTAAGATCAGTAAGTAACTTAAACTTGTTATTGTTTTATAGAAAAAAAGAACTTTTGTTTGGTGTTGTGTAAATGCGAGGAAAAAACAGTTTATTCCCAAGGAACTGTTTTTACTGACATCTTCCACTGTAAGAAAATTATTTTGTCTCATTTTGAAATTATGTGGATAAGCCATTTTCTGATTATTTCCTAGACACATAGGTATAGATTTAATCAATTAATTAATTGATTAATCAGTCTTTTTCCATTGGTATTACCATGGAGAGTCCTCTAATGACTTTTCCTCACAGGTATCAACTTAATTTGTTGCACCTTATGTGACTCATTTCTTTTGATCTCTTTGACCTTTTAAAGTTGTTGACCCTAATTGAAATAAATCTCTTTTTGAATTTAGTTTCTTTCCTTGAATGGTTGCATTGTAGAGCTCTGTCTTCTTGGAGATTTCCTCCACAATACAACTTTATTTTTTCAAGTCCAAGGGTAACTGATATCTCTTCCCTTTGACTTTTTAAATGCAATTCTATGCACTTAGTTTATTTTTACCTGGTATATCCCATAACAAAAAGAGAATGCATAAAACTGCTGCATGTAGATGCATAAAAGGAAGATAGCTAGAGTTATAAAAGAATTTGTTGGTTACATCTGAAGGGAAGTTACATCTGCCTCTTAACCCAATCAATTACTAACTCAATTCTTAAATTTACATCTAATTTATATATGTGTTTTTTGACTACCATATTTATGCATGATATCATTCTGTGGTTGTGAATTGTTTATCAGATCACAAATTTGTGTCCTATAACTCATAATGTTGTGATTATTATATCTTTGGGGCATCATTGAGTTTGAAATTCCATTACATTGCTGACAAGACCTTATGAAAAGCTAATGAAAAAATGCTTCAATTTTAGCAGAAAAAAAAGTTGACTGATTAAAACTGGTTGTATTGTACCATTAAACTATATACCAAAGCTTTTTCTGCTGACAGACCCCTTGGATACATATATCTTGTATTTGTACTTCATTGTATGTTCAACTAAGTTAATGCTACTATTTGAATTACATTCTTGTAAGACACCTTTGCTTTTATGAAATGAGTAACCTGGCCTTCCATCTTTCTGTAATTTTGTTACTTTTAAGCTTTCCTGGTTCCAGAACCAGTATAGCTGATGAGTGTAAGGCACAAAACTTTAAGTTCTATACACAAGTTTTGAGTTTTCTCTTTCACCTATATATATATACTCAATCTGCAGACAGTACTGTTTTTCCCTTTGTGGCCTCATCAGTGCAGCACAGAGCTTCTGAGAAATAACTCTCGGTCCATGTTGCCGGAGCAAACACAGGTTAAAGAGTTATTGTGGGATCCTGCCAGTGCTCAAACTACGCATGCGCAGTGAGCATTGCATTACGCTAACAACAGGTTCCCATCTCAGATAGAGTGCTCAACCAAACTTTTGTAAGGGAGCGTTATACTCAATCTGCAGACTACTGTTATATATTGTACTATATATGTACTATATATTCAATTGGGCCTTCAAAACAATTTGCTTTAACATTTTTATTGTAGTCATTCTCCATATTCATTATCTTGTAATAGTTTTTCTTCAGGGCTAATGTCATTTCTGTTACCTTTTCTTCCGGTCTTACCAAAACTCTTCCACTTTTGCCAATACCATTTGCTATTCCAATTATTTTTTCAGCTTATTCAACAAATATATATGTCACTCATTTATTTTGCTCTTCTTTTTGCCATGATAGTCAACACTTGGAAATTCCTAATTTTATATTTCCGTCCTTTGGTTACCACTAAAGTTTTTTATTAGATGCTCCTTCACATAAACCACAATAATCAGTAGGTCCTACTCCACTGGGTATGCCAGTCTGTAACTCTGTAGACCAGATGTTTTTGCCACCCATTGGGCATTCATCTTTTGACCTTGATTATACTTTCACATTGGTTAGGCATTGAATTATTACAACCTGGGTGTTATGTTTCAAGATCTTGTCCTTGTTATTTGGTGTACAAATATAACTAAGTTTTAATGTATTTTTATTAAAGTGTCTAGGAAAGTGTTTTTGTGTGAGTTGGAAGAACCTTCTGCCAATGTTGGCCTGGACCCTATTGTTAAATGGTGGATTAAAGCAAATTAATTTTTTTTTACTTTGAATATTGTGTAAATCGTTCAACAGACATTTTCTCCATAAATCCTCTGCTTTTTGAAGCTTTTTTATAAGTGGAGGTAATATTCATAAATGTGTTTTCATTGCATGAAATGTCTGATACTGTCCTGGAAATCATTTTTGGTATTTGCTTTATTATAGAGGGAGATGATTGGATTGAGTGTGAATGTAATAAGAATTGTTTTCATGTTTTGAGTAGAGGTTATATTTATTGTTTTGTAAGTGAAAAGTTTCATCCAGGAACTGCTATACTTGATTTGCCTCAGCTGTTATACTTGTTGTACACTATAGGTCCCTCATCTATAAATTCAATGAATAGTTTTTTTCTTCAATCTTTTAATTTCATGATCAGACTTGCTTTTAACATAGCCCAGCCCATCATCTCCGTGAAGGGCAACATTTTGATCTTTAAACCTGACAGAAAAGTTAGTCTTGTGTTTAGACAGTGTTATGAAACTTGTAAGAGGTATAACAGTATCTTCTTTTGCTGCTTTGTTGTATTTTTGTCTTTCTCCTCTTCTTCTTCTTTACCTACCTTTTCAAACCCTTCATGTCCCTGCAGGGAAATGAGGTCTACATACTCGTCCTTTTTTTGTCTACCTAGTTCCTCTCTTGCCCATCTCACTGTTGCTGTTCTGCTAAGGTTGTCACTGGAATGAGCTTTTGGCCTTCCTCTTGGTGTACTCCAGCCTCATGCTGTTCACTATATGCCTTTATCTGACCAGCTGTTGTTATCCATCCTGCCCACATTCCCAGCCCATGACCACTTCATTCACTTAATTATGTCTTCAACTTTGGTGTTTAATGTGGTTTCATTCCTCCACCTGCTTTTTCTTGTGATGTTTAGTATAGTATCTCCATGCTTTTCTGAGCAGTATTGGGTTTTCACTTTGCAATATTGGTGAACAACCACATCTCACAGCCATGTGTCATTCCCAGGAGGGTGATGCTACTCATGATCTTCCTTTTCAAAGACATGAGGTGTATTGATGCTTTTTTCAGGAATGATGCTTTCTTTAGGAGTATTTACCAAATCTTTTCCATCCAGCTTTTATTCTTCTATTGATTTATGACTGTTTTATTTCCTAATTTAGTGATTTAACATATATATATATATATATATATATATTTATTTATACTTCTGTTTGTAACATATAATGTTAATTGTTGTAACAGAATCTAAATGCAAAATGTAATAACATAAAATTTAGTTTTTGTTTAGATTTTATTATTTTTAATGAATTCTCATAATTTAATGTTATTAATTTAGATTTTTTATAGATTATGAAGTTAATGTTTAAAAAATATTTTCTAGAGATGTGGCAAAGTGATCTTATACCATAAAGCTAAGATATGATGTAGATTGTTTTAATCTTATCTTTTTGATTTTTATTTTAGTTTGATAATAGTAGACTGGAAGAGTTAATCACAACTTCCAAAGAAAAGTTTCCAAATCACCCAATGGTATGTTTGCAGTTTGTTGACTAATTGATAGGCCTTCATTATCCTAAAAAGCCTTTGCGTGCTTTATGAGTTTTCCATTTCTACCTCATGCAGAGGTATAATCATTAAATTATATGGTTTTCTCTTAATATAGCTAAGTATTTGTTTGTCTAAACTGTCATCATTGATTTGAACACATGGATAATTAAACTAGTGAAAAAAGAAAGCATGACAATAAAAATACCTGGATGCACCTGCTATGCATTAATCTACAAGATTATTGCAAAGTAGATGCATTTGTGGTCTAGGGCTACTGAAACAGTTGTTGAAAGAGGATAGACGTGAAGTGTGAAGAGTTTGAAGACTTCAGTTAGGATTAACCACCAGTGTGTATGACAGCACATACAGACACAATCAAGGAAATGATGCCAGCAATGGTTGGTACTTTCGCTTTGAATGGAATGAATGCAAATCCCTTTGTTATGTTAGAGTGGGAGACCAGCTGTTAGATGATACAGAGGATGACCAAGAAAATCTTGGATTACCTTCATTGAAGAGGATTTGATATCTTTGTTCATAGTCCAACCACAGCTAGAGCTGATGTGCAAGGTTTGAGCAGGCAGAAGACCCTTAGTATCATCCTATCCACGTATCAAGGTATGTGAAGGGTATGATAAGTAAGCTGTAGAAGATCATTGGAGCAAAGATTAAATGTGAGGTGGAAAAGCTTCTTTTAAAATTTTCACAGAGATGATCTGCCATTAACTCAAATTATTTATGAAGATTTGAAAGTGATTAAGAAGAGGAAAGTTGAACTATGCAAAGGCATATATTAGGTAATTGGACATTGACACAACAGATGTGTGTACACTAATGAAGATATTAGTTGCAGTCTCACCGGCAACAGGACCACTGGAACTTTCTTACTCAAAGCAAGAAATATTATGAGGATGGTAATCAGATCACACAGATTTTGGAAACTTCTCTTCTAAGGGCATTGAAAAGCCTAGTGGTGATTGATTTTCAAACTGGAAAGAAACTTTTGGAGAAATATAATACTTACGATTGACATAATTAACTCTCAAATAGTTGTTTTTGGTTGGAATAGACGATGATTTCTTTCTTCGCATGCAAGCGTAACAGGAATTGTTGTGAGACATTTATATAGATTGATGCGGATTTAATAAACTGTTAATTAATCTACTTAACCATGGAGATAAACTCATATTTTAAATGCCGTTACGAAAATCAACATTCTTAAATGAACAACAAAAGCAGAAATTAGTCTTCTGAGCATTGTGTAATGTCTGACTTTTGTAATATGGAATTGGTTTCTACGTAATCACCTTGGGACTGCCTTATTATCATTTAATACGTTATACTTTTAATTGCGTCGATTCCACAATTTTACACTTTGGGCTTAGTTTTGACAAATGTTGAGCACTTTTCAGTATAAATGGAACCCCTCGTTAGCTATCTTATATATCTCATATAGCTATCTTAAGGCTTATTTAATAAACATTAAACGCTGAATTGTTAAAGAAGTGTAATATCTTGCTTGTATGATACTTACATCTGCACTATTATTGTATTGTATACACACACACACACACACACACATATATATATATATATATATATAAGATATAAGATATGATAAGTTGGAAAGAATAAAAAAACTACACAGTCCATTTCGACAAGCCTGTTTCGTGATTTTATTCACTCTTCAGGAAATGTAAAACTAAAAATAAACCAGGAGCGCTTTATATAAAGCGCACCTAGTTTATTTTTAGTTTTTTTTTAGGTTTATTTTTAGTTTTACATTTCCTGACAAGTGAATAAAATCACANAACCAGGAGCGCTTTATATAAAGCGCACCTGGTTTATTTTTGGTCTATTTTTAGGTTTATTTTTAGTATTACATTTCATGAAGAGTGAATAAAATCACGAAACAGGCTTGTCGAAATGGACTGTGTAGTTTTTTGATTCTTTCCAACTTATCATATCTTATAATACGCTCTGCATTTATGTATTGAGCACTTTAATACGGATAACCGAATCGAAAGCTTTATATATATAAGTAAACAAACAAACAAAAATAATAGAGTTCTGCTGTCATTTACAGTACTCGATGGAAATCCAGAGCGAATATATATATACCAAGAAATGAATTAGCGGCTCTAACTAACTTCACAAAATGCGAAGTTATTTCCAATTTCTGCGAAACTTTTCTTCAGAAAAACAACAAAGATGCGAAGCTATTTTATTGTCATAATTCGGGGTCTGTATACTGTTTAAATAAATGTGCTTTTTTAGCTTACAGGTAGAACTCTTGATGCAAAATAGAGTAATTAATATAGTGGTACACCATAGGATCTATTTAGATTTTGTGAACGAAGAAATCTACATGAAAATGACATAAAGCTTACAAAATGACCTTTGTAATATAAAAAATAAATAGAATGGATTAAATTCGCTGTGAAGAATTTTCGCACAGGTCCAACCCTTTAGACATGGTGCATCCAAATGTGACTTAGGCACCCGTGTTTGTAAGAAAAATGGTCATTTTTAGAGAAGAATCCAAGGCTTATTAACTAAAAGGAAAGAGCCTGTATTGACATGCATCATCATCATCATCATTGCATATTCGTTTTAACTAACATCATGCTGTCAACAATGTCTCTCCAGGCATCACGATCTGAGCTTAAACGTTCTAAGATTTTGAGATTTTCTGTGTTGTTTTTGGTCACAGGTGTTCTTGCGTTTTCTTTGATGTCAATAATTATTCTGTCGAACCAAGTGGTTTTCGGTCTTCCCGAAGGTCTAGGCACTTGTTTCACAAAGTGGTCCAAAGCTTTCCGTGCTGGAGTTTCTGGTGGTAGGCGTAGTAGATGACTCAACCAATTCATTCTGCGCTTGAAGATGGTCAAACTCCATGGCATCAGGTTTGTTCGGTTGTACAATTCAGTGTTGCTGACAAAATTATCCCATTTAATGTGTTGGATTTTGCGAAGGATCTTTCGTTGGAAACAGTCTACTACAGATTCAAGCTTCTTAGTGAGGGTCCATAACTGTGAGTTGTAAAGGAAAACACATGCCATCACAGAAACAACTATTTTCTGACCCACCTTTACTAAGCATTTGACATTAAATTATTTGTATTAAATAAAATTAGGTGATACATGACCCCAGAGGCCTTTGAAAAAACAGTATTTCAATTATATTTTTATCCAATAGAGGATGATGTACAACTGATTACTGCTTTGAGCCTGATAATTGTTCAAGATGCAGGCCTTCATTTGTATTAGTTTTTTCCAGATTGCAAAACATTCACTTTTAACTTGATTGATAAACTGCATGTTACTGTCCTAATACTTACGTATATACTTGTGTGATGTAAATTGTAGTCAATATCTTTCCCAATAAAAGTGTTCAGTATTGAATATATTGTTACTAATCTAAATAGGGAAGATAGTATAAGTCATTACATTTTTTGATTCATTATCCAACTGACGTTTTGTACCTTACAAAAAGCAAAAACTACATTAATACAACTTACTTATTTTTTCTTCCTTTAAAAATTGATTTTTAGGTATGGTTACGTGATGTTGCTTCATGGTTACAAAAGGAATTGACTGGACCAGTTGAGAAAGATCTGGCATTAAGAGACCATGGTTCAGGTATGGCTTATGTTTGGTCTTTATTTGTAATATAATATGGCAAGGTTTTGTAGAAAACTGAAAGAAGCCCCCAGGCAAATTGCAAAGAATTCTATTTGATGTAACACTTTATTTTTGCTTATTAGAATACCTTGCTACTGAAATCCTACTTGTAAAAATATGTTTACAGATAAGATACTAGTTTAGTAAAAGTGTTTACTTATTTAGATATTCTATTTACATATTTAGATACTTTCGCACATTCTCGGTTTTGATAAAAGAAAGTCCTACTGTTCCTAACAAAAAAACAGGCTTCCTAATATGAGAACAAAGAATTTAGTTGCCCCAGAAGCACAAATCTTGTCAACAGAAATAAGGAAAAACTCATTAAGAATTGTTGGCCACTTCGAGATCTACAGATAATGTATTAACATGCAAGTTTGAAATTTTCCAGCCCTTGTAACTGCAAATGGATATATTCTAAAAACCTAAGAATGTACATTAAACAATTCAGATTCAACGCGGTTAAAACTAAATATTTTTGTGATGCATAAGCAACTATTGCCCCCATGTTGTGTAATCGTGCATTTTAGTGAGATGCCCTTACCTGTAAGGATAGAAAGGAATCTTCAAACATGCCAATAATGGAATAAATATTTATTTTTGACAAAAATTTGCATCATATTTGCAGTAGAAGTCCAAATGTTGAAATAAATCTAAGTAAAAGTGCTAGGTGAAATAGAATTGGTCATCATACATTTATTTGACATTTGTATATTTGCAATAGGTAAAGGCCAAATGGGTGAGTTTTATATTTAAAGTAATTGTTAAGAATGTAAATGACTTAGTTTTTACTTGCGAAGAAAGTAAGATACGAAGAATGCATCATGCCTCTAGTAACACTTTTTGCATCACTATGGAAGACTTTAGAGATATTTTAGATACCTCGTTTTTACCTTGTCTTTTTGTCCAATTTTTCATTGGTTAATTTGCATGTAATGAGGGTGTGTGAACGGAGGTTACATTGATCGATTATGGAACGTGGAGATGCCTGTTTAAGTAGTGGATAATCTTATCTCCACGTGTCACTGTTAGTTCCAAGCATAAATTTATCTGTTATGTGCGCACTGACAATATCTCTGATTTGTTTGTGTTTGTGATACAGACTTCCCGTACAGTGAGGTACCAGCAGATCTTGTCAAAACTCTGGATGGACTGTTTAATAGCTGTTCCATGAACTCCTTGTCAGGAGTTCTAGTTTTCTGTACATCAAGTATGTTGGCAGAAATCCAGCAGGGTAAATATTAATTTTGATATAGCTGATATTTGTATTTTTACTTGTAGCTAATGTAATATCAGTTTTACTTTTTTGTTGAAACACAGAAATCATTCCAAATTTTGTGAAGAATATTGTGACAAAAAATATCAAATAAAGTTTTGCTTTGCAGAATTATTTATTTTTTAGTTTACAGTTCATTTTAAAGAAAGCTGAAGAAAGTGGCATATGAAGAATGACACCCTTCTCATGATACCAAGAACAAGTCGGAGTACATCATGCCGAAGAGGGTGACGAAGAGGTCAGAAGCAAAGTCAGCCATGGATGGAGTTCAATAAAAACCTAAGTAAAAAGAACGGAGAGACGGTCAAAGTAGCAAAGTAATAATTGGCAAGCAGAAAGGATGCTTGGGAGTTTGAGCAGTAAGAATTTAGACATGAAACATTGTTACAGAAGAAGTAACAATCAAGGAGAAGGAGAGGGAGTATTGTGATGCTCATTTGTATTAGGATAATGCCTGGAAGGTCCTGACAAAAGTGTCACCTACTGAAGCCCCTGTACACAGTTTTAGAGTCAGTGAGAGTAAAAGAAGTGAGGAGGGGATTGGCAAAGGTCAGAGGTGTGAATGCCACTGGTTTCCCCTGGTTTAATAGATATGATCAAACCCTAAACAAAGTAGGTTACTAAATGATGTATAGTTTGCTGTGAGTCCATGATAGTTTACACAGCCAAGAGGGTTACCATTTTGTTTGTAATCGGTACCATTTCTCTCTCCTATTTTGATGGTACTTTTTCTCTTTCCATATAGGACGGAAAGAGATTTAAGTAACATTAGAATAGAAGGACAGTGAAATGGTACCAATCTACAGAGGGTTTAACCCTTGGGTTATGGAAACTATCATGGAATCAAGCTGTTAAAGCATGGGTTAATGATTATGGAGAATATGCTAGACCATAACCTAAGGAAGAGATTCCTATGGTTGAGGCGCAACTCGGAATCAGCCAAAGGAAAACATGTAGCATAGATGCTGTAATTTTAGTAGAGAAAAAGATGAAGGGGAAACAAAGAAACACTTTTTCACTTTTGTCAACCTGAAAAGGCCATATTGTCAGGTGCCAAGGAAGTTCTTTTACTGGTTTAGCCGCAGAAGGAAGGTGAAAATACGGTAAGACTAGTCAAAGGAACCTGCGAGGAAGCAAGAGGGATGTTGGGAAATGCAAAGTTAAGATACTGGACCTTTAGCCGGTGTGCTTCAAGGCTTTGCTCCAAATCTATTTCTGTTTGTAGTGATAGGAGGTAAGAAAAGAATAGCTCAAGTGGCAGAGAGATGTGTCTAAGCAAGGTTTAAGTCAATAAAATCAAAACCGAGAGAGAAAGAAGTTTGGGCAAATGTAATTTGTTATAAAAAAAGTCTATTGGTAATAACTAATGACTTTCGATGACGACGATGGTGATCATAATGATGATTATGTTAATGACTTATGATATTTATGACAAGGGTTTTAAGGTAATGTTGACAACGAAGTGACAATACTGATGGTAACAATGATGATGATAATAATGAAGATTATAATGACATGATGATTGTGGTGATAAGGGTAAAAGGTGTTGTTGACAATGAAGCTATCATTGGTGATAGTAGTAGTGGTAACAATTATTATGGCGATATTGTTGGTAATGATTATTATGATAATGGCAAAAAAATGGTAATAAATGTGATGATACTAGTGACAAGTACAATTGTTGGGAATATGAATTAAATACAGTGATAATAATGTTAAGAATAATGATAATGATTATTTTGAATTCATCATTGAAAAAGTTGATTAATATCCTATTTAATAAAATATATAGGACGGTATCATCAATAATTTTCTATCCTTGAATACATTATGGTTAGATGGTTAGTGTGAATGTTTTGTTTTTGTCAGGGAAATGTTCATAAAATATTGAATTATTTCTTTTGAAATATTACCAAGGGTTATTTTTGATTGAAGGCTTATTGAATCAGCGTTTTTGATAGATTAGACGCTCTCAATCCCTGCCAGGCATTCTTTTCCGTTTGACTTAGCTCAACCAAATATATAGAATACNTGGTTAGTGTGAATGTTTTGTTTTTGTCAGGGAAATGTTCATAAAATATTGAATTATTTCTTTTGAAATATTACCAAGGGTTATTTTTGATTGAAGGCTTATTGAATCAGCGTTTTTGATAGATTAGACGCTCTCAATCCCTGCCAGGCATTCTTTTCCGTTTGACTTAGCTCAACCAAATATATAGAATACAATTTTTTCTTTCATTTCTTTTTTTGTAACACTTAACGCTAATATTGCTTTTCCAGTCACACCGAGATTACACCTTTTACTCCTGATGCGAACCAATTCCGTTTTGTGCGGTTTATATTATTCCAAACTTTGTACCTCTCTGGGGCTTGAGCTAGGTGCTTTTTGTTTACCAGTTACAATTAGCACTAAATCATGGCACATCGATGTAAAACATGAATAAAAAATGTTATTTGAATTTGTTTTTGACATCACCTATGACCTATTTAATTTCTATTGTATGAAGTAATAAATGGGAAGATTTTTATCGAGGCTAGACGCGTAAATTTCCCGAGTTAATTAGAAGAGGTAATATTCCCTAATTGCTTGAACAATTCATTTCAGACAAGCCCAGCTTGTTTGAAATGAATGAAAAAGTTTGCTACTGTTAACCACATTAGAAGCAGTCGCTGAATTGAGTATTTATATGTAAGGCTACGAAAATGTTTATGAATATGAAAATTTAGTTATCTAATTTTTTCTCGTAAAATATTTATTTGCATTGGTTTTCGAATGTGTATGTTACAGTTAAGATTGTAAAACTACGGATTTCTTGACATTCCCAGTAACGTGTTAAAATTCTCCCAACTTTGGTTTGAGTTTCATCGTCATGAATTTGCGTTCTTATTTTTGTCATACATCTGGCTAATACCTTTAATATCATACGCCGAAGAGCAAGACCAATATTACTGCTATTTCAAACTAACGTTGTGATTATCTACTGCCCTCAACAATACCATTACTGGTAACAGTTCGATTACCAATATTGTACAGTTACTAACAGCAACAGTTTTTGTGCCATGCACTATTTAGTTAAAAATATTGCACACATCATGTTTAGGAAAAATATAGCATAAAATGAAGTTGAAAAGAAACCCCGCAGGATTTTTTTTATACTTCACTTAGTAACCTTAATTTATTTTACCATAGAAAAATCAACATTGGGATATCGAGTCTTTTGCCAGTGCCTCCTTAAAAATCGGTCGGGATTACTTATTGAAAAGATGGATGATGTAAGTATTGGCAGAAATGATATTTGCTTGGTAGCTTTATTTACTTTACGAGATATAGAAATTAAATAGCTGCAATCAATACCCCCCAAACGAACATCTTCACATTTTACAAAACAGAATATAGTTAATTATTGACAATTATACATAATGTGTTTTTGGCAATGTGAAGCGCGATCTTTGTGGAAGCTTTCCAACTGCATTTTTTAAGATATTTTTATAAAGACTCGTATTTTATGTTTTTTTATATTTTAACTCGTATTTTATATTATCATTCAGTAGGACTGCGAGTTCACATCCTACCGTCCGTTGCAGCGTTCTTCCATTACACGATGCCTTGGTGAAAACGTTCACCCTGTTCCTCACTTAAGTCTCCACAGTTCTGAGGGAAATAGTCTAAGTGGGACCGCAGATTGCATTTTGACTGACATGCGAGCTCCCTATTTTTTAAACTTCTTTTGGGGCTCGTCGACTTTCTTCTCGTATTCTGCACTTCGTTAATTTCCAAGAATGATTGTAATTACTGACTTAAGCGACCGCCGACCAGACAGCTCAGCTACACTCGGCGCACCGACGAACATTGAGGCCTTAATAACTTGCCGTTTCTGAGGCGCATAAAAAAAATGCCAGCCGTAAGCTTTTCAAAGTTTATCCGAGGAAACGTCTCCTGAAGAAAAGTAAACCTTCTGCCTTCCCTGCCCATTTCCCTTGCAAAGTTCCTTGCAAGTCCCAGATACATAAGGTCAGGAGTAACATTTCGTTCAGTTCAACAAGAGGGTGAGACTGAAAATTGTGCGAAACAGGTTTCAACCATTGTCTTGGCGGCCATTCTTTTCTGATGGTATAATGTTGATCATCAGTCTCACTGTTCCACAAACACAGAAACCATAGATAATTTGTGTAACCCCCCCTCCCCCGATAGTCCTAAAACCAATCCAACAATCTTAAAATCTCTACAGATCAACTAACCATGGTCATGGTAGTTCAGACCAGACAGGAACTGATCCATGCTCTCGTGGGTTTCTTTCATTTGCACAGAATGACCAATTGGAATCGAAGAGTATTTATTTCGATTGTGAAGAAGAACTGCCATGAGACTTCTGCTTGACAAGTCGATGAAAGTCTCCATTCCGTAGCAACATATTCCATCCCCATTGATTTCATCAAATGTTGTGCCAGCAAATTTTGTTACAGTAAACCAATGACGAATCTCTCTGAGTTGTGAAGAACTGTCCAAATTCTATTTCGCGTTCTCGATATCATTAGAATGCTGTTTCAGGTGCCAGCAATTTTTTTTCATGAAGACGAGAACCCAGAATCTGTGCCTATTCGTTTGAGAGATTTAGGTCTCGTGTCCGGGCATTGAGATCTGGTTGTGTTAAGAGCCATTGGCCGGTCATTCTTTTCTGGCACTTATTCTTCACCTTCTGTTCTGTCTCATGTGTTATCAGATTCCGATTCAAAGCTAGATTCCATTGCAACATCGGGCTGGGGAACAGGTAGGTCTGAACCATGAGGGACTTGTCTTTTGGCAGACGGAACATCAGGATATTAAACACAATTCTTGTTTTTGGGATTGATTCCTTGACGATTAGTCATGCAAAAATAGCAGTCTGTCACATGATATTTACACTCCCCCAACACCATAGGAACAGGAAATGGCATACTTTACCTTTTGCCATTATAGGCCTTTTTCACAAAATCAGTTATTTTTCAGGGCGACCAGGAATCAAAAATACTAAATAGAAACACTACATTGACTGAAGTTCAGCTCTGCTAGACAATAAATGACCATCCAGGTGTAAACAGAAGAAGTTTCAGTTTCCTAAAGTTAAAGAGGGATCCAGTCTCGGTTTCAGATTGAGGCTACACCAGTTTCGTTTTCTATATAAAAACAAAGATTGGGCCAGCTTGTACGTTATTATTAGGTTTGTGAGAACTCTTCCTCCTTCTCTACGCAGTTTATATAGATCCTATTGACGCCTGCCCTTGGGTGATGCATTCTGTTAATAGCCAACAGCCTGTGCACTTCCCCATTCATAATACTTATGTCTTAAAGCCTCCAATAATTACATTATTACATTAAAACTTTATGTCACAACTGGGATGGCTAGCGTGTTTAAAGCTTCAATTCTATTGGCTGAATCGAATTTTAGTCTTTGAAATTGATTTAAATTTCAAAAGAATTCTACCGAAAACCCCAAAAGAATTTCTTCCTGAAAACGGCAATAGAAATCGAATAAAACCCCAGTCCGTACTTGTTTTTCTGATTAAAGTATATCTTTGGATTATTTTATTAATTACCACTATGTTTGTTTACTATGCTTAGATCATAAATGGAAGAAATAATACAACTGAGTCGTACCAAGTTATCTTATGGTTGTTTTCTCAAAACATGGATAGTTTGCCACAGTGTCTTCAAGGTAGACTTTTTTCATACTTAACCCTTTTTTATCTCCTAACATAATTACTCTTTTGATGGATTGGTGATTTAACATATCACTGACGTATTTAGATATTTTTTTTGTCATACAGATAATGTTGGCTAACATTGTTCGCGGAGCGAATTTTAACGTCCGTCGCTAAATCTACTGGGGTTC
Source organism: Morbakka virulenta (assembly GCA_003991215.1). Taxonomy (NCBI): domain Eukaryota; kingdom Metazoa; phylum Cnidaria; class Cubozoa; order Carybdeida; family Carukiidae; genus Morbakka; species Morbakka virulenta. The sequence goes on from RDPX01000216.1 coordinate 1,247,729, forward strand.
AGGGGTACTGTTTGCTTTCTGGTTTAGTGGCGATGCTTCTAGAAACGTTTGCGCCTTCAAAAGGGTAATACTCGACTATTAAAAGAAGTGTAACTTATTTACATAAAGGAGTTAAAACAAACAAAATGCTCACTCCAAAAATTTGTTTATTTTAACAATAAAACCAGATTATTCAAATGGCTAAACAACGTTGTCCTTAGTTAAATAGCTGGAATAATGGTACTAAAAGAAATAATGGTACTTTGTAAACAAATGAAATTTTAACATTAAGGTTTATCTTTTTGGGGGGTCAGAATTTTTGCGCCCATTCCAGGAAACCGGTATCCAGTTTTCGCTGGATTCGTCATTGCATATAGCAAAAGAATCAAACTTAAATAATGAACGTTTTGTTTATTCAAGAGTTGACTCAGGTGAAGTCCTTTAGCGACGATTAGCAAGAGCTGAGTTGTCTTAAGCTCACCATTAACATCAGGTAGTGGTTAGCCTGATTTTATCCCACCTGTAAAGAAACCATGAGAAAGACGAAAAATAATCATGTAAGCCTGGCATGACCACCTTAAATTTTTTAACTGTCTACCAACAGTGTAACAGTTCATTGTATCATCCATGTTGTTTGAACCCAAAACTAACTTTGCTTCCAATATTTAGCAATTCACTTTACTAATCCAACATGTTCAGAAAAAGAAAAATTAGCATGTACTTTAGGAAGAAGAACATGTAGATGGGATGAATGAAAGATGTACCTTAAGAAGTGGAATATACAGAGTACAGAAAACTTCCATACTTTTTTGCATGGAAGAATTTTTTGTGATACTCATACTGTAGCTGTATTTACAGAATAATAAAGTATTAGAGTTCGTTTTGTGANTTCTTATTCTTATTCTTATTCTTATTCTTATTCTTATTCTTATTCTTATTCTTATTCTTATTCTTATTCTTATTCTTATTCTTATTCTTATTCTTATTCTTATTCTTATTCTTATTCTTATTCTTATTCTTATTCTTACTCTGACTCTTATTCTTATTCTTGTCCTTTCCCTTGTTCTTGTTCTTGTTCTTGCGCTTGCTCTTGCTCTTGCTCTTCTTAACATTTACAAATCAGTAGACCTCATTGTTTTTTATATGTATGAGAACAGGCTCCGTTCAAAGCCTGCTGCTGATTTGTCAAACTTTGCTTAGTTTCTAAAATTATACGGCCCTTTGATAGCTGCACTCCCACTTCGGACATTTTTTTACCATAAAACAAGTTTTGTCTAGAGTGAGCTTTATATACTTTTTTGGTCGTGGAATAATTTCACTCACCTTAACGTATTACCAGTTTTGCCAGTAATAATCAAATAATTAAGTTATAATAATTAGTTAAGCGATTACCTTAGCGATTACCCCAATAAAACACCAGGATAAACAGTAAGAAAAGCTATTGTGTACGTGAGAACAGAACCAGTTTTTGCCTTCTGTGGTTACCAAATTAATTGAACCAACTTCATTTATTCAGATGAGAATTGGACAGGACAGTAAGATATGACACGTTTCGCGTGTCAGTTGCCGCTTGCAGAAATGAATTATGTTTGGCCAATAAATTTAACATAAATCTATAAAACACAGAACACTTTAATCCATTACCACACCAACGGATCTTGTCTGGCCAGAGCCACTTCGAAGTGGTGCTTTCAGTTTTGTTTGTAGCAGAGATGAAATTGTAAGGTTGATGAAACCAATAAACGGAAACAATTGAAAAAGATTGAAAAATTTCGCTCTTCCAAAAATAAGGAAAAAGTAACCCGCGTATGAAACATGCCAACCACACTTTTTATTCATTGTACCGCTTTCCTTCCCCTACAAGGATCCACACCTTATAATAAAAATGCTTTCTGAAGGTGGACCGTGGGCTCAATGGCGTCAAGTTCGTATAAAATGGGGTTTCTCCCTCACATGAATCATTAATCATTAAATCATTTTGTGGTTAAAAGGGTTGGATGTTTAATTTAATTTTGAAAAGATTATGCACAAGTGTTCTCTAATAGCGTAGTGTTACGTTTAGCATTTAGAAGGTGCACCATGCACAGTTTATCTCCGCTTTTCCTTATTTGTGTTCTTTGATTTTATTTCCTGCAATAGAAAACACAGTAAGTTGCAGAAAGATAAACCACTTCTGAAATGCGGTGAATTTCTGGCACTTTTAGAAGCTGCGTTTTCATCGAAGTCCCCACTTTCACATTCACCAAGGTTAGTTTCTTTTTTTCTCCATTTGCTATGTTTTTTTCTTACATAGTTATGTTGAATATGCAATAGAAATATTTTTTGATGATAAATTTAAAGAATACCGGAGTCAAATAAAGAAATACTTTTTGGTAAACCTCGTCGTTAACCTAGTTTCCTAATTAAGAGGCAAGGCAGAGAGATGCAGGAAGAGGGAGAGAGAAGTGTGATATTAATGAGAAACAGAGAAAATGTAAACCTATGTAAAGAGAGTACCTATACTATTTTTTCCATGCAAGATTGTTTTAATACTACAAATATATATATATATATATATATTTGACACAGGAAATGACTAAAGAAAGTATGCCAACATTTACTTTAGTAAATCAAATTTTTATTTATTATTTCAAATTTTCGTCTGTCTACAACAGACTTTATCAAGAAACTTTGTCAAATATTATTGTTATTAGCTGAAGGAGTTTGTCAGTGTTGGTTTGGCATATTTCCTGTGTCGAATATATATATAATGCGGAGCTCACTGCGCATGCGTAGTTTGAGCACTCTGACAGGATCCCACAATAACTTCTTAAGCTGTGCTTGCTCCGGCAGCATGGCCTGAGAGTTATGTCTCAGAAACTCTGTGCTGCACTGATGAACCCACAAAGGGCGAAACAGTACTGTCTGTAGCTTGAGTATATATA
>RDPX01000216.1:1255898-1274005 GCA_003991215.1 Morbakka virulenta
TATATATATATATATATATATATATATATATATAATTAGGTAGATGAATGAGTAGATCGATGGATAAATAGATAGACAGTTTGGATCGAGGGGGGGTTGGGGGAGACAGACAGAGAGACAGATAGCTAGACAGATAGATTGATAGATAGATAGATAGATAGATAGATAGATCGATAGATGGAATGATAGATAGATTGATTGATTGATAGATAGATTGATTGATTGATTGATCGACGGATCGATGGATGGATGGATGGATGAATGGATGGATGGATGAATGGATGGATGGATAAATAAATAAATAAATAAATAAATAAATAAATAGATGAATAGATTAATTGATTGATTGATTGATTGATTGACATCCATGTATAGATCAATTTCAACATAGGTTATTGTTACATAGCGTTTATTTTCCACTTTTACTATATGCAGTATAACGTTAGGCTTTTTCTCACTTAGCTTAGACCTGGATGGTTACGTAAATCTAAGATTGTACTAGAGGACGTTTTCCGAAGTTTTTATGCAGTACTAGTTGACATGCATCGTAAAGGAGAAGGAAGCAAGGTGAGTTTAAATCACCCATATTATAAAGTAGTATTTTGAGAGTTATATTTTACTAGACGAAATACATTTTGTTCCATTTTGGTACCGCGCTGTATCAGGTGTCTTGAGCAGGTTCTTTGAAGCAATGGCTATAATATCCATTGGTACCACTGGGGTTGTCAGGAATTTAATTCTTAGATAAAAAATGTTTTATATATAATCTGTAAATGTATTTGTGTAAACTAAATATAATAGTAACCTTTTTTTGGTAATGGTTCATCTTTTTAGTATATAAGATACAAAAAGTAGTGAAAAAGTGCAACATTAGATAGCGTTAAATGAAACGTAAGTTTTTATTTAGGAAGAACCAGACTGATCTTTCACTTATTTATTGGTGTGATTAAAAATGAGCCATATAGAACGATATTCGCAAATTCGAACTGGCGCAACGAAAGAAATTAGACACAATTATTGCTTCAAAAATAAAGTCTTTACACAACCTGTTGAAAAAGATTTGTTAATATTACTTCATAGTCATAAATACGTGAATGCTTGACTTAGAATTCTGTTTCACTGAGGACTCTTTGAAAGACAAAATTAAATGATGACGAAATATCAACCTGAGCTTTTCATCAGAGGCTGTGTATGGATAGAGTAACACACACCCTCTCCTTATTATATCTATATAGATCACTTGGATTCTATTGACTGTCCATTTTGAACGACGAGTAATCATTCCTTGGGGTTGCCCACAATTAGCCTCACCCACGTGTTTTGTATGACGATACGAGCTAATTCAAATACAAAGGTAGTGGGAAAGACAAAATTTTGATTGGCTGAACACAATCATAACAAAGAGCACGAAATTTTTAGACCAACACTACAGGTAAAGTTTTGTTGCTTGACACATTGCCTTCATCAATGTTAATGACGTGGACTGTTGGCAATTTCGATTAACCCTTGGGGCCGTCTGAAATCAAGCCCAAGCAAGTATTGTATTCAGCCGTGTGAGCCAATGAAAACAGAAAACGAATTTCAAGACAGGAATTTGTTTGACGAAGCAGACTCGCGACTTGGGGCTAGAAACGTCCAGCCCAAAACAGGAAATTATTTTGAAAATTTTGAACTTTATGGACTCAGAGAAAGCCATAGATGTAAGAGCTTTCTCATGGGTGTAGATATAGAGTGTAGGATATATCGTTGATGTGATTGCTGTGCTGTAGGGAATGGGTTGTTTCTTTTATTATCCTTGTTGTTGTGTTGATATGGTTGTCTACAATCCTTTTATTTTCCTCGCCAAAGGTGTGATCTTGTGTCCAGTAGTGTTCGGGTATTTCATGATGCTTGGTGTCACCGTTTTGAACAGCTCTCTTGTGTTCCTTTTCCCTTTGACCCAAGGAGCGCTTTGATTCGCCAGTGTAGGAGGCAGGACAGTCCTTACATTGTAGTCTCTAAACAACATTGTACCTCAGTTCAAGTGGGACTACGTCCCTTGGTTTTGACAGAATTTTCCTAAAGGTGGGTGTAGTGAAGAAGGAGCATTGAATATTGGGTTGTCAGAGAGTTCGTCTAAAGTGCTCGCTGGTGTTCTTCACTTAAGGTGGACTTACACTTTTCAGAGGTTCCGTATCTTCTTCATGATTAGGCCAAATGGTTCTTTGTGCGGCTCACGGCACATCCTTAGAATGGTATCCATTGCATGAAAGGACCTTCTAAAGCTGTCTTTCCTCTTTTCTGAGGTCACATGGGTTGGAAATAATGCTTCTTTGTCTTCCAATCAGATTGGTGATGACACTATTGCTAGCTGATACTGGATGGTGTGATGCATTATTGAGGTACTGGTCAGTGTGAGTTGGTTTTCTGTAGATGGTAACAGAAATGCTGCAATCTGCTTGCCTCATTTTTAGGACATCTAGGAAGAGTATTTCTTGTTCTTCTTCCTTCTCTGTGGTGAATATGATGTTTTGAGTGCAGGCTGCTGATGTGCACAAAGAAACCTTGAAGGTGATCCTTTTTTATGATTCCAAAGACAGTTGGTTCTCGGTCTGCTGTTGTTAATGCTGTGGCTTCAAACGATTGCATGAATATATGAGCAATCACCGAGGATGTAGGGGCTCCCATGGGCACACCGTTAGTTTGAGTGTAGATGTCATTATTGAAGAGGAAGCATGTGTTGGCGAGGAGTGCATGTATCAGATTCAGGGTATCTGAAGGTTTTAGTGTGGGTCTTGATCAAGAACCACACTGAAACCAATGCAACCAACTTAGACAATGGTGAATTGTGTGGGTGGAATTGTTAATACACAACAAAAAGCCTGCAATTTTGTTTGCCTCTTTTTCAACTTTCCAACACCATAAAAATTGGTTTTTATTTTTCTATTTGAAAGAAATTGATATTTAAAAAAATTTTGTCCCAAAATTCTTAATGGTACTGAGCCCCACCAGCCCCCGTGCACAAGCCGCCACTGGAAGTACACTTAAGAAAGACAATATAATATTTCACCACAGGACGGCAGCACACTGAGCCAAACTCTCGCGGCCCCGTTTTCCAAGTGATCTGGGGTTTTTTGTTTCCTTTCTAAAATGACAAGTGAAACTAGGAAATGGATGGTTGATACCGAGGGCCGCCGTTTTCAGGACAAGTGGGAATCGGAATATTTTTTCACTGAGTTACGAAACATGGTAATTACGACAAGTTAACTGCAAACGAACGCCGCGAAAAAGTGAAACGACTGAAATCTGGTTTAACGGGACAACAACGCTTTTTCAAGTGGCAATGCTGATTACCAAGCAATGCAAACCTTTTTCCGAGGGTGCATTTATTAAAACGTGTGGTGAATATGGTAGACAACATTTGTCCTGAGAAAAGCAACATTTCCCCAGTGTCTGCCTGGGTTGTTGCATTGTGTAACGGAGGATGGAGGAAGTTGCATGTGATATTAAGAGACAGAGGCAAAGGGAGTGGAGTTTGTATGTTTTTCGTTAGGTTGCGATTAAAGCATGGGTGAATCTGACATCGCTCACTTAGTGATTTTTCTGACAGTGGTGGACAGTGAGATTAACGTGAGTGAAGGGCTACTTGACTTGCAGAGCCTTAAGAATCGAAGAAGAGGGACAGATATGTTTTTGTCTCTTTGTACCGGCATAGTTGACATCAAACTACAGTGGAATAAAATCACAGGTATTATTGCGGATGCTCCACCTTTCGTTGTTGGGAGGCACAGTAGATTAGCAACACCAATTGTAAAAAAGTCAGCGAAGAAGGAGGTGAAACTATTCAACACAATTTGGTTATTCACTAACAAGTTCCATGTGCCAAACATCTAATATATAGCCACGTTATAAAACTGGTGATAAAGACAATTTATTCACTTAAAACCCCCGCAGTTTCAACCATTTTTACTGGACATTCACGCTGAATACGGAGATGTTGTGTATCACACGGATGTAAGATGGCTCGATCGAGTGTCTGCACTGCAGCGTTTCTACTCTCTTAAAGTGGAAGTCGGACAATACGTAGCCAAAAAGAGACGACCGATGCCAGCACTGACCGATCCTGTTTGGCTGGCTGATCTGGGAATGTCAGTTGACATAACGCGACTTCTGAACGAACTGAGAACGAGTCTTTAGGGGCACAGTGCAATGGTAAACAAATTGTATTCGCACATCAAAGCTTTTCAAACCAAACTATTACTTTTTTTAAAGCAACCCGTCACAAACGCAACCCATATCACATATTTGAAATTTCTGCACCAAACAATGACTCGTTTTCTCGCGCACACTATTAGTACGCAAATGACATATGCCGCAGACTTCTCATCTCTGGCTTAGGAGTTTAAACGGCGTTTTAGAGATTTTGTAACTATTGAAAAGGATATCACGCTTTTTTCTTCCCATTTTTTCGTGGATGCTAGTGACGTTCCAGTCCATCTGCAGTTGGTGCTCATTGAGCTGCAGTGTGACACGGAGCGTCGCAGCCGGCACCAACAACTCCCTCTTGTCAACATTTACCAGCAGCTGCCTGAAGACAAGATTCAAGGAGATTGGAACATTTGCTAAGGAAATGTTAAGCGTGTTTAGCTCACCATACTTGTGTGCGAAGATATTCTTAGTTCTGAACGTGAACACGAACACTGTGAGGGCAAGACTAAGTGACTCCCATTTGCGTAACATCTTGCGCATTAAAACCGTCGTTTTTTAGCCAGATCTGCTCAATTTACTGCAACTGACATCTATGTATCGCCCATCGCTTTAATTCAAACATGTTTTTTGTCGAATAAAGTTTTGATTTAAACCTAACAAAATAATTTATTGGCATTCAGTTTATTTTTTATTTGAACTGTCTTTAATCCAAGCCAGACAGTTTTTTGACCAACTTGCAGACAGCATAGTGAAAAAAGAAAATAAAAATAAATATGAAAAAGCAATCCCCCTGTCGCCAGCTTGTAAAGTTTATGCTGGCCCCTGTGACAATTTTTTTTACGTCAATGTGGCCCCCTGAGCCAAAAAGTTTGGGCACCTCTGCTTTAAAGCATTTGGTTTAAGAACGTGGTCTCATGCTCACATATCAAAATAACCTGTGTGGCTGTCCTCTGGATCTTTCTCCCCACTTCTGCTAAATGTGGTTTGTGAAACTCATTCTTTTGTTAAATTGCCTAAAGTTTAAGAGTCTGCAAGTGACATTAATGGTAAATCGAAACGAAATAAGGCATGCAATTACGAAGAGTAGAAATATAAAAACATTTGTATTTATTATCCATATAGCGCATGTTCGCTTGTCAGTTTAATTGGTTTTTCTCCTTAGTCTTTGAAAGGTGTAAATAACTTGAACGTTGAAGTACTGATACTGATGATGGCTGTTGTTGAGTAGAAATGTCTATTACTGGTCGGTTACTTTCGTAGTAAACATTTCCGGGATCATGGTATCAGATTGGAGAAGTGTTACAAACGCGTTTGACAACTTTTAAAAAAACATTGTTTAGAATCTTGTCATTTGAAAGTCTATTATTAATAGTAAAACTGATCCATCGGTCGCTTTATCATTGTTTTCCATGGTTAAATTTCCCTTTTCTTTGACAATATTTATCGTAAATGACCGGTTGAGCTTCCTGTTTTAGATGTAAGTTTTTCATAAGTGGCCAGGTCTGTTTAAATACCCATTTAAAACTGGATGATCATTTTGAGAAAGGGAAACTCTGGTTTTTATTAGCACGAACATTTTTGTTTGTCTCTTTGAAAAGTCAGTCATTGCTCCACTTCTTTACAACCTGTACACACATGATATACCCACAACTATCAGTAAAAAATACATATATGCTGACGATATAGCCCTTAAGACTTGTCATAAGAAGTTTGATGTAATTGAAAGAACATAATCACGAGATATGGATACCATCAGCAAATACTTCAAAAATTGGAGACTCAAACTGAATATCACCAAAACTGTTTCAAGCGTGTTTCATCTTGTTAATCGAAGAGCTGATTATGAACTCAATGTCTCAATATCTGGCATGAGGTTACCTTTTGAGAAAACTCCCAAGTACCTTGGTGTCACACTAGACCGTACTCTCTCATATAAACATCATTTGATTGAAGTCTCTTCTAAAGTTACCAAGCGATGTAACCTACTAAGGCGTATTGCTGGCAGTCGGTGGGGTGCTGATTTCTCGACTTTGAAATCATCTGCTTTAGCCTTGTGTTACTCTGCTGCGGAATATTGTTCTCCTGTTTGGAGCCAAAGCCATCACTGCAATAAAGTTGATGTTGCACTTAATGAATGCTTGAGACTAGTGAGTGGTTGTATAAAATCGACTTCAACTGATGTTCTTCCTATTCTTTGTGGTATTGAGCCTGCCGACTTAAGAAGAGATAAAAATATATTGAATTTATATAATCGTGTGCTATCAGAGGAAAGGCACATTCTTGAAAAATTGGTTGAATATCCACTTACAAACAATAGGTTGAAGAGCAGAGTTCCACTTTCGAATCGCATGCACCTTTTAGCTTCCACCATAAACGATACAGCATCTGTCAAATCTTGGGATGCTAATGTGTGGAAACAGCGATGGAGTAATACAGACAACCAGCTTTCCCAATTTATTCATGAACCTACGGTGAAATCTCCAGGCCATGACCTGAAGGGTGAACAATGGGTGCTCTTAAATCGATTACGATCTGGATATCGACGATATGCCGATTTCATGCATAAAATTGGTCTAAGTGACAATCCATTTTGTCGTTGTGGTAAAATTCAATCCCATCAACACGTGTTGATTTGCCAACTGATAGGTATTCGAGGTGATATCAAAACCGTTGATGAGGACTTCCGTTTGTGGCTCAATGATAATGTCTTAGATATTCAAAGCTGTAATCACTCACTGGAAGTCATGAGTTGACACCTTGCATATTTTACTTGGAGACAACAATGTCATTAAGTCATTCTGTAACAGCGAAAGTCGATTGTTTTTTACTTTGTAATAGCAGAAAAGTGAAAAATGTATGTGCATTGAAATGCATTCGAACCAATGCCTATCACCCATGGTCACAACCCCTACCACCTGGCTATCCGCGCTCGCCCTTTACCAGATCATTTCTGCAACTATATCATGAATTTATGTGTGCTGTTCTTTTTCCAAACCCCTGTCGTTGGACCTCACACCTGCATCTCGCATCTCGCATGTAGGGTTGACCCCCCCCCCCCCACACACACACACACACACAAAACAATGACTTCTTTTAAATGTTCAGATGAACTGATACTAACAAAGTAAAAGATTTGGTTGTAGAAATGACCTGGTAAAGAAGGAGCGTCCACACATCCACTACTAAGGATACCTTAGTAGTGGATGTGGCCATGATAGCCATCAGCATCGGTTCGAATCCAGATTCTAGTTTGGTGCAACCATCTACTATTCCAAATCCTTTCTACTCTCCAGTCCGGAATAGACGGGGATCCCCGGTTATTAATTTCTTAACTTCTTTTCAATCGCCCCTTTTATTCCAGACTCCCCTGTTATTAATTAATTCGACTACAATATGTCAACAACGGTTACTTCAAACCGGACGTGTCAGACCTCTGCTTGAATCAGCAGGAAGTCGTTAATTACTAAGCGAGAGTCAAAAGGTTGGCGCGCGACAAGTGAAAAAGTATTGTGTTCAAAGGGTTCTAAGGGTTTTCCTTGGAAAGTTCCGGATTTTGATTGGTCTGTTAAAATCTCGTAAAATCTTCACGGAGATGGGAGTTTAATATGCATTTGTGAGTTTTGTAGTTAAGATGGAGAGAACTTTTGTTTGCCACGAGGACGCTTTCACCAACGAAGAGAAGCTACCCCTTGGGAAGTTAGTAAAGCAGTTGAAAGTTGAATATGACGTAGCCCTTGTAAAGAGTTCTCTCGAGTCCGGAACAGACGGGGATCCCTGGCTATTAATTTCTTAACTTTTTCCAACCTGTCCAGTCTTATTCCTGACTCCCCGCACATTCTGGACTCTTAAGTATCTATATTACATTACTTAATGATAATAAATACGAATCTAAAGCTGATCGTTTTACTTCCACTGCGAAACGGATACCTTAACAAAATTTTTATAACATTTTTATAAATGACCAGGCGCTTAATCGGTCAAGTGTAGTAGTTGTGTGTATTACAGATACAGGATTTCTTTATATCCTTACTTGAACATTAACGTAAAACATTGTATGTGTTTGTGTGTGATTAAACGCCATTGAATCACAATGTTTTTACCCTTCGCTACTGCATATGACCATGCGTGAAACTAGAGCTGCACTCACCAGAAAAACTCTGCTTGTGAGCTCAGGTGCCTCTGCTCGAGTCACTGCACGAGCTCACCGAACGCGGGTATTTCTGTGCCACGCGTGACTCAATAAAAAAGTACTTTCACAACTTCCAATTAACAAGCGTTTGTCATATGTCACTTGTCATATGTCATTTGGTAGTTACGAAAGATCAAAACAAGGAGAGAAAAGGGTGAGAATCGGATGAAATATTATAAAATACGATAGCGCGATCAACACAAAATTCCCCAAGCTTGTCAGATTATTTCTGAACGCACTTGTTCTCGAATATTGCGGGTAACGAATGAGCTGCAGATAAAAGAGAACAGAGGAAGTCGCAAGCAACGTATATTGATGTGCTTGTTTATAATTGTAATTATAATTGTGATGGTGCTCAGAAAAAAAAATCGGACAATATTTATTGTATTTCAACCATGAAAGTATACTATAAAGTTTTTGTCAGCTTGTAGTCAACGTGTTTCAATATTTTTCGTTTCATTTTAGCCTGGATTTGCTGCCTGCTTTCATGTGTGCAAGGTAAATTGAGATTATCTAAACTTACATTTAGATGGTATAATGTTTTGTGGTAATCAAAAGTCGATCGTGACTGAAAATATTGCGATGCTACTACTTAAAGATGGATAAAATTTATAGCTACACAGAAACTGTAAGGTAGACATGCTGCTAATAGATTATTTGACTCTGTGAGGGAATGGGTAAATTGGTTTGGAGTAACGTAAAGAAGTAGTCAAAGATGGTTGAGTCAACCATGGATATGTGATATATATATATATATATATATATATATATATATATATATATATATATATATATATATATATNTTTGCTGCCTGCTTTCATGTGTGCAAGGTAAATTGAGATTATCTAAACTTACATTTAGATGGTATAATGTTTTGTGGTAATCAAAAGTCGATCGTGACTGAAAATATTGCGATGCTACTACTTAAAGATGGATAAAATTTATAGCTACACAGAAACTGTAAGGTAGACATGCTGCTAATAGATTATTTGACTCTGTGAGGGAATGGGTAAATTGGTTTGGAGTAACGTAAAGAAGTAGTCAAAGATGGTTGAGTCAACCATGGATATGTGATATATATATATATATATATATATATATATGTGTGTGTGTGTGTGTGTATGTGTGTGTGTTCAATATTTATTAAAGCAGGGTCGATATAGAAATAAACTTGAAAAAAATGTGTGCGTGTGTGTGCGTGTGTGTATAGATAGTTATTGTTTGAATACTCCTCAGTTTCTGTTTTACCCACCAAAAACGTTATTACGTATTGGATAGCATGCCATCAACCATCGTTCAGAATACAAACTGTTTTTAAACGGGCGATATGCGAAGATAGATCTACCAATTTTGATTGAATCACCAAATCGAAGTTGGAGTAAGGTGATCGATCTGTTATATGAACTGAGTGACAATATTTTAAAAACTATCCATTGATACAAGAAAAAATATCTGGAAGGTAAATTATTGACTTTAAATATTATTAAGCGTAAAGTAAATCCTAGAATTAACAGTTAAACGACCTTACAGCCACTTTATTCCCTTTCAGGTTCCCTGACCTTCCTGGCGGTTGTCACCGCCACCAGGAAGGTTATGTTGTCACCTGTTCTGTCTATTTGTCTATGTGTGTGTGTGTTAGTGTGTGTTTGTGTATGTGTGTGTGTTTGTGTATGTGTGTGTATGTGTGTGTTTGTGTTGTGTGTATGTGTTTGTGTGTGTGTGTGTGTGTGTTTGTGTGTGTATGTGTGTGTTTGTGTGTGTGTATGTGTGTGTGTGCGCGCGTGCGCAAAGTAACTCTTAAAGCTGTGAGCGGGGTTGGATGAAATTTTCAGAAAATGTTGATAATAGTACATGGAATGAATGATAAAATGTTGGTGATGATCACCCTTTGGAACAAGGACGATTTGTTATTGACGATGTAACAAAAATGTTGGAATTGAAAGATTAAAAACAAGGATAACACATGTATTCAGCAAAATGAAATTATGCCCCGTATGCCTTATTATTTTGTTAAAAAAATGAAATAAAGTAAATAAAATTAGAAATAAAATAACCCCCCAAAAGTGACTATATATATATATATATATACACAATAAAAGCCAGTATATATATATATATACAATAAAAGCCAGGTGAAAGCATAATTATTGCACAAAGTATGTGATTTTAGATATTGAAATGAATGCAGAACCACAGTATTTGTTAAAAATCCCAAAATGAGAGAAAATAAGCTGTTTTGCGGAAGTCAGCACTCTGGGTGTTTTCTGTAGTTCTTTCTCTTCACATTTGTTTGTGCTCAGTTAACTTAGAGTCAGATATTGTCTTTTAATTTTACGCTATGTGTCATATTTCTAATTTGAAAGAACACCATGAAAACACTGATATTGGTGATTCCTGTGTGTGCTGTTGAATCTTGTGTAAATAATGCGATTAGTAAACAAATAAGTAGACGAAGTAATGAGCTGCCACACTGGATCTCGCTACTTGTTTACAGGAAATAATACCGCACAATGCACAGAAAAACAGTCAGACGAATATACATATTCGATGGGTGGTCTACCCAAAGGGTGTGATGATGTTGGCTCAGTCATTATTGCCTACTCAGTCTCGTTCTCCACATATTTTTACCCGCGAACACGCCCTAAATTGGGGTCAGAAAATTACTAAGTTGTTGTTAGAATCTACGTCATTGATTGATTAAAACTTATAACAGCATTTCACTGTGCCTTTGAAATAAAACACATCTTCAGAATTCACAATAATTGAACTTTCATCAACCATTATTTCGCCGCTGTTCGATTGCAAAATACGGGGTATCAGCATCGTCAAGGTTGCTGTTTTTTTCCAGACAAGAAAAAAGGCGAACCATATTTAAAAGAACGATATTTTTGTATTGTCCCGCAGTTTGTGTATAATTTAAGTATAGAATTTAAATGCATTGATATGTCAACATTAGGTGTTCATCCGTGTAACCATGAAAAGTATTTCCTAATTCAACAATCCAAAGGTTAAAAAGGCCCTTGTTTAAAGCATTGACGGTTGACACCATTACAGTCCCCTGCCAGGTGTAGGTAGTATTGCCGAAAATTGTATTTTTTACATGTTTGATTTATTTTGATTCATTTTCTAAACCCTTAGCGTCTTTGCTCGTGGCTTATTCTTTTACACGTTTCAGTTTTGTTAAAATGTTCAGCTGAGTTTCAAAATCTACTGTACAATGTGACCTTTTCCCCAAAATAATATTGCTGGTTTCCATCTTAATAACAAATATGATTGATATTGATGATTCTTCATCTTCTTGTTCAGTTGCACTAAAGCAATTTGCTCCAGCATTGCATATTCGATAGCTAAATCTGTTGGAACTGAGAGATCTTCAGGAGAGCAGTTAGGGCCTGTTGGAAACTCCAGCAGGTGTAACATCGTCGCGACTACGTCTCATTTCCAGAGGTCTAGACGCAAAACCCCGAGTTATAATAAGTGATAATACAGTTCAGCAAATGCAACATTCTATATCTGGAAAGGAAATGTGACAGATATTTTCAACTTTTCTGAAACAACGTAACGAAATTTGATCGAAAAGTACTTGTCTTGCATAGGTAAAGCACTGCTAGCATATCTGAACACTGATTCAGATCTTTTATAATCTGCCATTGCTTTGATTACCGTATTTTCTCTGTTTAACGTCCAGTTTCAAATTAACAGTCAACCTCCAATAAAGACGTGTCAGTGAATATAAAATCCAAACTTAAAAACTCCGGACGTTTTAAAAGGGTGTACTTGTTTTGAGAAATACCCCTATCATATTGAGTCCTGTTGGTTCATATGTGTTTATTGTTACACTTCATATTCACTGCAGAATGTGTTGATGATCCAGTGTAAAACTTAGCTGACTTGATCAGAATGTTTTTTAAATTTTCTCGTTTCTTTTGCGCCAACATTTACGTGTTTTGACATCTATATAATGATTTTTGAAACAAAAAATTTAACTAGAATTAAACGAATTAAAAATAATTTTAATTACATAGTCTTCGATGTGTGCTTGCCCCTATTAGGCTACGATATTTGAAATCTGAATTGTTTGTGTTACCTGGAGGGCGTACTAGAATAAATTTGGTTAGCACTTTACATTTATTCCTTCCTTATTTATATTGTTTGTAAATTGCAGTGTTTCTCTCTTTATACACGCCTAATGTATCAATGTTACTTATATAGGGTTGTTCAATCGTTTTTTGGAAAAAACGGTGTTCATTGTCTACCACAGGATCTTTCACCATATTTCCAATATCGTCAAACATGCGAAGGTTTTGGTTTTGTTGGGATTTTTTTGGCTTGTCACTTTCTAATGACAAAAATAAGTGCGCTTTATTTGATTTGCTTATTTTATTTATTTATTTTTCAGTTTGATTATTTACGATTCATTGGTATTCTAAGCATTCGGCAGAGAAAGCACATTTCAGCTATTTTAATCAATTTTCTGATATTGCTTAGTGATTGCCCAGATTTACCATCCATATGAAAGGACAGACCTTGCATAGCACTGTAGTATATTCGCCTTCGTGTTGATTGGTGGCTTTTAATCTTTGAAGGTGACTTTTGACTTTTCAAAGGTTCCTTTTGCTAGTACGATACATCGTTTTTTTCAGTTGCCGTCTTTGGTTCCTTCGCAACTTTCACAAATATAGATTGTTTCTTCTTTCTGAGGACTTAAAAAACAAAACAGTAAAACTTTACTTAACTATATAAGATCATAATAATTAACATTGTTACCTGATTAACTGATTTTCCTCTAGACTCCCCAGACTTAGTATAAAGAATATCAACTCTCCATGGACTTTATAACTTAAGACTGAATTATATCTTTAGGGAATCCCCCATTTATACTTCATGTAAAACTAAAATAATACACATGACACACATAACATCATTACAGGTATATTTAGTTGTCACGTGTTTGATACGCCCCATAACTGAAAGGTAATAACTAAAACCCCCTTTAAAAATACCACGTCATTATAACGTTTCTGTTACCATGTGACACATCACAACTTATTTAAGAGCGTGGTTGCATCAGAGAAAAATACACCATTTA
Organism: Morbakka virulenta; assembly: GCA_003991215.1. Taxonomy (NCBI): domain Eukaryota; kingdom Metazoa; phylum Cnidaria; class Cubozoa; order Carybdeida; family Carukiidae; genus Morbakka; species Morbakka virulenta. The sequence goes on from RDPX01000216.1 coordinate 1,269,366, forward strand.
CAAAAAGGCTCTTCAAAGTTCCTTATCTGAGGTGCCTTATAAGTTCGTACTTCACTTGATCACTAATTTCAATGAGTTTTTAGCACACCACCAAAGTAGATAAAACTTTTCACTTTTTCAATCACAGTGCTTATTTTTTGTATTTCCCTTCTATATTATCATGTTGGTTTTTTGTTGGTTTGGGGTTTTTTTAGGGCTATATTTGTCAACCCCCCTTGTTTCCATGCTCTAATTACTATGTCTTGAAGCTGTTGTAGTTTCTCGAAGCAGTCTGCTATCAATTCGTTGTCGTCGGCATAGCACTTTGCCCATGAAAAATCAGTATGGTTTTCTGGCAGCAAAGCGTAGGATTATAACAGAATATTTTGCAACTCATCTTAAGTTAAAATTTTGTTTAGGAACATTAAAAATGCGTTGCGTTTAGTTGTTATGGCATTCCATCATTAAAAATGCATGGCTTCTTACGTATAATTCTATTATTATATTCTATATTCTATATTATATGTATTATATATATTATATAATATATAATATATATATAATATAATATATAATATATATAATATATTATATATCTATATTATATTATATTATATTATATATCTATATTATATTATATTATATTATATTATATTATATTATATTCTATTATAAAACATGTTACATTTAGTTGTTATGCCATTCCATCATTTGAGGTGATAAAAGATGGTACAATTTGAACAGTTACCCACCCTTTGAAAGGCATCGGAATAAGACATTGAGGCAGTGTATAAAAGAGAAACATATACACCCTTCTGTCTTGTTCTCTTCATTAATCTTTTGTAGTCAAAAGATCCACCGTTATACAACAACAACAACGCTTGTTCTCCTCTTCAGCGATACGTTATATACCGTCACTGTTGCCAGTACTTGGGTCGCTTACGTCGCTGGGTCGGAATAAGCCGCTTGCACGACTGAGCTTGTCACAATCCTCCAATGGTTACGGTTTCTTGCTTTTATTCCAAAGTTGTGTAAATCGATTTCGGTTTTTAATTGGTTCGAAACAAAGTTTGGGTTTTGTTCTTTCGCTTTCTAGATATCACGGTTTATTGTTAAATGAATAGATGCTCTTTTTCTTCCTTTGAATTTAGTATTTGAACGTTTTTCGAAAAAGAATTTCATAGACTTCATAGACTTCCACCGTTATACTTTGATTTATTGGTTTTACGATGCTGAATTGTTTTCCGATATAGTTTTGACGGTACTACACTTTTTAATATATTTGACAGGACCCCTGCATCACATCTTCGGAAAAATACTTGTTTTTTTATAGATCTACTGAAAGAGGTGTGGTAGATTGTCTAACTAAAAATTCCCTTAAAGTACACACTTCAAATGAGATAGCAATCCTTTTGTAGAATCCCAATTTCACAAAATATTGGTGATTGTTTAGCTTCGTGATTATCTTGCGTTTACCAGAGGTGTTTAATTTTAGGAAAGAGTTTTACACTGGAAACACATTGGTTTACGCTATGTTTACGTCTATTGTCATTAAATTAGGTATATGTAAAACAGAAAAAGCAAACGAAGCGACAAGAGACGCCATTCATGTGGATATTTCTTAAATACGTATCCATTTTGGCCGTGTTATGTACTGTCATTGATCTATGGGCCAATCGAGGATGGGAAGGTATTATGTTTCCGAAACTTTTTTTGGTGTATTAGACTGCAAGTATGATTTTATTAATATCGGAGCTATGATACGACACAGCAGGTTTCTGTGAGAATAGGATGTGGTTCACATCCAATTCGCACCACCCTCTCTTTCTAGGGTTTTTTTTTCATTTTTTTTGTTGTATTGATCAGATAACTGTGGGCAAGATGCCCTCGATAATGTCAATTTAAAGGTTAATTAATGTACTACATTCCCCCTTTTGTTGTAATTACCACTCGAACGTTGTTTTAAGTATTTCCTGTTTTCCCTTGGTTTCGGCCCATCTTCTATTCTATGTATTGTTTTTTTGTTTGTTTCCCCGGCGTCCGATTTGCCCTTTGGCAGTAAACAAAGGAAATAGAAAACAATCGCCATATTGTTTGTTTTGTATATGATCGAGACAATAAATATCCTTGCAAGTTACAATTCTTTGGTAATACTGGTTGTTTTGGTATTTACTTAATCAATTGTTTTAGTTTGTAAACAACAGTAGTTTACATATGTTGATAGTGATAAAACTGATAAGGATGAGGATAATAATGATGATGATGATGATGATGAAAGTAAAGGTATTAATGGTAATAAAATGCAATACCAGTAATATACCAATTATGCTCATCGTAATAATCAGCCACCTTGTGGTAGTTCCAGCGTCCTTGGAACCGTTTCTCCATATTTTTTTGTATCTTGATGGTATCTCTTCGCATTCCCATCACTAACACCACCTAAACTGCTTTAAGAATAATCAAGGTGACTCTTAAAATTTTTTTTGATGCTCTTATCACAACCAAGTCTTTGTAGAGTCTAAACATATTTTGCATTCCCTTTACGATATTTACGATACCTTTACGATATTTTACGATACCTTTACGATATTTTACGATACCTGTACGATATTTGACGGTACCTGTACGATATTTGGCGGTACCTTTACGATATTTTACGATACATGTACGATATTTTACGATACCTTTACGATATTTTATGATACCTGTACGATATTTTACGATACCTGTACGATATTTTACGATACCTTTACGATATTTTACGATACCTGTACGATATTTAACGATACCTTCATGGTTATCTGCCCAGTAGTTTCCCAAAAGTTATTGATTACACCCTTTGATTAGTATTCGTATGTGAGTGGCCGATGAGAATTTTTGTTTTGATTTTCTGTCGAGATAAATTTGAAAATTTTCAAGTTAGCTATTTGTAACACTTTTTGGTCGTATCTGAAGCTGCTAGAAATTTTTTCGCGAGGCCTAGTTTAATACACAGAGGAGAAAATATGATTTTGTCCCAGCTCACCTCTTACAGTAAGTGATGTTCGTCCTGGCGAAATTTGTTGAAGTCAAGTGTATTTTAGAATCCTAACTTTGCTCGATTGCCATAGTCTTTCTTTTCATAATTTCCAGGAGTAATGTAAAACCTGTTTTCTATTATTAATATTATTACAGAGTAGTTTTTATTTCGATCCCCAAATATTTTGGCAAATGCAAAACCAGTTATTTTTCGCTTTGATGTAGAAGTGTGAAAATTTCACCGATAAAAATGAATCACGAGAGCATTTAAACTTATCATTGTACGAGGACATTTAACTTTTTTATGAAATCAGAAATATTAACATAAACGCTAGTTTTAATAGCTACTAACAGAAAGGTATATTGTGTAAATACGAAAAGATTACGCGAAAATGGAGAAAAAAAGAGGTTTTTTGATACCGTATAAATAAAGAGGAATGATTGTAAACAGAATCAGCACCAAATACAGCAAAAGTATTTCTAAAGTCGTACTCGTGCAATAAAAGTATCCAGCATTTATTGTTTTAAAAACCGTTTAACTCTGGTTTTTATATAGTATTGAAACTGTAGAGGCCACAGAAACAGAGAGAGAAATTATTCCGTTCCTTAATATCTATAATCTCTTGATCATATTTGGACACGAGGAAAAAGGGCCTCGTGTAAGGAATTACATACACATTTAAGGCCATGTGTTCTCTAATCACGTGAACAAAACAAACCAATAACCTTAAGATAATGTAAACAACGCCTAAAATGTCAATCAATCAAAAATCTATTGTTATCTTTTTACAATTGTCAAGTCTACTTCAAAAAACAAAAAAAATTGAAATTTGTTGCTTCTTCCCACAAGAGTTATGGTGATAATAATAGTAATAATGACGTTGCTTTTAGAAAAATGATTATTATGATTTTGGAAGAAGTGATGATAATTATTGATAGTGTCTGATTGATAATTAAATTCAAATTGATATATTTTGGCAATTTGTTAACATTGCTTACTTCTTGTTTAATTTGTAATTAGGATCAAAGACCCAACAATTTGCCACTAAAACTGGAGTAGATATTTATGCAGAAAAGTTTCTGAATTCCACAGAAGAATTTGGAGGGAAATTACAAAGGTAAATGTAAAGGCTTTTAACGCGAACCATGGTTTATTCGTTTGATATTTTAAAGCAAGTAGAAGATATATCAAAGCTATAGATGAGATGGTTCAGGCACGTGGAGATGAGAGAAGAGGGCTATATGTCGGGAGAAGAGTGCTGAGGATGGATATACCAGGAAGGAGAAGAAGAGGGCAACCAAAGCAAAGATGGATGGATAACACCAAAGCTGATATGATGGAGAAGGGGCTAAGACGCGAGGACGCCCAAGATCGTGCCATATGGAGGACGAAAATTCGCTGTGGCGACCCCTGAATCAGGGAGCAGCCAAAAGAAAAAGAAGAAGGAGTAGAAGATATATAAACACTATGCGTGCTATGCTGCCATGCATTTTATTTCCAAATCCTCTTTAATGATAATTTGAAAAAACTAATGTGGTAGTTCATGGTAATACTATTTTCTTAAAACTGAACATTATCGAAAACTTGGGATCTTTTTACAAATATCTGATCCTAATATTTTCCTAAAACGTAACTTGAAACC